>OZ010694.1:9389016-9430743 GCA_963932265.1 Thymelicus lineola | reverse complement strand
ACTTCACATATTTTACGAACACATGTTGATCCTGAGTTTAAAGAACACTTACGTCGAATAAATGGGCACTGGTCGAACGCCGATCTCCAATACCTGTTTACTGCAAATCTGACAATTCCGAGCCAGTGAGAAATTGCAAAGTAAATACGAGAATAAAATGCAGCACAATTCACTTGTATTTTCAAACTATTGTTACTCAGTCGTGAGGTCTAACAAAATTTTAAAAATTTTTATCGTGGTAAGGTCATAAACGTTTTTTGCGTCAGAAATTAAAAATAATGAAAACAAAGACATAATGCAAGAACATCTAAACCTCTAAATTTTTTCTATTTATTGAGATCATTCCAAACATTTAGAAGCTACCATACCACAGATTACAGATAGAGACATACATTTATTATTTTTATTACAGGAATTACAAATAAAAAGAAAAACATTACACGAGGACATCTAATGGAGGCCATACACGATAAAGTATACTTGTCAAGTTTGCAGCGGACTTGACGCGGCATCCAGTATGCTTGATCGGGTATAGCCCAATGATATTTAAAAAATATAGATACGTCATGCCCTTACAAATCAATTAAAAAATCTGTTCCGAATATAGCTACAACACACACCCCTTTTATCTTTTGTTTCACTACACCAATCACACTACGATAATACACGAACGCATTTTAACGTTGTATGTCAAATCTCAAGCACTTCTGACACAACGAAAGCGTGCTTATGCGCACTAGTGACATATCTACCTCTTTTTTTTATAATATCTTTCGTATGGCCACGGTATAGTTATCTGGCAATATAGCTATCTCATGCACACTGGATGCCGCGTCAAGTCAAACTGCAAACTTGACAAGTACACTTGATCGTGTATCGCCTCAATACTGTATAACTTAAACTTGACAGCAAAAATAATGTGTATTGTTCAGAATATTTATGCATCAGTGTTATAACAGTTCTAGTACAAACGTAGTGTTACATAATTCAGCTGCGAGTCCTACGACAGACAGTCGCCAGTCGGAGGCTCCGGTAGAACAATAGTGAGAATAATTTACGCTCCTCGTTTTCTAGAACGAGCTCCCAAATCATGGCCCCCGGCTGTGTAATTATTGCTGCTACTGTTAGAAATATACTCTTCATTATATTTTTATTAGAACGAACTTGTATTTTTTAATAAATTCCTTGTTTGGGTAATAAAGTATTTTCGGGTGTACTTCCTTTTAGCCCATAACTCCAATTGATCTGAATTTTGCTTTATATATTATATAAATTTGGTATATGTAACGCATGTTTCATTTTCAAGGTTAACTTGAAAAAACGTTTTTTTTAATTTTTCACTTTTATTTGGCAAAATATGGATTTTACAGAAAAATGTTTCCAATAAAAGTTGAAGTCCATAAAGAGACTGTTATTTTATGTCTGATACATTTTTATTGTAGAGCCAGTAGTTTGGAAGAAAAATGCAAATTTCGTTCCGCATAATTTCTTGGTATCTACTATTTCACTGTAAAAATATATTGAACCTAAAATGTCAATCTTTTAATGGGCTATTAACTTTGCAGGAAACATTTTTCTGTAAAATTAATACTTTGTCAAAAAAACGTGAAAAACAAAAAATCATGTTTTTTACGTAATGAGCACGTTGAAATCATCAGGGTTATAGGCTAATAGGAAATTAATCTGTATTTTCAAGTCGTTAGCGCAAACAAATAAAAAAACTGAACCTACGAATACTATTCAAAACACGTAATACAACAACATTTTTAAATTATATTTCGAATTCGCTTTGTATTACTTTAAGAATCCTATAAAACTTCAACCCTATTCATTCACATTCTAAAAGTTTCCTGATTCCACGTAGCTGATTGTCAAAGTTAGTTCAAACTCACAAGTTCAGAGTTTAGATTTCGCACGACGAATGCTTAAATAAAATGTTTTAAACTCAACGGGGAATTGTTTTTTGTTTAGTACATAGTAAAGGATCCACCCATTACTTTATTTATATTGTTGCTAACAGCAACCAACAAATTACGTAAAACAAAACATAATTTTAAATAGTCATCAAAAAATGCTTAATAATCTCTTTAAAAAATTAAATGATTTTATATTAGATTCTACTTGTTACATTACCTGCTGTAATGTTAGTTTTTTCAATTACGTCAATTAAATTTAGTCCAAGTAAAATATTCTCAATACCATAATTTGGTTAAGTCAGCCTACCGTATGCGTATGAAGGGCTCTTGACCGGAATTTTCATGAAAATAACGTAAAATAAATTCGTGCAAGGGTTCCGACAATATTGTGCTGTAGAATAAACATTTTACTGCGTATTACGACGTCAAGTACCCATTCTGACGGAAACAGACGAAATATAACATAGCTTCTAGAAATGCGGCTGATTTCTAACGTAAGAGGAAATTAATATGGTATTGTAGGTACTCTCGTAATGCTAGTAGACCCTTACTCATTCATAGTAAGTAAAGGCTTTAAAACTTCGCTTTGAAATAGCTCCGTTTTTCATATTATAAGTAATTGTTTGTATTTTATGGTAAAATTGACTTTTAAGCGTACCAGTGATTAAATAATTTTCAATTCTTAGTTTGTCACTCATCTACTAGAAATTCATTTTGATTTGTGTCCAAAAAAATTTTAAACTATTCAGTAGCATAATTAATGACTTAGGTACCTAATACGACTTCTGTCAGGTATGGTAATTTTAATTATTTGTTTACATCACATACCTATATCAGTAATTAGCGAATACATTGTAATAGTGATATAATTTAAGTAGTGATCTAATTATTTATTACTGTCTAATAGAACAAACTATTAACAACAATAATAATATTGGGCAGCCATTACACATCAGTTAATATGTCAGAGTACGAGATGGACTGAGCGCGTGTTTTCAAGGAGAATCAGTTATCTATGTAAGATATCCCAGGTTTTATCCGTCACAAACTGATATGTTCCAGCTGTCGTAACGTAATCCTTTAAAATAAAGTTTTAACTGGAATAGCAACCGATACAGCGACCTGAAAAAGTGTTCATTCCATTTATTTGCATATTTACATCAACCTATCTAATTGACTTTCCTGAGCACATCCAGCACAGCGATTTCATTTTATGTTCTATTACTGCTAAGCAAACGTAAACTTTATGGCGATGAAAATATAGTATTAAATCCCATAAGACTAGAAATGTAACACTAGACGTGTGTATAATATTAGGTCTTATTAAACAGGATACGATTTGCTTATGTGAACGCGTTATAACAAAAGGCTACCAAAGATTGTTTTCTTAAAAATACAGTTCCTATTCCATATCAGTAAGGAAATTGGTCACTTTATAATAAATTCTGGCTTTCGCCTTGGTATGAAATAACGACCGAAAACTTCGACGTGCCTAGTACGCATTATTTTCCTAAATTTTACTATAGTACATATACTTACTTAGTATAGTAATATAATGCCCGCTCCACACTTCCTGCGCGATTCGCACGCGACGGTGCGGCGTGAACGCAGCATGAAGTGCGATCAAGCTCCACATTTTGCAATCTTCGCAGAGTTTTCACATTAACGGGGAGGAAGTGTGGAGCGGCCAAATTGCTGCATTCCTCGTATTGTGTGCATTAGCGTACTACAGTTATGAACATAAAGTAAAAAAATAATTAAAAAGGCCTGAAGAAAACTTTTGTATTTTTTGATTCTGTTATTTCGTTTATTTAACACACATCAATGAACTAAGCGACGCGCTACTGTGGTGTGTGTGTGTGTTCATGTTACATTCGCGCTTCGCGGTCCCTTTGACATGGCACCAAAAACCGATAAAAATCGGGGAAGAATGTGGAAACGGCTCCACACTTGTTTTCGCGGACCTTTCGCGGTGTCGCGCGCGAATCACTCAGGAAGTGTGGAGCGGGCATAACAATTTCATAATAATTTGGGCAATAATACTTAATGGACAACGGCATAATAATTTTGTTTAAGTACCAACCCTTAAAAAAATTCTCACTGGAGAAGTATGGTCCAGTATCCTCTTCAACATACTTCCTCAATACGAGGAAAGATCCTTGCCCTGTAGGTCTTATACTTCTAATTGATTGAGGCATTAGATACTGCCTTTAATATTTAAAAATAGGCTTCAAGAATATGATTTATTATAGCTTGCGGCTTTATTATTAGCTTTCTGACATTTCTTATTCGTTTAATGCGAATATGAGCTTAACCCGCCACGGTACTCCGTTTGAGCGGATTAAATTATAAATGTCACTTTTATCTAAAACGCCCAGGCCAGTTCTGCGAGCTCTTTCTGTTTCTTATAAAACTATGTTACATTTTAAATATTAGATTTCTTTTTAATATTCTTTGTTTTAATATTTAAGACTCTTTCTAAAATTGTATTATAATGTATCACTACAATTATTATATTTAAAACAAAGTCCCCCGCCGCGTCTGTCTGTCTATTCGCGATAAACTCAATAACTACTGAACGGATATTCATGCAGTTTTCACCAGTGAATAAAGTGATTATTCAGGAAGGTTTTCGTGTATGATTTATTAAGATTTTACATTAATTGGTTTAAATATGACGATTAATGTCAAAGACGTCAGAAAAAAACAATCCGTCTGGGAGCTTTCATCGAAAACGCTGCCAAATCCGTTTGAAATATCACAAAACAATGTATGGTAGTATTGTTCCTCCCTTATAGATTTACAAAAAAGTCCCCAATGGCATATGTCTATCTTTTACGAATAGCAGATTATAACCATTTAACTTCTAAATAAAAATGGTCATTTAAGATGCAGTAACTGGAAAGTTATCTAAACGGTTACAATATTAATCCTTATCAATTTAATTACTTTAGTTACCATAAGGAAGACAAAACATGTAGGCATATCTAATACGCTCTACTGCCCGTGCGAAGCCGGGGCGAGTCGCTTGTAACACATATAAAAAGAAATAACATTATTATACTTTCATTTAACAGCCAAGTTTTTTTCATTTACAGTGTCGGAAAACCAAATATAATGCGACCTGCTTTCTCGGTGCTTCTAATGTTCTTAGACGTCTTGTTGTTTAACAAACACTGCCGAATCGAATGTTGCTTGGCTTGGTTGAAAGCTTGGCGCTGAACATGTACCCCTTACACACCTCAGAAGCCAACTTTGCTGTTTTAATAATATAATAATAATAAAACTTTATTTCGGCCAAAATCCATATGATGTTAGTAATTACAGAATGCTTATAAACTATTGTTAGTAACATAAATACAAAAATACACAGAATACACAGAACACAGAAACAATTACAAAAACATTCACAACATAAAATACATACACAAAACAGAAGCCATTAGATATTGTTTTAAGCATAAAAATGAGTTAAACTAAAGAAAATATTAATTTTACGGATAAAAACTCCTTGCAGAATAGAATCGTTGCCCTCCAACTCAGGTGGAAACTCTCCAGACAAGGTCGTTTATACAGTAAATTTCGGTTTTGTAAATATTACGAGTCTACCTACTTATTTACATTTCAAAGTGTGATTGTATACACAACGAATAATCAGAAGACCTTTTATTATCGAATTATCTGTCGCCTGTACTCTCTCGTCAGGGCTGCTAATATTTGCATGAAGTGATTTTATTACTAGAAGGGCTTCACAATTTATTTTGTTTTATGTACAGAATAAATAACCAGCTACGTCCGAAATTGTATTAAGGTTGTATTAGGTTAACCTATACAGCTTAAGTGTATGAATGTAGAGGAATATCTTATTTTAATTTCAAAGCCAACGCCTAGACTTCCAAACGTAACTTATTTCAATATTATTACCAATGTTAAATAAAGCAAAATACAAAACAAAACAGAGGGTCTTATCGGTCATATTGCTATGTAGCTATTTTCCTCAGGCAACCCATCTGTTTTAGGAATGTAACGAATAAGTACATTTTAGAAGGGTACCAGTCACGTGAAAATAAAACAGAAAAAAGTTAACAGTTTTTCCGAGTCTAGAGTTCTAGAGTAGGTAAAAATGAATTCAATATTTATTAGATCTGATCGTGTATAAACCAAAAAATAAACCAAAAGATTAAGTGGATTTTGGAGGATTAAGAAGATTAAGTGGTCACTGTCACCCTGACATTATGTATCAAAGGCGTCACCGATACGTTGCCGGCCAAAAAAAGACGCTGCGATAAGACAATGCGAATAACTGCGACCGTTTACATAAGAAACGTTTCACGGTCGTTTTAGACGGAGAATGATACCTAAGGGAACCTTTTAGGGAATAGGTACTTCATAATAATATGAATATTCATGAACATGGCAAAAACATCCACTTATTGCATGCACGTAATGTATATGGCGTTAATATATCTGAAACTCGATGAAATTGCTCCCAGTGTCGTCATACTCCGCCATATTGAAATGTAATGCTCTCACGTTCGTAATATGTACGCCATCAGCCTAAGCCTTATAAATGGATCGTAAATATAAATGTTCAAATGAATTCATTTGTATACAATAAAATAAAGCAAAGTGTATGTTATTTCACCGGCTTTATTATGATTAACATTTAACCACCTAGGTTGGCAATTGGCAATTATTTCAAACATTTAATAACACACACATACACACACACACACACAAACACACACACACAAACACACACCTTTATCTTTGTTTTTTATTTACACTTAGTATTATGCATTTTGTATTATGTTTTGGATTAAACGATAGATGCCATAAATGGGAGAAGACACTGGTCCTTGAAACACAGTTACGACTACCTCAAGGACCAGAGGATTCATAAATGTCATGTACCTACATATGTTTAAAGAATAAAGAAATTATTATTATTATTATTTAATTTTGGTAATTGGTCCCATTTTTATTTGATAAAATAATAAATTTATTAAAATAATAAGTAAGCCATATTTATTTTCTTTGAGAAATCATCCTTATTAATTTATATTAACTACATTATCAAGTGAACAGAACCGGGAGAGAGAGTAAGAGTCAAGTGGGAACACCGTCGAAAAATTTTGAGCGCTTGGCGACGCAATCCCACGCCCAACACAGTTCACATCAAAAATACGAAAGCGATACTTGAATTGATTGACTTTATTGGCACGAATTGGGTTGAGTCCATTTCTTCCTATAGGTTTTAGGCACGGAATTGTCACACATAAATAACAGAATGTATAGGGGCCAGGACCATCTAATCTAATCTATAATTATTTAGGCTTTTAGCGTTTTTGGGTTAGTTGTCGCAAGAAAAACTGCTATGACTTTCGTATGCCTGCGAATCATATCCATTTACGTTGGTGTAAACAACGATATTATGTGACAAATGTAAGGTATATATTGTATTAATTGCTAGTTTACCGCCCAGCGATTGCTTTCAAAAATACAGTACGTCTAAAATTGTTACTCGCAGATTAGCTGATCATGATGTTTATATACTTAATTGTTTTATTTCCGAGTTTGTAAGAGTTTGTGATCGTTTCGACAGAGTCCTATCTAGCTCGTTCGGATATTTCTATTCACAAAATATACATTAATCATTATTTATTAGTCGATTTTACAACCTAAAGATTTTTATACAATGGTCATAAGCGTTTTCTTCAAAACTAATTTAATATAAAAATCTTGTGCTAAGATTGCTTTACCTGATCATGTCAGTTTAAGTTGTATGTTGTTTGTCAAAACGTGTAGAACTGTATAAATAAAATGCGCTAACCTAATTTATGAAAACACTACGCATTCCCAAGTATATCTAAAACATTGAGGAATAAAGTGGAAAGAGCCTACAAAAGACCTCTCTGACATGCGTGTTATCTGCACTATCGCCTTGAAGTAAGATTAAGTGAGTGTGAATAAGGAGCATGCAAATAACAAAAGGGAAATCCTTGGATATTTTTACACAATCTCCAAGCCCCGCATATTGAGCGTTTGTGTGAACACAGCCCTTATGAGGATTTATAAAAGTGAGGCTTCCATCGAATCTGAGGATAATGATCACAATCCGACCTAAAATCCTTTCCAATCCTCGCAGTAGGCACCCATTTTGAAGCAGCCGCGTGATTCATAAGCGGCAGCGTTTTACAATATTTACAAAAAATTGTAACTTGCTTCTTCATTTTTTACCTTACCATTTTATACTTACTTAACTGATAGGTTTGGTGCTCATGGACGTCCATATAAACATGAGCACCACAGTAGGCCCACTAAGCAGTAAGTTACAGCCCCTAACACATCAAATCACATTAACGTTAACATTCACTATTGATTGAAGCTTAATAATATTAGGTACTAGCTGTTGCTTGCAGCTTTGCATACGGAAATTATGTTTTAACTTATTTAAACTGTTATCCTTTTTTCCCGGGAAACTTTTTAATTGTCCGGGATTAAAAGTTGTCTAAAATATGACCCAAGGTATCAGTAACAACTTTACCAATTTTCATCGAAATCCGTTTATATGACTGTGATGCCTGGACAAACAGACACTTTGAGTTTTATTATAGCATAGATAGATAGATGTAAACTGCCTGACACTTCCTCCTTTGCTTAGCAGCTATGTTACAGGCAGGCTGATTTGAATTCAGGAAGGATAGGACCTTTATCAACCCTAGGGAAAATACATTTAAACTATAAAATATCTTATTTACCGACACAAAAACACGACAATTTACAAGCTGTCAGTTTATTCCTTTTACCACTCTGCTCGCCTCCATATTAAAATTTAAACGCCTGACGTAAAGTTAGTTGCTGTTTGCCAACATTATCATTTAAATTCTATGAAAACTAATATTAGGATTTTGTAATAATTTATTCAATATATTTTACTGTTATAGAGTGCAATGACCATAAGTTGATAGTTATATTTTTAAGGAAACACTACCTGAGAACAGACATATTTATCTGTTACTGTTACTTACTATGACTGGCCCAGTGGTGAACCAAACCCAGGAAGCCCTGAGTCACGACCAACTAAGCTAAGGAGTCAATGATTAATGAAAACCCCAATTAATACGCATGCCACAATACTTACCGAAATTTATCATAGTTTCTATGGATTCAGCTCCACAGGTTTTTCCTACATACTTACTCCACCATGCTGCTGGAATGAGAATTAGTAGAGGTAACTGGGTAACTTACCTTACAACAGTGGCAGTACTACCATTCAAGCTAAAAAGCCCAGCTTACTATAAGTGGTTTACAATCATCACTTTGCAGCTGTTAACACTCATATTATTATTTGTTGGTAAATATTTATGTATTTATTTATTTATTTATTTATTTACTCTTTATTTTAAACCTATAGACTAGATCACAATGGACGGACTTAATGCCTGATGGCATTCTCCATCACTCAACCCTTGGCGATAAGCTAAAAGTTAAGGTAGGTGCTACAAAAAAATTCATAATTAAATATTAAATATGTCTAATGTCTAATTAAATATTATATATATGGAATGTTCTGTGTTGTCAGGCCAAAGATCCCGAGATCCTGGGTTATACGACACAACTGGGCTTGCCTTGTTCTGAAGACCTAGGCACGCCACTGTCATACAGTGATGCAAGTCTTACGATGGCCAAAAAGTTTATTACAGCACTGAAGACAGTTGAATATGAAGCAAGAGTCCATTTGATTAAAGTGTCTCCTATTCATTAGTCATGGTGACAAGGGTGTATTGATGGTACTGGAAAGCAGTTAATGGAATTAGGTAGATTATACAACAAATACTCATAATAAGGCTTAACTTACATAGTCAGTCAGATTACAGTTGCTTTTTGCGATAGTAGGTCATCTACCTAATAAATTAATACGTGAAGCAAAAACTCTGTACCCCTTTTTATGACAATTACGTGGACGAAGAAGTATGAAAGGCATATATTATATAATGTATGTATTTATATAATGTGCATAAGAAACACATAAAATTCATAAAAATATATATACTCGTACACATACTACCATGGCACAGTCCTGGATTTGTCAATAGGCCATATAGGCCGCGGCCTAGGGGCGGCAGCGTCCTAGGGGCGGCAGATTTCAGAAGATGATATATTTTATAGATGATATATTATAGATGATTTTGCTATTAAAAAGTGTCGCAAAAAATTGTAATTCTTGACGCACTTTCTTAGTGACTAATTCAGTGCCTTCCTTACTATGAATGGAAAATTATTATTTTAAAACGGTACACGGGGCGGCGAAAATTAATTGGCCTAAGTACACTCATAAAAAATATAAATCCGGCATTGCCATGGCATAAAACCTATACCATTTGACATACAAATACACAAAAATGTAAATGTGAAGTAATCCTTTGAGACTTAACGGTACAGCATACATAATAGTTACCTATTGGTACTTACGGTCGAATTATGAACGCAGTGCGGGTCTTTAGTTTATATTATTAATTCGAGAAAACCTAAACTTATTATTCTGATCCTTAGACCTTACTAAACTTGTTGTTTAAGTGTTATAAAAACATTACACTGACATAGCACCTAATTCACGTAATTGCAATTTCAAATACGCAGCATTATCGAGGGCCATGAGACAATGTGTTCAATTAAATCACCATAGAAATATATGCGAGGCGGTAATTACATGCTAACGAAGTATATTTCGCCGCCACAGGATAATTGAGCCCATGCACTGAATAAATTAGCGAACCGCCAAACAAGCAATGGTAAGTTTTGTCAACAAGTTAAAAATCGATTGAAATCCTATTTAAAAATGCACCTCGCTTCGCAATTATGCACACCGAATTATAATGACTATTAACTACAATTAAAAGGGAAAAAACGAGACCCCGAGCCCAGCTGTGGGACAATTATGGGTTGTTGCATTGCATTGCAAAAGGAAGTTTTTAGCGGTCCGGTCATGCATCCGCTCAAAGGTGACTAGCTCACCTTCTTCGAGAAATAGTGTGTGAAAGTTCTAAGGACTGCTGTGGGGTTCGCACCTCAGTTTAGGAAGAAAGTGAGTTGTAATTGTTTAATTTCATTTGGGATAAACAATATAATTATATAAGAACTGGAAAGAGATAAAATTTTGTTGTAGAACATTAACGTATAAGATTTTAAACATTGGGTATATAGGTAGCAATTTTTAACGTGGTAAAACAATCTTCATCCTAAATCTCGGATCCACGAGTTTAAAGCACGATGAACCACTCAACCCGGCTTCTATATCGTGTGAGTGACCGAAAATTAACTGCTGGTGCTGCCGGTAATTGAATGGATGAATTCTAGTAACAAAATTCTTGAACGGCTTCATGGATAAACGCTATATCAGACATAGATTTTTAGATAGCCACATCATTAGATTGATGATGAACAACATCTCGGATTGTTTTTATATCATATGCTACGAACATAAATGATAGCACGATATCTAAAAGGTCCCGTGATAAGGTCCTTACAAAGCGATATTCAACTGACGTCTTTGTTTACAATGGAGGTCTATGACATTGTGTTGCCAACCCTTTTGTACTGAAGCAACCCTTGGGGATATTATATTTACTGAAATACGTTAAACACAAGTGCTTCAAGCGGAATTCGAGATCCTGATCGCTTTTTGGTTTGTAGAACGATTTCAAAAGGCCACTAAGGCTTGTTGGCATGGAAACACACAAAGAGATGTAATATGTTATTAATTTGATTCGGTCTTATAGCGAAATGTAAACAAAATTTAATAACATCGAAAATTCTTTGAATTCTTTGCAAAGGTTTTTCTGGGATCGTACCACCTTTTAAGACTATATTTGCCAAGTAACAAGATGCTTCGAACAAACTTTTTATCTAATAGGTAGTTACTGCCAGTAATCGAGAAACTAGAAAATGCGATAGTAAGTTAAAACTTACGACGTCTTCGTTTTTTTTTTAAAATAAACTCATTTAAGAAATAAAAAATTAAGTCAATGAGAGATTATGTAAAAGAATTGAAAGAACCTTTTTTTAATCGCTTTTTAATATTGCCAATATTTGCTAGCTGTTGCCCGCAAAGCATTGCATACGGAAATTACGTAAGTTTTAACTTATTCGAACTTTTATCCTGTTTTCCCTTTTAATTTTTCGAAATGAAAAGTCTAAAATATGACCCAGAGTATCAGTAATAACTTTACCAATTTTCATCAAAATCCGTTCAAGGGTTTTTATGTGATACCCGGACAGACAAACAAACACTTTGAGTTTTATTATAGTATAGATACAGAATACGTAGCTTGAAAAATAATATAATTTGTTGAATAAATAAGTAAAAGTATTGCAATTTTAAACCTTTGCAAACTTTCGAAACTTATATGTCGTAAAATGTGTGGAAGGCTGAGCCATTATAGACTTTTAAACTCAAATAAGGGTGCCCCCAGCTTGCGTCAAGTGCATGGCCCGACTTTCAGCCAACTTTTACTTGTCAGTTTAAAAGTTTTAAGGCTGGCACTTCAAAGCTGTTGCAAGTAATATTTCTTTTTATGTATCCACATCGTTGCATCCATAAACCTAGAAACAAAAAATCCAGTCTTATATTTGTTATCGTCTCTGAATATGCCACCTGCCATCCTATAGTAGACTTGTGAGGTTTTATTCAGGTTAAAACCGGCCGCGCTTCGCTGTGAAACAGCTACTATGACAACGAAAGTAGCAACAGTCTGAAATTATTTGTCAATTCAAAACGTAAATTTCATACGAGCACTTCTATTAAAATACTACTACATATTACTTTTTAGGGTTCCGAAGTAAAATTGGAACCCTTATAGTTGCGTCATGTCCGTCCGTCCATCCGAGGCATAGCGCCGAGACCTTAACTGCTGAAAAGCTGTAATTGGTCATGGATATACATACTCGTATTTATTAAAACTCCAAAATCGTAGAAAAAAATATTGAAAAAACTTTTTTTCAGGGTACCTCAGGTAACGTGAAGATAAAATTATTTTTCCTTGCGTACCCCATAGTGTCTGGTATTTTTAAAAAGGTATTTTAATAATATTATGGGTCTTTTAAGACTATTTTTGGATTTAGGGGTTCATTTGCGAAATATTTGGCTTTAAAGTGCTAATTTAGGTAGAGTCAAGTTTGAGGGACACTTGCTGGCTAAACGGTTGGAGTTGCCCGAGTGAAAAAATTCTCAAAAATAGTATAAATGATGAATTTACAAGAAAAATTATCACGGCTTTGTAAAAGTAGTTAAAAGCATAAAGTAGCATAAAGTAGTTAATGAGTAATCGTCGATATACTTACTACTTCGGAACGCTAGATTGCGCGTGGTCTGAACTGGTCTGACACGCACTTGCCCTGTTTTATTTAGTTCTCCACACACAGAAGTTTGTTTTTAAATGAAATAATCAAAAATAATGTTTGCTTCGCCCCGTCTGTGCGAAGCGGAGTGAAGCACTTTTATATTCAGAGTTTGCCAGTAGTAAATGGAGTTTTCAATAGTGCTTTGGGTTCGTTTACAGAACTATACCTTTTCAAGTACCTACGACCGAACGTCGGATGTTTGCGGAACTAAAACATTAATGTGGTTGGGAAACCGTCGGAGCCAGATGACCTTTCTACATTCATTAACGTTTTTGGCCTTTTGCAACACATTCTAGAGTTCAATTTAAATTTTTAATTGCTCATTCATATTAAATCATGTTACAATCTACTGATACGTTTAAATAAATACAAAATGAACGTCGATCAGTTTTGCCGATTGATTTGAATGTAACTATAACGTTGAAAAATTTGCGTACAACTGTACATTATATTACTGAACCCTAGCAAGATTTACTATATATTTTTTTAACTTTAAAACATTGGTTTAATTTTTTCGTATGAAAATGAATGTCCTAATTAGTCGCCGCTCGGCTAATAGTCCAGTGAGGGTAAAAAGGCTGTGCTGATTTAGTTAACGAGCAAAAACGTGACGAGAAGACCTAAAAGACCTCAACTGAATGACCTAGAAATAAATCCACTTGATCCGTTTTTAAAAACTCTCTGCTGGCTAATTAATTATCATAGGATTTTTCTAGAATTTTTAATTAATGATATCATCGAGGTTGGTAAATAGTAGAAGGTATTTTGAAATTACTTTTTCATATTGCTTTTTGCGAAATATCGAATAACTTACTTTTATTTCTCACAAAAACAAGTATCTAGCATTTAATAAAAATATTTGATGCAAATTATGCAGACTGATGTTATTTCTATTTTATTTGGCTTTCAAATAATACGAGCTTAATAAAAGCGTGATCTAACACCATAACTGCATTCCATATCAGTGGGAACACCTTGGTAGGGATTTCAGGAATAAACCCTACTAAGTAATAAGAATGTTTACGTAAAAATCCTTAATTTCATTTACCTACCCTAAACTGAATTTCAACATGTCTATAAGCCACTAAATATTACGAATAGGTACTCTCTTATAAAACAGTTTTTAGGGTTTCGAAGTAAAATCGGAACCCTTATAGTTTCGTCATGTCCGTCCGTCCGTAAGTCCGTTCGTCTGTCCGAAGCAAAGCGCCGATATTTATTAAAACTCCAGAATCGTAGAATAAAATATTGAAAAACATTTTTAGGGTACCTCCCCTACAGTTACGTGAGGATGAATTTTATATTCGTAGCGTACCCTATAGTATGGGGTATCATTGAAAAGGTCATCCAAAAATATTATGGGTCTTTCCATACCATTTTTGGAATTAAGGGTCCGTTTGCGAAATATTTGGCTTTAAAATTGTTAATTTTGGTTAGAGTTAAGTGTCCCCCACCCCCACTTGCTAAACGGTTGGGGTTGGACAATTGAAAAAATTATTATGATGATTTATAAGGAAAACTATCACGGCTATGATTGTCGATTACTTCCTAACCCTACATTGCGCGTGGCATGACACGCACTTGCCCGGTTTTTTAACCGAGTTCAAAAAAAGGAGGAGGTTCTCAATTCCACTGTATTATGTATCTAATCGAAAGCTCGTGCTTTTCATGCTTTTCATTCATTAAATTTGCATTAAGTATGTGCGCGACAAATGGACGAATAACTTAATATCACGTTAACCGATTTCGATGATTCTTTTTTTATAGTTATTGAAAAGGATTTACTTCTATTGAAGTCGGTTTTTTTTTGTAAATTTTTTTTCAATATTAAATATCGAAGAAAAATATGTACCACTGCTAACCGCACAAAATAACTCAAGCCATCTCAAGCCAATTCAAGCGTTTTTATTGTCGTACCAAGTGCATCTCAATAACGAGTATATTTATTTAAGTTACTGAAAGCGATCCCACTGACTAATACAGAAAGTATATTATTTCTTATCACTTGCGTGCAGCCTTTCTTCGTTTTATTTCCTTCAGTAGAATTTGTCTGGAGAAAGATAGTAATAAGTTCTGTCTCTAGTGAAGCATTAATATTTGTCGAAATGTCGTCACGACAACGTTGGATGGATGAATTGTATAAGTACGCCTACCTATCTCAAGGTGACAGAAAACTTGCGTATGTAGGTTCTTTCATTCATGCTATAAGTTTTAAGAAACGTATTATGAGTCTGAATAGAGGATTGAAGATATTGCGGGCGAAATAGTTTACACTTTTGCATCTTTTTATACAACAATTAAACTGTAAGTGACTTGTATCTGTATACATTTCATATTAATCTGAGAAAAACTGTTAATGGGGACATATTTTACTAACATGATAAATCCCATAAACATGGTTTTAATGTCAAAAACTGGACGAATGCGTGTCTAGTCGTGTGTGTCTACGCGCAACTACATTGCGTTCCACAGAAGTATGTTTATCGACTATTACTCATCAACTAATTATGCTAACATAGCCGTGATAGTTTTCCTTGCAAATTCATCATATAATCTATTTTTTAATTTTTTTCACTCGTCCAACTCCAACCGTTTAGCCAGCAGGGGGAGACACTTGACTCTAAACAAAATTAGCACTTCAAAGCCAAATATTTCGCAAACGGACCCCTAATTGCAAAAATGGTCGTCGAAGACCCATGATATAATATTTTTTTGAAGACCTTTTCAACGATACCCCACACTATAGGGTACGCGACGAATATAAAATTCATCCTCACGTTACCTGTAGGGGAGATACCCTGAAAGAAAATGTTATTTTATGATTTTGGAGTTCTTAAATATGTGTATATCCATGCCAAATTACAGCTTTCTAGCACTAAGGGTCTCAGCGCTTTGCTTCGGACAGACGGAAGGATATGAGAAAACTATAAGGGTTCCGATTTTACTTCGGAACCCTAAAAATAACTTTTTGCCGGTTTTTTATGCTAACAATAATATTATCAGTTACTTATTATTCGAAACACCGACTATCAAACAACTTCATTACATAAAACTACTATCGTGGTTAATATGAGAACACCCATTAATTTATGAGGTCGTTTAGACCCTTCTGCGACCAATGGGCCTCACAACGACAGAGAGCTTAATATTCGTTGTCACATAGACTGTTGTTTTTGTGACAATACGGTTTCACCCTCGTAACCTCGTTTCGAATGACCTGAATAGCGCAAAAGGAATATTACAATTGGATTCAATGTGTGAACATCCTCAGAGCATTTAGCATAAAGCGTACAGCTATAAAAGCGTCTGCGATGCATGGATCGAGGCTTTTAACTTAAACGTTCCATTTCACGTATCTGCATTAAAACAAAGCTTTGTGATTTTTATGTAAGTGGGTGATTTTTAAAGAAATAAATGAAATAATTTCATTTTTTATGATGGCATGTATCTCAATTTATTTATTCTGATGACACATGTGAGCTTCATTAAACTTAATGTCTTGTTAATTTTATATGCTAATATTTTTAAATAATAAAACACACTTTGAATATAAAAAAATATAACTATGATTATAAATATAAAATGGAATTCGATAACACAAGCTATAACAGTGGCTGGTGGACTACCACGTCAATAGAATAGTGAAAATTTGGGCACCTTAGTCACAAAGGGTTAAATCGCTCCTATACAAATTCTGTACTAAGAAGCGATTTAAGTAACCGTTAAGTGACTCTGAGTGCGGCCGTAAGTATTTTATGCTATCTTGTATTTTTATTTTCATCCAATTTTAGACGTTTAGAATTGTTAAAGTTTGCACTATTTGATTTATGTTGCAAGTTACAAAAACATGTTCTTTTTTAACAACTACGCTTAACATTTAACAAAACCGTATCATGAATCATTGGGTTTTATACACGCGGCCAAATTACCGCAGGCATAAATCATACGGTCTAAAACTATTTGCGTTGCAACAGTAAAAACTCGATAGCAATTGTGAATCAAACGAACAGTTTGAAAACTGGTCACGTATTTCATGTATAATAAAAATGTTTTTATGCATGCGTAGGTACAGGTTTTGCTTTGATCTTTTCCATTGTCCATTAAAAATACGTTACAAATTCAAGAGTGAACGATATTGTAGAATAGTTTTCCTTTCGCATACGCTTTATTCGATCATCGTGTTCGGCTAGCGAGACCCGTAAATAACGGGTTGCTTCGACGTCTAGCGAACTAAATTGATGTCCGCCATTACCGTGACGTCACGCGTGCAAATCTCGCTTCCACTAAACGGACGATCGGCCCCGCGTTGGGCGCCAGCTAACGCTTAAGGCCTTTTCATTTTTGATTTCCCAATTTTAATCCGTTTTTTAAACCCATTTGATAGAACTGGCGTTAATCCCGTTTATGAATGAATAGATTTTATTAACGGTCGTAAAACAAGCTTGATATTTTTTGTGAAAAACCTGATTTCTTTTTATTCAAAATTAAAATGGTCGATGTTCAGCTGAGTATTTTTATGTTACTTTCATTTAGTAATAACTACCTGTAACTCCTTAGCTGTCTGCTACTAAAGTGCTGTCTAAACTACTGAAGCGTAGGTACTAGTGCGTATTCCACACCAACGCCTAGCGTAGATCTGTGGAATGGATATTAAAATTAGAAGCATTTCGAAAAATAATAGTATTGTAAGAGAAGACGAAAAAATCCTTTACTAAGAAAACTATGTCCAATAACGGAAAATATAGTAGTGGTAGTCCCTATAGTGACAACTTTAACCTTAGCTGACAACAAGAAAAAAATATATGAGAAGAACAGAGAGAGGATTGCAAGTGGTCGTAAATTATGTTGAAAGATTCTTCTACTATCATAAATACAAAGGTAAATGCTTATCTCTATCTTGATTCTTCCTTCTTACTTGGCCGGCAACGTGTCGGTGATGCCTTTGAGGTTTCTGATGCCCATAGGCGTCACTAACTACTGCTCGTTTATCTAACAAAGAAGTCTCTTATAAAAGAAAAAGTATTTTTATTTGGCGTACCAAACTAACTCATACCTAGAAAAATTACTTTTACTGCAACGAGAGTCACTTTCACGTGACCTGCAATGGCAACAAAAAAAATTTAATCCAATTTCCCGCGATACTTCCACCCAGATATTTAAATCTCTGGTTCCAACCATCTGCCAACACTATTGAGCTGGATCATTTACATTTCGCTCGATACATTTACATAGCTTCACTCTCTCATAGGAATAGCATCTCGTAAAATGCAGACCAAGCACCGTGCTTGTTGAATTATTGAAGCAGTGTATTCCAACTGTTAACAACACTGTCCGAGGATTTATGTCCCAACTAACGACCCGCGGTGCTGTTGCCAGCTCGCCCCTAAACTTGAAAATATAGTTTCATTAACGCAGCGCTCATCTCGCATGAAATAACGTGTCTGTCTGAAATCACACTTCGGATATGAATGGTAGCAATTTAGGTTTTTTACACTTTATTTTACTAATTCACTAACTTCAGTTATTTACAGGTAGTTAACTAAATAGTTAGCTTGTTAGTTAGCTTCGATTACTTAAGCAACCGATAACACCGATGTACCGATAACAGTAAGTGTAGGTGTAAAGGATATGTATCCTACAGCTACACTAATGTAAACTTAAAATGTAATGGTGTATGGAATGTTAGCGACCTTAATTAATAAATAAATAAATACAGCTATGTATCCTACAGTGAGAGACTCTTAGGCGTATTTCAGCTTGCTCTGTTGAAAATTGAAACAATATTAAGGCTGTTTGGTACCAACGCTAGCAAAAATGTTAGTTTGTTGTCATTAGAGCATTAGAGTATTTTCTTGTCTTTTTTTCTCGTACTTACTTGTATTATTATACCTATTCATTAAATATACGTATATGCATACGCATCGATAGATTACCAACACGAAACCGATTGACTTCTCTGTCTCACTGTCTGTTCCAAAACAATACAAAATAGTTTCTATTTTATTTTTTATATAGGCAGACGACTAGAATTCAGGCATAGGTAACTTAAACTTCACTAAATTTACTCGTATTATCATTAAAATTAATTGCAAATATATCTAACAAAAAATACGGTAAAATACAGGAGCTTTGACTCACTAGCATCAAAGTTATTCGCATTACCATGTCAAATTTACACCGACACAAGTGTAGTATGTGAATCATACGGCTAGCGGCACTTGAAACCCGCTAGACCGAAGTAACTGCGTGCTAAATCATGTTCCGAAAACCTTTTCATTTGCGGAGGAGCTTCATTGCTCGAGCGTACAACCATTGGTAAGAATGTTTGTGCAATTTTTATGCTGCACATTTTATGGAAACGGAATTAAAAACCATTAGGTTTTATATGCTGTGCAAATGCTGTTTTATGCTGAATTCTAATGACATTGGAGCAACTGACCGAAACAAGATAAGTATTTCATGTATTATATTATGGAACAAAGAATATTGAATCACCAATTCATGGAAAGCCATTTCTGCGGCTCTATTCTCATAATGTAAGCAGTACATGCCATGATTTATTACGATAGCCAGGTACTGGTAGACTTCATCCTGTTCTTCCTTCACCAAAGCAAGTGATTTCTAATACGCACATCAGTTTGTAAATTAAAGGTGTACGGTTTAAATGGCTCTTCCGTACAAGAGAACAATTTTTAAAATACTAGGCTGGCTTCAACCCGTTACTAGCCCTCTACAGAAGCAGAATATGGATGTCAACCTCTTGAGGACAAGGGAGTCTATAGCACAGGGGTCTATAGCACCACTATTAGTCTATTTAGTTTCATCTGTTCCGGCTTCGATACCTAATTAAATCTTGCATGTCAAGAAACCCGATGACACTGATATTGATCTCATAGAGATGGTCTGACGAAAACAGAAGGTGACCATAGGAATGCTGAAATGAAACCTGATTATTCTTTTTATTATCTTATTATATAATATATATAATCTTAATAATATTAATTTATACTAAATCAACTTACACACAAAACATTTAATTCGCAAACATTTTCTGTGAATACGCATAGCGATTTACTATGTTTCTGCATGTTTCTAAAAATTGCACAACTAATTGTCTACAGAAACAATAGGTACGTTCGTAACACAAACAATTTTACAGCTTCAAATACAATGCAGTTGACAACAAAACAATTCTGTCGCTCTGATGTATTTTAAACAAACAACGAAGTATAATTATTAAAAAGTAAAAGTAAAAAATAAGTAATGTAACACACATAAATGACATTGCTAGAAGACCTCACTAAATTATCAAAAATGCAATCTTTTCATGTTTTAAATGTGAAACTCTATGATGATATATGAATATTGGCCTCTTCGTTACACGCTAACGGTCAAAGTCAGTCAAAATATTTTATTCATACAGGTATCACTGATACACTAATGCACGTCATTTTTACGTTGTAAGATAAAACGTGGCACACAGATCGCACCTTCAGTGGAAAAAGGCATAAGATGAATATTGCAATTTTACAGGAGAGAAACAAAACTGTTAAAATATCAGTAAGTAGTCAAAGGAATTTATATTTTGATTTCTTGCACAAAACCGTCAAGATTAATAATAAAATTTTGAAAAAAATTGAGCATATTTACAGCTTTTGTCCCTCTTTCCAATCCTATTAATAACTGAAATTCAACAAAAGACGACTTATGTTTTTTTTTCCACTGAGGGTACGAGATAGTCCATGTCAAAAAGGAATATAATTACGTATGACTAGCGCCCTGCCCGAGGCCGCATTTTCCGAGTAAATAACTAACCTATTTCTTATTCCAGATCATGATCTGCCTGTTCTAAACGTCATGAAAATCTGTTCAGCAGTTTTTGCGTCAATCAAACAGTAATAAACATCCATACATTCTCACGAACTTTATTACATTTATAATATTAGTAAGAAGTAAGATAATAACATAATATTGATGACGAATACGATCTGAGAAAAAACATTTAATTTTACCTGACAAAAAATGTCTGCACCAGCCGAAAATCGAATATGGCACTATTCGCATCGCAGCTAGGGTCACTAAGTCACTGCATATTGTGCTAAGGAGACATCTGTCTCATTTGAAGATTTTCTTCACGACGTTTTTCTTCGAATACATCCAAGTATTCTATTAGATCTTACATATCTACAGGGAAATCTAATACAAAACAAGTAATTAGCAACCTTAGTATACAACTATATAAATGCTATAAGTAAAAGCATAGACACTCCTACTTTAATATTCTATACTGAACATCTGTTACGAAAAAGTACCAAATGAAGTCAATATTTTATTATTATTTGGCCGAAACAAAACCATCCATATTAAGAGCTCCTTTGCTTTCCTGTCATGACATGTTGTATATGACATTATCGAAGCATGAAGCACACAGTCATGTGGATACGAGCCGGCATCTCTCTCACAGCTAGCGGGTTCACGCAATTTATCTGTCCAACGATGCCACTCCTCGACGTTTTGACAAATATTAATGCTCCACTAGAGACAGAACGTATCACTGTATTATCCACGCTAGCAGATAGAGCGGAAAGGATGGCCACATCCGATAGCAAATAATTCTACTGAAATGACAGTAATTTATTTATTATGATGAACTAGTGGATACCCGGCGTGTTTGGTGTTCCACGACGCTAAAAACTTTTCTGATGAGAATGACAGTTCAGTGTTTTTGAGTTGATGTTGACGTTGATGCGCCATCTTTACATATTATCTTCACATTATTGTTTGGGAAATCGACTTTATCAATGGACTGAATATGCCTAATGCATTGTTTTAGTGGTCTTAAACCACCTTCGGATTGTTGGCTTTCAAATGAAACCATATCCATAACCATATTTGAGGCATATCGGTTGGATGATTTCAGAGTCTATAGAGGACATCCGTACAAAGATTTTTTGTATTTTATTATATTATAGATCGGCAGTTTAGTCATGCAGTATAATCGATTGACTAAATAGATTATTACGGAATCTTCAAGAGATTATAATTAACTATTAAAAGTGGTTGGAAAACAAATACAAATATCAGATGCTTATTTAAGTAGTTTATTTTATATCATCGTCTTTGGGTGAAGAAAAATCACATGAGTACCTTTCAACTCATTTGGTCAAATAGTTTCGGAGAAAATTGACTGTGAAAGGGGACCAGAATGATCCTATATATATGGGTTCCGTTTTTTTTCGTACGGAACCCTAAAACAATAATCTGTAGAGTATTGAACAAGTTCTGAAAGAAGATTAAAAATAATATGTTGCTGTTTGTGAGAAATGGCAAGTATGAAGTAGGTCACGATAAGGAACCAATATGAAGAATAAGACATTGTGAAGTTCTCCGGATGGAAAATTCTTCAGTAGCTGTTAACATAAAGAAAAACTTCAGTTTCAAGCTATTTTACACAAACGCTAAGTTCTGAAGCCAGTTCATAAACCAATCATACAAAAGCACTAACTTTACAAGGTGTTTGTAATACCTACATAAATATGTAATATTAGCATTTATGTGTAAGGTAAGGCTTTACAGACAAGGTAAGGTATCCAACCATACATTTTCTCCTCTATTTTTTATTCAACTTGAATGAATAATCAAATTATGTTTGTTTTGCTGTTAAATACAAGATTTTGTCAAAAGTATCAATTTTCAATCAAATGAGGAAAAAACACAACAAAGTAACTTAGTCTAATTTACTTTGAAACATGACTGATGACAAAGATGAAAATGTATTAAAAAGCTCTTGATACTATTATTATCAATCTAAATTTAATTTCAATGTTAACAGGATCTAAAAGGTACTTATGGAAGCCTCTAATGTATATTGCATCTAGGATATAATTGAAACGCCGTCATTCACAACATTCGGCAGTACTAATGATGCAACATAGATGTCTGTGGATGCAACGGTTTCATAATTACAGCACAAAACCCTTTCACATGGGCCCTTGTGATTTTGCCCAATGCGGTCATTGAAGTATGATATAATGTCATAGAATAGACATCTAGAACAAAACGTGTGTCCCGCCCAGGAGGTTCGATTTTCAAAATTGAACCCCGGTTCTCCTTTCAAAATCGAACAAATCCATTGAAGATTGAAGCCCCGTGGCGCCATTGGGACATACATGGTGTTCGCGGTGTCGGTTCTATACGCTAGTAATAATATTTCAATGCATGCGGTTAACAAATCACCAGTAACAAGTATTCGAATAAACATTGCGTTTATTAATCGAATTCAAAACATTTTACAAACGCGTTAACCATGACAATAACCAACGAATCGTATTTCACAAGTTAACAAATGAATCAAAATGAAAGCTTCGGAAAAGGATGGCGCAAATTAAACAGTCGGTCAATGAAACATGCAAATGAGATGTGCAATCACAACGCTTTTGTTCGCTCGCATTGTTTTCAAAGTACGACGATGAAAATTAATCTTCTATTTTGTTTCTACTGCGAATACATTATTAAGATTCATGGTTGAGATGTACCAATAATAAACTGTAAGGGAACAAATCTGTGCATTTTTGGTAGAAGCGTATTACATATTTATGTGAGATTCTCAAAAGGACTTTTATTACGTTGTGTGGATATAGGATCGAATAAATTGATGGTACATGACATATAGTGGGTGTCTTCAAGGTAATAATGAAAAGGTTTTTAATAAGTTAGAAGAAAGTTGCCTTTTAACCATCGAAGAGCCAAAAATAATGCGGGAATTCAGCATTATTTTTGGACGATAAAGTATATATTATTTGATGTACATAGGTGACAATGACAGTACCATGAAATGGACCGGCTCTATACAAAATATATCAAAAACCAAAAACAAATTACAGAATCTAAAACTTAATCTCCTTAACACTTGGAATTAAATATAATACTTGAAGCTCTAGCTCGCTAAACGACGTTCGTACGTTCTCTTATAAATTCATTTACAATTCCAATTATATTTCTAACTATATGTCGCTATGTTTCTTTAGACAACTACTACCTGGGAATTGCATGCAAATTCCCATTTGTTCCCTAGTGAGAATTTCCGGGCGGACTTAATTCTGCTGTTCTAACGACGTGCTAATTTAGCCCAATTGTTGTATTCTAACGACCCGTTCCCAATTATGTCCCTTTTGTGGGACATTGCTGTTTACTTTTGCTTTTCTCTTATTACAAGCATGTCCGTAGAAATAATTGAAGAAATAAGCGTAACATTGACTGTTGCTACAAAATGCTGTGTATAATATCTGATTTTTATTGTTATTAAAATTGAAAATCTGTCCGTCAAAGTTCATATTAATTATTCCAATACATTCTCAGAAAATAAATTAATACATACAATTAAAAAAACATACAATTGGTGACAAGCACATTATGAATTCTAGATATCTATGAAACGTCTGCTTAATTACAAATTACCATTTTGCAATACCGCATATTAAAAGTTTAGACGCACTTAGTAGAAGCCTATTTACTCTTGACTTGAAGACGATACGAGTGTATAACAGACATAGTATAGTAGAAGCCCAACATAATAATACAAGAAGTACAAATATAACATTGTTCTTTCAAATAAATTCTTGAGCTGGCATTTTTAAAGAATACAATAATCCAAAACGGCAGGCTGGGGCAGTGAGCGAACCATGCAATGTTATGCCAAGTGGCGTTTTACGCAACGATGACGCGACACAATACGAAAATTCCATCCCTGAGATGCTATGGAAATACGTAATAGTTTCAACTCTCGTGATATTTGCTTCGGCTACTCTATTACGATCACATTTAGCATACAAGCATTTCAACACTTATTGGTTTTACACGAAATCACAATACAAACACGTACCTATTGGAATTTAAAATTGTGACTGACATTTGTTTACTTTCTTGACCGAGAAAATTTGATGATGGCCTTGGAGTTATGAGTCAATGGTCCTCTGAAGCTACTTGCTAACAAGTGGTCTATCTACGTGTTTGTTAAATATATTCTTGTTTTAGAGATAATTTTAAGTTAGTGCTTGACAATAAGTCCACCTAAGTAAGTGGTGACGAAGTCCAAGATGGTGAGTGCACTTACTTACCAACAAAACTCATATTCACTCTCTCTTGAAGACACAAAAGTACATTGTAGGTGGACGGGAACACCCACGCAGGCAAGCTATTCCAGTCCAGTAGTTTTAATAAATAATTATACCACAAATACGTGTAATGGGCCGGAATTAGTCAATAATCGAAAATTTCTGCCAGTCTACCGATGAAATATAATTTTAACTACATTATTATAGTTTTGTTTTACTATATGTACTTACAAGTAGAAATGCAACTCATTCTCCAAAAAATATTTCGGATATGATATGCCAGAAATCCGAACAACAACCACACTTGAATAGAATGAATAGCTACTACATGTCGCAATGTTCTTCGCAGTTGAAACATGCATTAAGCACACTTCAGTCTTGTACTAAATTCATGCGAATACGGCACGGAAATATGATTTTCATTTAAAATTCGCTGCCAGTAGCTGTCTCAGCAATTGATTTTCTCAATGCCAGTTGATTTTGCAGTTTTATTTCCTTCAGAATCCGCGTGAGGTCGATGCGGCTATCAAGTCGGTACAAGACAGGCTTCAAAGATTGCATTGCGGCAGAAATGCTCGTTCCTTTGCCAAAGACTTCTCCGGAAATAGGTTTTAGTTACTTTGAAAAATCTTGTAAATTTTCCTTATTGGTTGAAGATGGATTATCTTAAACTGACGCATTTTGTTTGCGTGTAACGGATAGTATATTCTACAACGTTTGACAAGGATTGTTAATAAAGTGTAATTTATATAAAAAAATTGTGTGTGTCAGCTCCGACGCACGACTGGAGTTTAACGCCATCTAGTTTGCAATCGTCAAATCAGTAACAACGCCATTTAGTTTACGATCGTCAAATCAGTAACAAGTTTATTATTATCATAGATGTGTTAGCGTGCTCTCTATTGTTACAGTGTAAGGTACCACTTGAGACTATTATTTTGAACTATTGTGAATACTCGTATAAGTATGATAATATTGACTAATCTGTATTACTATCATCAGTCGCCACTTGGTAGCGCTAGTGAGAATATTGAGCATAGAACTCAGTAATTAATCGGGACATTCGCCATTCGACAGTCGACCTGAACGGTCGCATGAAAACCCGAGGCAAAACGTATTTAAGGTCTATGATTTTAGTGATAATTTATTTTGTGATGAGTGTAATGGAAGTGTAATTAAAATAATTGTAGAATATCGTCGTTTTATTGGGCCGAGCCTTATAGATGGTATTGTTACTGATCAGTTATGCCATTTAGATTCTGTGTTACGAATTACAAACATAACGCATAACGTAACGGAGAAAGTTTGATTTTACTCCTCATAAAATTCATACCCCAGGCTTAAATGTGAAAATCGATTCTAAAGGAGTTAGACTACAAAAACTATAAATAAGTAAATTAGTCCCTTTCTAAAAGTTTAACTGGAAAAATCGCTATAGTAGGTAGTCTATTATTGAAGTGAAACTTCTTTAGAATCGTTGTGATTTCAAACCGGATGCAACGGAAAAAACGACAGGT
Organism: Thymelicus lineola; assembly: GCA_963932265.1. Taxonomy (NCBI): domain Eukaryota; kingdom Metazoa; phylum Arthropoda; class Insecta; order Lepidoptera; family Hesperiidae; genus Thymelicus; species Thymelicus lineola. The sequence continues at coordinate 9,403,794 of OZ010694.1, read as the reverse complement.
AAGAGACACAATACAAAAATGTATAGGATGAAGCCAAGAAAGAATGAGACAGAAATATTCGTCAGTTAAAATAAATAAAAACGACATCGCGACAGTAAAAATGCTAAGTTGTAATCATAGATGGCGCTAGGAATAAGATAGAAGATTCGTTTTATTGCTAGATAGATGGCGCTAGCTGCTCATTTTACTCTTCATATTATGTTAAGAGATGGCGTTAGTTACCACTGTTTTCTTTTTCTTATGTTCGTGGTTATCTTTTAAAAAGTGCTAAGTTGTATTCATAGATGGCGCGAGGAACAAGGTAGAAGATTCGATTTATTGCTTTTTATCTCATTATCTTGAAACCAAAATTTTGGAAAGTTTCACTTCTACCACGTATGAATTGCACACATTTTAATTTTTATTAAATTATCTATCTAGTAACTGCCTTCGCTCGTGTATTCGTATAATAAAGTCAAATATTTTTAAGATACATATTTAGATACGAAGAAAAATTCGTATACAAAGGGCTCCTCCTCCTTAGTCGGTCGCTCTTGACAGAGCGGTCGTGGTTTCATGACGAATGTTTTTTGGATAAAACAGCTGTCGCGATGCGTCTCCATTCACTGCGGTCTTCAGCGTAGCGGGAACATTGGACTATGGATGATTGCGTGGCAGCTTTTATTAAAGCTGAACGCACATATATCCGCATCGTCCGCCCCGGACGCCCCGTATGCGGATACCCTCGCACATATGTCCGGATTCGCCATACGGATTTTTTAGTATTGCCAACAATTTTTGCAGTTTCTTCCAACCTCTAGTGAAAAACGGTGAAGACGGTTAAGATTGATACTAGTAGGAAAAAATCCCACTAGTTCTGTGTCAATTTATTTCCATGTATAGGTATAGTTTAGGTATGGTGTACTAAGATACAGGCCAAGGCATGGCCAAGGCTTAGTTTAGACATCAGTACCCTAATTCACGTAACTTTAAGACGCATCGATTAAGTTGCAGTGACGCTGCAATCAAGTTGGAGTGACGCTACAATCAAGTTGAAGTTTGGCGTCTAAACCGTATTGTCATAATTTTTTGACTGCGCGTCAACTGCACGCCAACTGCACGCAAACTGCATGTGAACTTCACTTCTCCTGCACGCATCCTGCGCGCTTGTCAAACTTTATGAGACTTCAAACTTCAAAAGTTTATGAGAATACCAATCAAACTGCGATCGGGAACACGCTATCTTGACGCGCATTATCAGAATACCTTTTTGTGACGTGAGCGCGCTTGAGACGCGCTCGCGTGACGTGAGCGTGTTTGACAGCGCAAGAGAATACGGAAAGTGTCATTTTGATCGGAACGTCGCTGCAACTGCACTGCAATCGAACTTCTTAAGTTACGTGAATTACCCTGCTGATCTCTCACAGATTACTTAGCACTTACATTATCTTTTCTTTTATTCATATTTTAAAATATTACCTGAATGTAATTTGAGGATGAGATGAAATAAAGATTTTTGTATTGTATTGTATTGTATAGTTTGCTATCAATCGTCAAGTATTGGCCATTAAATGTATATTATTTCATAGTTATCATAAACTTCAAAATAATATTTTCCTATATTCAACTGACAGTTGTCAGACTCAGATTGATAGATTGCAAAAGCAAAATATTAAGACTGATGCAGCTATGGAAAAAACTGTTATAATAGCGTGCACATTGAAAGAGGAAGAAGAAAATGAAATTCGAAAACAAGAAGATTCTGGGCTCATGACATCAATTTGAAAAGGCATTTAGTTGAACGGCAAATACTATACGTTATTTCCCGGCTTTGTGGATGATGATCAATGAACCTAGATAATTGAGAACTTTAATTTGTAACTTTAATTTGAGGGAAATTAAAACACATAGTACTCATTATTTCTTTTCGTTTTCGACTTTGTCTCATATTTCAATAGCGTAGTTAGTTATCGCAGTTTGAGGAACACCATTCGGAATCTCGAATGTCCAAAAACAATTATATATAGGCATGAACGAAGGCGACATCTCCTCACAGGATTCGTTTACTATGAAACGTTTCTCCTAATGCGTTGTCAAAAGCATCGTGGCATGGCAACACTATCGGTATTTCGGTACCTTCCATATTTTCAGAAATGCGTGCGGACGGTGCGGATGACATATACCGACGCATCTGTCATCCGCATCGTCCGCATCGCATTTTTGAAAATGCGGAAGGTATCAAAAATGCGGATGACGTCATACGTAGAGCGTGTGCTGGTATTCAGTGTTGCCATGCCACGATGCTTTTAACAACGCATTAGGAGAAACGTTTCATAGTAAACGAATCCTGTGAGGAGATCTCGCCTTCGTGTTTATACTTATACATCATTGTTTTCGGACATTCGAGATTCCGAATGGTGTTCCTCAAACTGCGATAACTAACTACGTTATTGAAATATGAGACAAAGTCGAAAACTAATAATAAATAATAAGTATCGTGTGTGTGTGTGTGTGTGTGGAAATTAAATTTCCCTCAAATTCAAGTTACAAATTAAAGTTTTCAATTATCTAGGTTTATTGACCATCATCCACCAAGCCGGGAAATAACGTATAGAATTTGCCGTTCAACTAACTGCCTTTTCAAATTGATATTATGAACCTAAAATCTTCTTTTTTTTCGAATTTGACTTTCTTCGGCCAATATGCAGGCTACTACAACAATTTTTCCATAGATGAATCAATCTTAACCGTCTTCACCGTTTTTCACTAGAGGTTGGAAGAAAATGCAAAAATTGTTGGCAATACTAAAAAATCCGTATGGCGAATCCGTACATATGTGCGAGGGTATCCGCATACGGAGCGTCCGGGGCGGACGATGCGGATATATGTGCGTTCAACATAAGTCTGTCCAACGCGTTGGCGATCGGCCGCGTGACCGCTTGCCTTCCATTTGCCCTTGGACAACGAGTCTCTCCATGGAGTGTTGGTTCCGGATAATGTGTCCGAAGTATTTGAGGACTTTTTTTTTGTACGGTCGATGACAATCTCTCTTTAATTTTCAGTTCTTCCAGGATTGAGACATTGGTCCGAAACGCTGTCCAAGGGATCCGCAGCAGTCGTCGCCAGCACCACATTTCAAGTGCATCAATTTTGCGTCGGTCTTTCAGGCGAACCGTCCACGTTTCTGCGCCATACAGGAATATGGGGAAGACTAAGCTTCTCATCAGACGAACTTTCGTGGCTTTCGTGATGTTGCGGTTGCTCCAGACTTTCTTCAGCTTCTCAACGGCAGATCTCGTTATGGCACATCTCCTTCGAATCTCATCCTCACATCCCCCAGTGTTCGTGATCGTGGAGCCGAGGTACACGTAGCTTTGGACAATCTCACAGTTGCCAATCATAGAGATTTCAGGTTGATTTAGTTCAGCTCGATCCACGATCATCATCTTGGTTTTATCTCTGTTTATCGCGAGTCCGAAAGAGAGGCTTGTTGTCTCAAGGCGTGTCAGCAGCTGTTCCATATCTTCTTTTGTTTCAGCGAGAAGAGTTGTATCATCGGCGTATCTCAAGTTGGATGTCTTCCGTCCTCCCACTGAAACACCCTTGTCCCATTGCTCCAAAACAATTCTCATAATATACTCCGTATAGATGTTGAACAGGAGTGGAGAGAGTATGCACCCCTGTCGAACACCAGCATGTGTCTGAAAGCTTGTTGAGTCAACGTCGTCTATTCTGACAGTCGCAGTTCCGTTTTCATAGAGGTGACGTATGAGACGAACCAGGTGATCAGGTACTCCCATATGAATGAGTATTTCCCATAGCTTACATACAAAGGGCTACAGATAAGGATTTAAATAAATAAAAAAAAATACGTTGATAATGTTTTTACAATTATTTTTTATTTTATTTCTTCAATTTTCGTCTTAAATTTTCGTCCCTTCTTCAATAATTTTTAAACTATCCATTGTATTATAATAACAAAAATATGCATATTTGAGATCCTTACAATAAGTCCTTTCATTTGACATGCACACAGAATACAGTTTGCAAAACAGTTCTTTTTTAATTTTGATTTCGTTAAATTTTATAATATAATTATTATTTTTTCAAATTCATTTGTTTGTCGCCTAGACACACGAGTGATCCTATAAGGATTCCGTTTTTCGTTTTTTCGTTTGGAACCCTAAAAACAGCTTCCGTTGAATTAAATGGATTTTCCTCTTTAAGGACATTTAAGCTCCTAAAAAGACGACTAAAAGAATTAAGCTCTTTGAATTACTAAGGGCTCTGAAACGAAATAATTAGATTCCCTTTAAAACTCAAAATCCGTACTTTAGCCATAATAACTACAAAAAAATAGTTTCACTGAACTGATTTTATTAAAGTCACTAAGGAAGATACACGCACACAATCTATACTAATATTATAAAGAGCAAAGATTTGATTGTTTGTTTGCATTGAATAGGCTCCGAAACTACCGAACCGATTTGAAAATACTTTTACTGTTGGGAAGCTACACTATCCCCGGGTGACATAGGCTATATTTTTAAACGCTTTTATTTAGCTTCACTTCGGAGCATCAAAGCATCAAATCAAATCTTGTAACGTTAATTTGAATGACTTCCCTTTAATGAAAATTGATGAAATTTGGCAGACATGTGTATTTCCGATGACAATACACGAAAATTAAAAAAAAAAAAAAAAATTAAATAAAAAAAAACGATTTTCAGACTTTAGACGCATAATTCTCTATGTTCTATTTTACGTAGAGACTTGAAATTTTCACAACTTGTAGCTAATTTTATAAACTAAACATTATTGAAATAAAAGCGTTTAAAAAAAAAATTTTTTTCATTTGACTTATTTTTACTATATTTCCCGAAGCGAAGCGAGGGCGATTTCCTAGTTTATTATAAAAACATTCATTTATGTAATGTATTAAATTAATAAGTATATGTAATATTAATTTCTGTAAAAGCAAATTTATTAGTATAATTTTGTAATAATTCTTAACTTCTACAACCGTTTTCGATATATTAATTGTTCGGTAGCGTATTTTCAATTATATTTACTCTTAATTTTGTGAACAGAGCAATCCTGTTCACAGAAACTAAACCTTTACTAGTTGGTTCCCTAAGACTACATACGTCCGGAATTAGACTTCTTAGGAATGAATTCTGCAACAAATTACATTAAACTTAATATTAATTCAATGAAGAAGTTTTGTTTTTTCAAGGTTTTAAGTAAATCACACGAAATTTAGGTTTATTCCAAATGAACTTTTATCTCCCACTTCCTCCCTTTAGTAGCTGAATAAGGCCCACTGGTTCAGACTGCGTTATCTGTCAGTCAGTCACCGTTAAGTTGATAATTACAAATATTGCCCGTTTAATTAGTATGTTGGCAAACCTGTGATATCGTCACCATTTTGGTCCTTGGGTATGAGGGCAGTTACTTTTCAAACGACAATGTCAAATCACTATTATTTTATTACAGCAATCATAAACAACAAAATAACTCTTCACTGTATTTCCGTAATGATTCTCTAATTATTAATTATTTGAAATCAATTATTAATTTGATATCAACACTTTTAAGGATAATAGCGATTGAGATGGATTTATGAATTATAGACCATCCGTCGATGACAAGCAACTCCCAAGTATATAAAGTTTCAAATTACTGCGCTCATCGCAGTTTATATTTTATCGGTCAGCTTCATAATATTTGCAACACAGGTTAAAATATTTCAACGGGCGTCCGCTGGGCTGTCAGCACTTGACGGTATTATAAATGTGTAAACGAGTTTGGTATTCCAACTCTGCTCCAAATAACTTCTCTAACCTGCTATGCGAGTAAATACTCAGATTTTAAATATTATATCTTACTAGCTGTTGCCCGCAGCTTTGCATACGGAAACTATGTTTTAACTTATTCAAATTTTTATCCTGTTTTCTCGGGAAACTTTTTGATATTCCGGGATGAAAAGTTGTCTAAAATATGACCCAGAGCATCACTAACAACTTTACCAATTTTCATCGAAGTCCGTTCAAAGGTTTTCATGTGATACCCGGACAGACATACAGACTGACAGACAATTTGAGTTTTATTATAGTATAGATTTATTGAACTTTCCGTGACGTCTACTGCTTCAACTTCAAGTAGATCAATCTTCTAAAGAGAATGGTCACCACGGGAACCTGCATAATTAATATTCTCCAAGAAGTGTAATGTCTGCACTTCAATCCAAAACATTACCTGTATTGATAATATCTACATATTTTAATTGAACCACTAAAGCTCTTAAATATGAAAGAGAAAATTCAGAGTCAACTTCACCATTATTATTTCCCTTCCCATAATCATTAATCAGTTTTTCAGCTGATGACGGTAGCGTAATCCTTTTAAAACCCCTTCTCTTGTTCGGGCTAGTATAATAATTTTTCATTTTATATCGTTATACAAGGTTTAAAATGAGTTGCGAATTTAACTTTGAAGTGTAAAATTAATATTTGTTTATTACTTACTAGCTATTTTGAACCGCTCATAAAACGACGACTTGTGTCAATTGAAGTTATCATTTTGTGATCGAACAGAAGTTGGATGAGTGACCGCTTGTGATCATTTCTGACAGATCCGTACCTACTTCAGCGGCAACGGCAAAAAATACAGTCGAATTGAGAAGTTCTTCCTTTTTTTGAAGTCGGTTAATAAAATGCCTCTCGTTACAGTTAGCATGAATATATAAAAAAGCACTTCCAAACCAAGTTCCGAAACAATCATTTTACTCGTACATAAACGGACATATATTATTAGCTCATAATCTTAACTCGGCAGGCGGAATCCAAGCAAACTTTGTCCCTCTTCCCTTGGAAAGCTTTCTTCAACTGCCTAGTCTTACTTGCGTGCTTGGCTTGCCAAATCCTCCTTCCATAATTATTCAACGTAAGGTAAAATTTTAAATTATTTTTAATTGTTCTCATGCCTCTCACGCTCTCTCTGTAACATAATGTCTCTCTAATGCTATGTTCTTTATGAAATGAAATGAAATGAAATGAAATGAAATGAAATAATCTTTATTCATGTAGGTATCACTGATACTCTTATGCACGTCATTTTTTTAATCTACTAGCTTTTCGGAAAGGTGCTTTGTCATGGAGGAGAAGAAAAGCCGTAAAGAAACTCCTCAGCACATCTTTTAAAAATAAAACTTATATCTATTACAAAAATAGGTATTCTCTAACCTGTGCAGAACTGGTTGCCTAGCTAGTCATTTCCAAGCATCCTTGTCATTTAAATATTCATTTATGCTATAGTAGCCCTTGCCTAAGAGCTGAGCCTTTACACGTTTCTTAAAAGATTCCACTGGTAAGTCACGTATTTGTTTTGGGACTTTATTATAAAATTTTATACCTAGTCCCATAAAAGAACGTTGCACTTTGGAAAGACGGTACGAAGAGGTAGCCAATTGATGCATCCTTCTTGTTTGACGATTAGAAAAATCACAATTTTGTTTATATGCAGTTATGTTATTCCGTATAAACACTAAATTATTATAAATATATTGGGAAGCTACTGTAAGTATACCTATTTGTTTAAATTTGATACGCAAGGACTCCCTTGATTTTAGTTTATAAATAGCTCTAATGGCTCTTTTCTGTAATACAAAAATTTGTTCAATACCGGCTGCTTTGCCCCACAGTAAAATGCCATAAGACATAACACTATGGAAATATGCAAAATAAACAAGCCGAGCAGTGTCGACGTCAGTGAGCTGCCTTATTTTTCTAACAGCATAAGCAGCCCTAGCAAGTTTAGTTGTGAGAGATGCTATGTGCGGGCCCCATTGCAGTTTACTGTCCAAGGTCACCCCTAAAAAAACCATGGATTCCTCTATATTTAATGTTTCATTATTTAATTTAAGAGATTTATTTACTTTTTTTACATTTGGCAACACGAATTCTAAGCATTTGGTTTTCTTTGCATTTAAAAGTAAATTATTTATAGTGAACCAATGTGAGACATGCGACAGAGCACTATTAACATCGTCAAAATTATTTTTATTCCTATCAGTCTTAAATATTAATGATGTATCATCTGCAAACAGCACAATGTTCGCATGGTTTTTAACATAATGTGGTAAGTCATTTATATACACCAGGAAAAGAAAAGGGCCCAAGATCGAGCCTTGCGGAACACCCATCACAGTAGGTGACCCTGATGACTTTTCATCGTTTATATTAACCTTTAGTATCCTATTACTTAAATAAGATGCGAGCAAGCTAAGGGCCTTGTTTTTCACGCCATAGTGACTAAGTTTAGATATTAATGTATCATGCTCAACACAATCAAACGCCTTTGATAAATCACAAAATACACCTATAGCATTTTGCGACGACTCCCATGCTTCATATATATGCTTTAAGAGCCTGGCTCCGGCATCTGTTGTACTACGACCTTTAGTAAAACCGTATTGCTCCGGATGTAATAAATTATTATTGTTGAAGTGGGTTAGCATTTGATTCAGTATGATCTTTTCGAAGATCTTACTGAGTGTTGGTAATATAGAAATTGGCCTATAATTATTAATATCCGTTTTTTCACCTGTTTTAAATAATGGTATAACTTTACTGCATTTCATTAGATCTGGAAATACACCAAGATCTATGCATTTATTAAAAACTACAACTAAACAAGGAGCTATAATATCTATTATGTGACGAATTATTTTTACTGAAATACCCCAGAGATCACCCGTACTTTTTACTTTCAGAGACTGGAAAACTTTAATTATGTCCCTGATTGTAATGTGCTTAAAGTCAAATACCACATTGCATTCCTTAACATTATCTCTTAATAGATAAAATGCTTCTGTTGAAGAAGAGGATAGTGTACTAGTTAATTTAACGGGAATGTTGCGGAAGAACTCTTCAAAAACGCTTGCCACTTCTTTATCAGAAGTGATTTTGTTTCCATTAATCATTATTTCATAACTAAAGTCACAAGATTTAGAGTTGCCGGTCTCATTTTTAATGATATCCCAGGTGGTTTTTATTTTATTATCCGAATTAACTATTTTATCCTTTATGTACATTGACTTTGCTTGAGTACAGATGATTTTGAAAATTTTTGAGTAATTTCTTACGTATTCCTGAAATGAGGGAGAAAAATTATATTGTTTTTCGTCATAAAGCTCGTATAATTTGTTTCTAATTTTAAAAATACCTACAGTAGCCCAGTCGCTAAATTTACTATTTTTACTTTCTTCTATGTATCTGAATTGAAATATTCGATTAAACTCGTCATTAATATTTTTAGACAATGTATTGTAAAGATTAATAGGATGACCATTTTGAGAATACACTGATTTACGCAATTTTGTTTGAATTTTTTCTTTAAAAAGTGATATTTTTCTCTTTGTCACGGGTCTATATTTTATTATTTTTTTCTTATTATCGTGGCTGTTACGTACCGCTATTTTTTGCCCACAGTGGTCTGATCTCAACTTGCTAAGTATTTCTTTGTCTAATATCTCACAATTGCAAAATACATTATCGATACAAGTACGTGAAGTTGCAGTTATTCTGGTAGGCTCAGTAAACGAAGGATTTAAATTAAAACACTTAAACAATGCGAGTAACCTAGCAGCTATAGAAGATTCTACTAAAATGTCAACATTAAAGTCACCGCAAACTATTAATTCTTTTTTCGACACAAATAACCGTTTAAGGACATCCTCTAGAGTATCTTCGAATAGGCAAAAATCCCCAGAGGGGGGGCGATATATACAGACTATAATAAACCGCTCCAGCTCCACACAGGCTAGCTCTATAGTGCGCTCAATAGAAAGACTAACAATGTCCTTTCGATCTTTACAAGGTATATTGCTGTGCACTAAAATTAGTGATCCTCCATGGATTGCAGTCTCTCTATAGAATGCACTTAACAAACTGTAATTGAATACATTAATATTGTTTCTTACACTTGTTAACCAATGCTCAGTAATGCATAGAATATGTACATTATAATCTTTAACAAATAATTCAATTTCTAACTCTTTGCCCGATAAGCCCTGTATGTTTTGATGTACAATATTCATAGTAGTTAGTGGTAGTCATTTAGTACTCACGATTTTTGTATTTCTACCGATACGAGAATAAAATTTGTTATCAGTTAACTGTTGGATAGCCTGTTATTAAATTACATGGGCGGCAACCACTAACCATCACATTCTATTCATTGTCGACTGTTGAAATGAAAAAGGCTTTTTACAGCATTGAAGTATTATTACTAGCGTATAGAACTGACACCGCGAACATCATGTATGTCCCAATGCATTGGCGCTACGTGGTTTCAATCTTCAATGGATTCGTTCCATTTTGAAAGGAGAATGAGGGCTCAATTTTAAAAATCGAACCTCCCGGGCGGGACACATTTTATTCGAGACGAGTAACCGCCCTCGCTTTGCTTCGGTTTTCTTTATTTTTTACACCTTGGGTTACATTATTGGAGTTTTATTAAGGATCCCTAATTTTTTTGAAAATGTAATATCTAGACACGCGGCAGCGTGTCAAGCCAAGTTCAAGCAAAGGAACTGGCTAGCCAGCGCCGAGTGTAATATTACACGAACCACTTGGTGCCACTTTTGACCCTTTTATAACTCAAAACCTCTTTAACGTAAACACATAAAACTACGTGTGTTTAATTATATCCAAGAGGACTTGTAGAATACCAAATTTCATGAAGCTAGCTCAAACGGTTACAAAGATATGAAGGTCAAAAAGTCGTAAATTTTAGCACTGACTGACTGACATATAGTACCTAAATCTAACCTACTTCCAGATAACCTAGAAGGATGAAATTTGGAATCCAGCTCGGTAATTGTGTGTAAGCGTAGGAAAAAATCAAAAAATTAAAAAAAGTCGAAAAATAAGTGGTGTCCCCATACAAAATTTGTATGGGACCAAAGCAGAGCCATCTAGCGGCAGTGAAAAGAAAAGCTTCGGTCCCATACAAATCTTAGCCAACTCGCATTTACATTGTGAGCCCGTTATGTCACGTGAAACTCGCACTAAGGCATCTGTGCACGCGGGGCTCAATATGACATACTTCAGCGCATGGAGTATTGAAGTAGAACGAGGGCCATCTCATATGAAGGGAAAGTTGAAAAAGTTTCCAGCTGTTTACAAACAATAGAGGTTCCAATAATGGCCATTTCTAAATGGCGCTAGTGTGTGACAAATAGACATATGAACATGGCTGTTGTAAACAGAGTGAAGTTTGCTGAGTTATGCCACCCTAATCAATGGCGCTAGTGTCCGCCAAATAGATATTCGAACACTGCTGTTGTAGACCGCACCGCAGCCCCACCCATAATTTTACGCGTTTCCACCCATGAAACGTCAATTTAGTCGTCAGTTTAGTAATCTGTAAGATTTGTGAACAGGGTATATTTTTCTTTACAAAAAGTAATGATATCCCACCAAAAACATAAATGTAAAAAAGGAGAGCCAAGTTCAATACAAAAATTATGCTTGGCTGTGGGCTTCGCCGCAAAAAGAATGGAGATCTAAATGAGTGCCAAGTTCTATGCAAAATCTAAATATGTATTTATAGGAACAAAATAACATTATGAACAAGTATTAAACTCTATTTCTTTGCTTTATTGGATACCTATAACAATTGCTGTTATTTAAAAAAGTGAGATCTTAAAGTAGGTTAGATTTGACTTGGCCAGTTTTCATTACATCAGTCATAAAAGTCAGTCTGATAAAAACTGGCAAAGTCAAATCTAACCTACTTTAAGATCTCACTTTTTTAAATAACAGCAATTGTTATATGTATCCAATAAAGCAAAGAAATAGAGTTTAATACTTGTTCATAATGTTATTTTGTTCCTATAAATACATATTTAGATTTTGCATAGAACTTGGCACTCATTTAGATCTCCATTCTTTTTGCGGCGAAGCCCACAGCCAAGCATAATTTTTGTATTGAACTTGGCTCTCCTTTTTTACATTTATGTTTTTGGTGGGATAGCCTATGTTACTCGGGTAGTGATAGTGTAGCTTTCCAACAGTGTAAGAATTTTTCAAATCGGTTCAATATTTTCGGAGCCTATTCATTGCAAACAATCAAAGCTTTCCTCTTTATTATTAGTATAGATATGTCTGTTCTATGACATTATACTTCAATGTTTCACAGGGGAATGTTTTATATTTTTTGTTTCCCTTGAAGATCGGACCAAATTCACTAATCAAATATTTATAACAATGTAACCCGTCGTCCATCCGTGTGACGACGCGATCTGCACGCATGATGTAGCCTATACATCAATCGAAACAACCAACGGACGTCAAATCAACGGAACGACGACTGAATTTATAGGCCAAGTAGTATTGGATTGGAACGGAGTTATTCCAATAAATGCTTGTTCTTAAATTTGTAGCCGGAGCTACGAACAAGCCCGCCACATTGCGTTTTGATATCGATGAATCAAAGCAAAGCTGACTTGTGCGTCCAAACTTTTTTATTTGGCAGAGAAAACGTGACCGGTTTTCGAATTGTCCATTTGGTTTCATTTTCATACGCCCTCCGGCCAAAGTATATTCATCGAACTTTGTACACCCCCAGGCACTAATATGCAACACAGATATCGTTGTGGAATTAATAGTTTCGAATTGTGGCATCACTAGTCGCCTGAAGCCAAACTGCTTTCATAGATAACGTCAACAAAATGACGGGTCACTAACCCGATTATTCGCTTCTTGCTATAAAATTTGACACTAAAAGGGGTCCTGGGGGAGGCATCCATAATATGTCTATCTAATTTTTGCTTTAGTTTAAATTGTAATAGTATTAAAATGTAATTCATAAAACAACACTTAACATATTTTTACTTAGGTGTGTATTAAAAAATTAAAATTCAAATATTAATAAATTATTAAAAAATCAACACAAGTTAACGTAACAAAAACGTAAAAGAGAACATGCTGGTAACATTCAGATTTTATTCCTTAGACACATTTAATATCACAGAAATTATCTTTAAAGCCAGTATACATTTCCTCAATTTGGATAAGCCACGGCTACAGTCGGGGAAAAATACGAATGACTAAATATACTCGTACCTACCTCCCGCTACTTCATAGATTCAGAAACATGCCTGTCACGACGGAAACCATAACGAAGCTAATCTTCTCGGTCTCAGGAATGCTGGTTTAATTTTTATACAAGAACACCTAGCATATTCAAATAATTTACTGTTCTTTGAGGCTGCCTTTAATGATTTTAAGGCAGTGATAGCCTAGTGGCTAGAACATTGGTCTCTCGAACGCGGGGGTCCGAGTTCAAATCCTGGAATGCACCTCTAATTTTCTAATATTATGTGCGTATTACAAGTTAATTATCACTTGCTTCGGTGAAGGAAAACATCGTGAGGAAACCTGCACACCGGAGAGTTCTTCATAATGTTCTCAAAGGTGTGTGAAGTCTACCAATACGCACTTGGCCAGCGTGGTAGACTATGGCCTGCTCCCCTCACATTGTGAGAGGAGACCCCGAGCCCAGCAGTGGGACAATTATGGGTTGTTGCTTTGCTTTTTTGCTTTTAATGATTTTATTATTTCTCGGTAAACTCTAGCATTTCTATTATCTACCGCATTCTCTACTTTAATGAAACTTCGGGCTTATTATTATATTTTCGAAGAATGGATTGTTGGAATTGCTCCGAAGTTAAATGTTTAAGTCTAACATTAACAACAACAAAAAATTTAATATCGATGATAGCAAATTAATATGAAGTTAGGACCAAATTATGAAGTGCTATTTCAAAACACCCCTATAATCTTACTGAATCGTACCGAAATCGCATTACGGAACTTCATTCCAAAAATTCATTTTTTACAGTGGAAGTAAAAAATAATAAAACAAATTGTGATTGATTGAAAATGATTGAAAACGAATTATAAACGAAAGAAAAAAGTAATGACAATGTTAAATTATGTAAGCAAAAAGCCAACATCACGTGGTGTTCCCAGGCGGTCACCCATCCAAGTACTGACCACGCCCGACGTTGCTTAACTTCGGTGATCGGACGAGAACCGGTGTGTTCAACGTGGTATGGACGTTGGCGACAACGAAGATACAAAACATAAGTAGTTCATACCCTGTAAAATCAAAATGTTTTATTACATTATGCCACAGAATATATAATAGTAATTATAATGCTTAATGTCTACTTTCAATAAAGATATTATATAAGTGTCTTGCTCTTCGATCACTAATAATAAGGTTTTCCTGTAATAACAGCATTTATTTTTTATCATGACATTGGTTCTTTTCATAGCTGACATTGCCATCTAGCGGAAACTCTGTTAACTAATTAAACCACGTACTACACAATACAGTGAAGCAGCTAAATTTTAGGTTGTGGCGTTGACTTAATTCGTGTATGGGTTTATAGATGGCATACAATGCAAAACAAAAAACGTAAGAAATAAAAACAAACAATTTTTTATGACGTGCAAAAAACGGTGGTGCAGAGTTAAGTCATCGTTGGCGTCGCCCATTGATATCCGCAACTCAAAATTTTGCGTTTGCGAGCCAAAACAGAATTCTGGGACATGCTTTTTTACTGACTTCAGAAAATAATATAATTATGTTAAAATAAATATCCACTACCCACAGGTCCGCAATACTGTGGACTAGTAAAAATGTTAACGCAATCAAAAGATAGGGGAAAGGCTAAATAGGCATGATGACCTAGTAAGTAAAAATCACTAAAACTATTTATTTATT
>OZ010694.1:9091090-9388816 GCA_963932265.1 Thymelicus lineola | reverse complement strand
AACCACGTACTACACAATACAGTGAAGCAGCTAAATTTTAGGTTGTGGCGTTGACTTAATTCGTGTATGGGTTTATAGATGGCATACAATGCAAAACAAAAAACGTAAGAAATAAAAACAAACAATTTTTTATGACGTGCAAAAAACGGTGGTGCAGAGATATCCCATATCGCCCATTGATATCCGCAACTCAAAATTTTGCGTTTGTGAGCCAAAACAGAATTCTGGGACACGCTTTTTTACTGACTTCAGAAAATAATATAATTATGTTAAAATAAATATCCACTACCCACAGGTCCGCAATACTGTGGACTAGTGAAAATGTTAACGCAATCAAAAGATAGGGGAAAGGCTAAATAGGCATGATGACCTAGTAAGTAAAAATCACTAAAACTATTTATCTATATCTATACTAATATTATAAAGAGGAAAGCTTTGGATTTTTGTATTTTTGTATGTTTGCAACGAATAAACTCAAAAACTACTGAACCGATTTTAAAAATTCTTTCGCCATTAGAATGCTACATTATTCCTGAGTAACATAGGCTATATTTATTTTTAGAAAAAATTAGGGATCCTTGCTAAAACTTCAGTAACGTGAACCAAGGTGTAAAAAAAATTGCTTAAAAATTTCTTTCATCGCATACGCTGCGGAAACTATTGATGATAGAACAAAAAAATGTTCTACAATATTAGAGAACATATCAATATCTACAAAAAACGTCGTGATACTATATGTCCAGCTATTGTAGTTATGTCACTATAACCACTTTTTACATTTTAAAAGTTAATAAAAAAGCTGACCAACATCAGACCATGATAACCATACCTTTGTATTAATCCTTATCCAAATAAATCATTTCATATTGAAAACTGTTTCAATACCTATTGATAACTTTTTGAATTACTCAAATCGGACATTCCATTCAGAAGATATTGGAAAATCATCTCCAGGGATAAAAATAACGATTGGAAGTCACTTAAATACAAACCAATTTCGTCAGTTTTAGAGTTATAAACATGAACATTTTTATGTAAATTCATAGTGACTATATTCTGTTTAATGATCTTACATAGTTATAAAAAAAATATATTATGTACTCTAACAATGAAACTAAAACTAAAAACCTTAAAAAAATATAATATAAGAACTAAAATATATTATTAAAAGGAGTCCCTTTAGGTATTAAAATTCATAGTTATAAACAAAAGTTAATTTTAACACATTTTTTTGGAAAATCATCCCCTAAATGGTTAATAATTTAAGGGGATCAAAGTTAGTATGGCAACTTTGTCAGTTTTGAAGTAAGAAGGATGAAAATTTGTAGGTACTTATATAAGCTTATAGTTAAACACAAAAAATAAGTGTATCACGGTTTTTTCGAAATTCATCCCCTAAGGTGTAATACTTCGTCATTACACGCTTTATATTAGCTTCACCTGTATGTTTGTAACTTCTCTTTGGACTTGATTTTGACCCACTTCAAACGGTCAGATTTCTTTCAAACTTCGTAGACTTATCGAGGACCAAAGACAATTCAATATTTAAAGAAAAAAAAAGAAAGAAAGAAAGAAAACCCTGATTACACGCTTTAATTAGCTTAAACGGTCAGATTTCTTTCAAACTTCGTAGACTTATCCAGGACCGATGACAATTCAATATTTAAAGAAAAAAAAGAAATAAAGAAAAACCTAATTACATGCTTTAATTAGCTTTAAATGGTCAGATTTCTTTCAAACTTCGTAGACTTATCGAGGACCGAAGAAAATTCAATATTTAAAGAAAAAAAAGAAAAAAAGAAAAATCTAATTACACGCTTTGATTAGCTTTAAACGGTCAGATTTCTTTCAAACTTCGTAGACTTATCAAGGACCAATGACAATGCAATATTTAAAGAAAAAAAAGAAAGAAAGAAAGAAAAATCTAACTACACGCTTTAATTAGCTTTAAACGGTCAGATTTCTTTCAAACTTCGTAGACTTATCGAGGACCGATGACAGTTCAATATTTCAAGAAAAAAAAGAAATAAAGAAAAACCTAATTACATGCTTTAATTAGCTTTATACGGTCAGATTTCTTTCAAACTTCGTAGTCTTATCGAGGACCGAAGACAATTCAATATTTAAAGAAAAAAAGAAAGAAAGAAAAACCTAATTACACGCTTTGATTAGCTTTAAACGGTCAGATTTCTTTCAAACTTCGTAGACTTATCAAGGACCAATGACAATTCAATATTTAAAGAAAAAAAAGAAAGAAAGAAAGAAAAATCTAAGTACACGCTTTAATTAGCTTTAAATGGTCAGATTTCTTTCAAACTTCGTAGACTTATTGAGGACCGATGACAATTCAATATTTAAATAAAAAAAAGAAAGAAAGAAAGATAAACCTAACTACACGCTTTAATTAGCTTTAAATGGTCAGATTTCTTTCAAACTTCGTAGACTTATTGAGGACCGATGACGATTCAATATTTAAAGAAAAAAAAAGAAAGAAAGAAATTCTTTATTCTGATAAGCACTGCAACAAGTTACAAATTGAATCTTAATAAAACATTCATAAAATTACTATAAGTTGCTACAAACACATAACCTGCTGCAGCACTGCTTAACAAAAAAGGTACGCACTCAGCATATGCCGCAGTGAACCACGGCTACTGATTTTCAGTACGACCTTTATTGTATCGCAGTAAACTACACGCTAATACGCGTGTAATTACACTTTAATTAGCTTTAAACAGTCAGATTTCTTTCAAACTTCGTAAACTTATCGATGACAATTCAATATTTAAAGAAAAAAAGAAAGAAAGAAAGGAAGAAAAACCTACATGTAGTACGCGAGTGATAAGTTATACTTCTTTGGCATCATTAAATAAATATTTAACACTAGCTGTCTTGGCGAACTTCGTATCGCCTAATAATCAGTGATTCATGTACTTTGTTGTTGCTTTTAACTTTTATAGTTCTGGTAGGTATAACAAATCAGAGACCATTAAATTCCCTCTCTCTCTCTCCATCCCGCTCCCTCTCCCCCTCCCTCTTGCCCTCCCCCCCCCCCCTTCCTCCTCCCACTCCCGCTCACTCTCCCCCTTTCTCTCCCCTCCCCCTCCCCCTCCAGCAAAATAGTATATTTTTTTTGTTTCAATCAGAAATAAAATTGCGTGATATTTGCCGAGACCCCCCTCTCTCCAACGTAAGATTAGATGAGATTTGAGTCGACCCCCTCTCCCCCTTAAAAATCTCACGTAATTTATGGACGCCCTCTTTTTAGTTTTATTAAACTATTATTTATTTTTGATCTCAGAAATGTGAAAATTAATATGTAAGCTTACAGTTAGAAACAAAAATGAATTGTTATAGTTGTAACAAGGGGAGGAGAGGGGAGCTGGAGCGGGAGAGGGAGAGGGAGCAGGAGCGGGAGAGGGAGAAGGAGCGGGAGAGAGAGAGGTAGGAGATATGCACACAAAAACTATTGCGGCTAAGAACGGCATCGGTATCGATTTTATTGATCTCTGATTTGTTACATTCTAAGGCGATACGAAGTACGCCGGGTCAGCTAGTTTATTATAAATAAAGAAAGAAAACTAACAATTTCAAATTATTTAAGCAAAAAGCCAACGTCACGTGGTGTTCCCAGGCGGTCACCCATCCAAGTACTGACCACGCCCGACGTTGCTTAACTTCGGTGATCGGACGAGAACCGGTGTGTTCAACGTGGTATGGACGTTGGCGAAAGCATTTGTAAAAATATTAAACACATCTTACTGTACAAGTAAATAACATTATTTTGATTCTTTTGATAATTGGGACAGTTTAACCATGATAAAAAACATGAATCAAGAAATGAAAATAAAACTTAAAATATAACTGAAATGACAAATAAAAAAAGAAAGAAAACTAACAATTTCAAATTATTTAAGCAAAAAGCCAACATCACGTGGTGTTCCCAGGCGGTCACCCATCCAAGTACTGACCACGCCCGACGTTGCTTAACTTCGGTGATCGGACGAGAACCGGTGTGTTCAACGTGGTATGGACGTTGGCGAAAGTACTTGTAAAAATATTAAACACATCTTACTGTACAAGTTAATAAGTAACATTATTTTGCTTCTATTCATAAGTTGGAACAGTATAGCCACGATAAAAACATGAATCAAGAAACGAAAATAAAACGAAATATATAACTGAAATGACAAATAAAAAAAGAAAGTTAGAAGACTAACAATTTCAAATTATTTTAGCAAAAAGCCAACATCACGTGGTGTTCCCAGGCGGTCACCCATCCAAGTACTGACCACGCCCGACGTTGCTTAACTTCGGTGATCGGACGAGAACCGGTGTGTTCAACGTGGTATGGACGTTGGCGAGAGAAGTAGTAAAAATATTAAACACATCTTACTGTACAAGTTAATAAGTAACATTATTTTGCTTCTATTCATAAGTTGGAACAGTATAGCCACGATAAAAACATGAATCAAGAAACGAAAATAAAACGAAATATATAACTGAAATGACAAATAAAAAAAGAAAGTTAGAAGACTAACAATTTCAAATTATTTAAGCAAAAAGCCAACATCACGTGGTGTTCCCAGGCGGTCACCCATCCAAGTACTGACCACGCCCGACGTTGCTTAACTTCGGTGATCGGACGAGAACCGGTGTGTTCAACGTGGTATGGACGTTGGCGAAAGATGGAGTAAAAGTATTAAACACATCTTACTGTACAAGTTAATAACATAATTTTCATTCTATTCATAAGTTGGAACAGTATAACCACGATAAAAACATAAATCAAGAAACGAAAATAAAACTAAATATATGGTAGGTACAAAACGTAAGTAGTTCATACCCTGTAAAATCACAATGTTTTATTACATTATGCCACAGAATACATAATAGTAACTATTATGCTTCATTTCCACTTTCAATAAAGATATTATATTAGTGTTTTGCTCTTCGATCACTAATAATAAGGTTTTCCTGTAATAACAGCATTTATTTTTATCATAATTCTTTTCATAGTTGACATTGCCATCTAGCGGAAAATCTGTTATTTCTGTTAACTACTAAACCACGTACTACACAACACAGTGATGCAGCTAAATTTTAGGTTGTTGCGTTGACTATTTAATTCGTACATGGAACTATAGATGGCATAATGCAATACAAAAAAGGTAAGAAATAAAAACAAATTTTTTATGACGTGCAAAAAATGGCAGAGCGGGGCATTTGAAACAAAAGTTAAGCCATAGTTGGCGTCGCCCATTGAAATCCGAAACTCAAAATTTCATGTTGTGAGCCAAAAAACAATACTGGGACACGCCTTTTATTTGACTTCAAAAAAAATATGATGTCAATATAAATATCCACTACCCACAGGTCTGCAATACCGTGAACTTGTGAAAAATATAAGCTTCTATGTTAACGCAATCAAAAGATAGCGGAAAGTCTAAATAGGCATGATGATCTAGTAAGTAAAAATCACTAAAACTATGTATTTATTATAAAAAAAAGAAAGAAAACTACCAATTTCAAATTATTTGAGCAAAAAGCCAACATCACGTGGTGTTCCCAGGCGGTCACCTATCCAAGTACTGACACTACTGACCATAAAAAACATGAATCAAGAAACGAAAATGCAACTAAAAAACTTAAATGACAAATTAAAAAAAAAAGAAAGAAAACTAACAATTTCAAATTATTTAAGCAAAAAGCCAACGTCACGTGGTGTTCCCAGGCGGTCACCCATCCAAGTACTGACCACGCCCGACGTTGCTTAACTTCGGTGATCGGACGAGAACCGGTGTGTTCAGCGTGGTATGGACGTTGGCGATGTAAGTTGCAGAAAAGTTATAACGTAAGTATAACATTAACATATTTTTTATATATTATCAACTTACAAAATATAAATTACTGCAAGCAAAGCAAAGCAAAGTGCTACATCTAACGGCCAACAAACACAAAAACCAACGTTCTCATATAAGTTTGAGTTAGATGGCGCTAGCTACAATAAAATATTTAGTATCTTCATTGTACAATAGATGTCATTACTTCTAGAAGTTCTATTATCTACGGTGGTTCTACAGTGTAGTGTTGAGCGTAGAGTTCACAAAAGCAAGGAACATGAATTTGTCATTAATAAAATTGTACAACTACGAATATAGGGATGTTGATTCATTTTAGGATTCAATTTTATTTTATAGACATAACCTTAATATTTACAAGAAAATATTACAAAAATAATAATGTTCTATTTAAAAACAAAAATTGATAAATCATTTTTAAATACGAACAATGACGTTGGTTATAATTATGCACAAAATAGTGTTTGAGGTCATGTGACAGTGAGTACTATTTTTAACATTTTAAACATATTAAGACTTATATGATTTTGACATGGATGCCATTGTCAGATCTCGTTCAAATTTATGTGGGACTACACGACAAGCACCAGCTTTCGATTAAAAAAAGAATCATCCAAATCGGTTCACCCAGTCCAAAGTTATGAAGTAACAAACATAAAAAAAATACAGTCGAATTGAGAACCTCCTCCTTTTTTTTAAGTCGGTTAATAAAAAGCCCTTCAGACACAAAAATACTTAATTTTGAACAAAAAACATAAACGTGTACTTATTTATGTACGCGCATGAGAAGTTATACATCTTTGGCATGAAAAAAAAATTCAAAAAACAATATTAAAAAACATTGTTCAAAATAGAATATTCAAAAACAGCAATAATAAAAATAAAAATAAATTAATATTTTGAAACGGTTTTATTTACGAATCTCAATAGATACCATGCCACCTAGAATTAACTTCATGATGCAGAATTTAGCTAACTTCACGATGTAGAATTTAGCTGTCGGTGTGCGCGCGCATCGTAAAAATTCACTCTCATCATTTTTCTCCATCGCGCCAAAAGAAGTATAACTTCAAAAAATATATCCTGAGTAAACCAATATTTAAACAGCAGAACATTTGGAACGAAAACAAACAACATGCCCTTGGCCTCATTCGTTCACTTGCATTTCGACCATAACGTCTTTGCGCTCGTTCCCACAAAGAATGAATGAACGAGCAGCGCTAGTCCTGGGAGTATGTTGAAATGAAAAGATCGGGAGTACAATGGTTGACTTTACACAATGCGACTGATAATGCGTACTTAGCCCACTGTAGTGGCTTAGCATTGTTCGCATGCGTATTGTGCCGGGTTAATGTACCTGCCGAGTCGTTGAAGCTGTCTGCTTCATCCCTCACAATCGAGACTCATTGTTTTTTAATAAGGTTACGTTATCCTTTTGCTATTAGTGAAAGTTCAATGACCTTAGTGTATTTTTTACATCTCAGTTAAGGACAGGAAAAATCATGCAGTTCTGAAAGTGTTTTAGGCATTAGTTTTCCTATTTGTTCTTCTACATTACGAACTTTATGCCAGTGTTACAGCACAACAGAACAGCGCGGCGATAACAATCCAAGTTTACTTCGCTCACTAAATAAAACATGTCCAACTTTCGGGGAACGAGTAATGAAAACGATATTACATACCCACCGGTGTTCCTAGCTGGATCCATGCATATTAACAGCATCTATTCCCGGATGAATGTAAAAAATCATGAAAATATTCAAGAGCCAAAATGAACCATGTTCTATGATATTCAGCTTTAGTTTACAAGCGGACATGTTTCCATTCAGTCACGCTTCTTTCAGTCACTAGCCCCTGGCAGTTTCTTTGTGCTTTCAGTCGTAAAGCCCGGCGTTCATTTATTCTGACGGAATACTTGGAAAAACGAACAATAAGTAGGTACAGTTGGGCAAGGATTTAGGACAGTAGTTGAATATGGATGCTTATGATAACGAGTACCCCACCGTTATGTAATTGGGGTTATGTAAGTTATAATGCCAGGAAGATGCCAGCGAAGAATGAAAAGAAGTAATCCTAAAATTACATCAGAAGAAAAATGAAAAACTATAAGATTAAAAATAAACACCAATGCAGATGTAGTATGCTAAAATACAATAGGAATGCACGAATAGAAAACGTTTAATGAATTATAGAGCTAATTATTTAGCTAATGATTAGCTAATTATTTAGCTCTATAATTATTCTCAGAACTTATGTTCTGTCGTCCTTTTTTATCCTCTTCTTCGGCCAGCATTGCATCAGTGATGTTTTTTTATTAATTACATGGCTTGTAGTGTGAAACTAGCATACGTGAGAATTACATATACTAATTTGCGCTCTTTTAAGGTCCACCTGATGATAAATGGCCATCATCGCTGCCATCACCTTTATTCGCCAATGGATATCAATAACACCAAAAGCATCTCAAGCAAAGGAGATAATAAAAGAACTGACTCTCAAGCCCCCTGCCGGAACACGACTTATCGTTTGGCGGCTGACTCAAAAACTTTGCGAGCATGCCTAACTACTTAACTTACCCATAATGAAGAGAGACCCGGGCCCAGGGATAAACTTCCGAAATAACACGGAATTCGATATAGACAAATTATAATTAATTTTACGCGATATTTCTGAAAATTCTTCTTGGTATAGGATAAAATGCGCCAAAATCCTTTGGAAGGATGTCTTATAATATTAAAACGAAGCTTTGTACGTAATTTCAGCTCGAAATTAGGAAGTACACCCAAACCCAGCAACAAGATGGTAATGGTGGGTAGTAACAACGCGGCGACGATGAAACAGCAATAGCCTGCATGTCGGAGACTTCCTTACATAGAATTTTTAACTAGTCTCTGGTCATCCGTGAACAATCGTGCCTTTGAAAACCTGTTGCGACCATGACCTCTACAGAGGATTTTCCGCACGGTAACAAATAAAAACTAAATACTTACCATGTTAAAACGATCAGCTTATTTAATTGTGATGACGGCATAAACGAACATACGAACTATGCAGATGATAGGATCTGTCCAACATGAAAGTAACATTTCCAGAATATCTGTAGTTCAGCAGGATAGGACGGAGGTAGGCTTGTGTGTAAGAACTGATAGCGGAGCTTTCTACTAACACTAGGAATGTAAAGGTTTAGTCTTACCATGGCACAGAATGGACATCTTTTAAAATGTGTGTTGAAAAATATATCTATTGAACTATATTTCTATTTAAACAATTTTTAATTTTTTTTAATACTTAACTAACTTTTGCCCGCGGCTTCGCCCACGGTTTAGACTTATAAAACCATATTAGTTATTTTAATTTCAAAATTTAATAATAAGTTAATCGATCTGGCTTTGTCTCTAATTCCTTTGTTGTACAAGCCATTCGCTTTTGGAATGCACTTCCTAAAGAAGTTAGAGGGCACGCTAGTAAATTCACATTCAAAAAAAGGTTACAGGCTTACCTGCTAGAACGTCGTTCTTAACTTAATGTCATCATTTATATTCGTGTATTATTTATTATTTTATTTATTTATATAAATATCTTTTTTATGTACCTGTATATATGTATTTATTCTAATATGTTAATATACCTATATGTATTATATTATTATATATCCTTTTTTTATATACCGCTCATCGTGTTTTTCTGTTTGGCCTAATGGTTAGCTGGTAGAGAATGCAGTAGCATTATGCTCGCCATTTGTACTTCAATATTTTATATTGTGGTCAATAAAGTATACATATATAAATAAATAAATAATAATCCCAAAATTTACTTTACAAAACGTAGGCAATTATTTTTTTTATTCAGAACGAAAAGGATTTTAATAGACGACTGACGAACAATTTATTATCGGATGTATCAAGCTGTATTATTTATACCGTACTTCCCAAATAGGGATGTAGCGTATCACTACCCGTCCGAAGTCCGGCTCTAACGGACCTCGTTTAAACTTGTTGATTGCAATAAGCAATTGGGTTGTCATTGCCGGTTGCCATAAATGGCTCACTGGCCCCTTTTAAATGAGTAGTACCCATTTTGTTATAACAAGCTTTCGGAAAACCTTCACTGAGTTTTCGAAGTTTTTATATAACCTTATTTGTAGGAATACACACACCAAATAGATAGATTATACACACCTAATACCTTAGCAATAGTACCCTAAATTTAACACAACACTACGCGGAGACTAACTAACCTTCAACAAAACTAATAGTTAAGATCATCTTAGTAGTTAGTTAAAGTATAAATTAAGAAGGTACCTAGCTAGATTTTTTGTCCTCCTAAACATGAGTTAACATGACCTCACATCATGAGGCTATTTTTATTTTACATAGATAGATCCAAAGTAGTTAATATTGTATACTGACTACCTACCTATATACAGAGGCGTTAATAGTTTTGCGCTTTTTCATCGGAAGTAGCAATGTTCAATGGCGGATCTTCTAACTGAACAAAAATTTTATTACAATAAAATTGGTCATAAGTTTATAAGGTAGTAATTACGGAAAATCATTTCGCATTCCGCATTTAACTTGGTATATAACCTTTATATCTATATCATTATAACCAAAAATAGCCGTTTTATTTTTTTATAATAATAAACAACAACATTCCTATAACAATTAAATAGGTAATTGACTAACAGGGTGTGAAGATAGGCAACTGTATTTACATAGACTTTAATAATAACATCTGCCGTTTATTTATTACATACTCATTGTATGTAATTAGGAAACTGGGAGAATAACTAGTAATTACCCTTTAAATACCTATGGCAGCTGAGAAGACTGTGTTATAAAGTGTAAATAACAAGCACTTTAAAGACAAACTTTAAAATAAAAATTATTATTTAAAATATATTTATTTATTTCTGTCTTATTATTCCAAATTGATAGTTGAAAGAGTAGGTAGGTAGCTGTACTTTTCATAGTGTTCACAAAGTTTAATTTCAAATTGGTTTGGCTTTGGAGGGTACCCCTTACAAAATTTTCAAATCATATCTTTCTAACAGATATCAAGAGGTTAAAGATTGGTAATTCTGAGAGTGCTCCGAAAATAATAACTTATGGGGTGCCACAAGGTTCAGTTTTGGGTCCTCTTCTCTTTTTTCTATATATTATAAGTAGTGTAAATCAAATTGGACTTGAATGATACATACTGATGAGACATACGTGATAGTTTTTATAGATTTTTTGCCGGGTACCTAGCTTAGTAGTAGGGTAGCTTCAACACTTTTCTGTATTATGTTCTGTATAATTTTTCTTTTTTTATTATTAAAAAAAAAGTTCTGTTTTACTCTCTTATTCGCAAATATCAAAGTCAAAATATGTATTATTATTTTCATCATAAAAACAAACGGCTCACTTATCGAAAGTCAAAATTCAATCGGTGTGTGCAAGTCCTTATTTTAGTTTGGACGCGTGCGCATTATTTGCAAGTGGCATTTCGCAGTCTCTCCAGCATGCAAGTGTGTATTTATAAATACCGTGCCATGGTATGGTTCATTTAACGAGCCAATTATTGACTCGATGTTTTTGTTCGAGTTGCTATTTTTGTTTGTTATTATAAGTCTTTTAATTAATGCTACTCTGTAATTCTGTAATATTTCATTTTGTGATAAATTTGTTTTTTTTGTTAATTAGGTAAATAGCCGACAAAGGAGCCTATTAGCCTCAGCAATACTATACTTAGTCATCAACGATGCGTTGCCAGCCAACAAAGAAAGATGAGGAAATAAAGAAAGAAGAATTATATTCAGATCAAAGGTATTTTTATTAAAGTAATGTTATTAAAAACAAAAATATCACTGAAATATTACAATAAAAACATACGTAAAATTTTGTTTGGCTATCCAATAAGGACCCACTACAGAGCACGTGGTTCTCACGGGTTAACTTCATGATTTAAAAGATTCACAGGCTTAGTCAAAGCAGCTGTCTTTATTTAACACTCAAGTATAATTATTGACGTCTAATCCATACGAGTACATCGAAGTTTCCCAGCGGACGGTCGAACAAGACGCCAACCCCGCCTATCTGCGTTTAATTAGATCCCCAGACAAACTGAACACAAACTAAATGCCTTTGAACTCCAACTTTTAACTGAGTATAAATAGATGTCAAGTTTCTCTGGAACTTCAGGTTTAATGAATCCACTTTCTTGAATTTCTTATTTCATTGCCTTTATTATTTATAAAATACAGCATAATTATAACTAATAGTTTTTTTCTAATCTATCTGAAGGGTAGGGATGCCAGTCTGCAGGTAATTAATCGATATTAACAATATGAATAGCTGTGTTTTCTCTGGGCATTATGTAAATAGCATAAGTAGGTACATGTCCTTTAACTTTTCACCATATACTTCCAGTTCTCCTAACGTTCACATCAATATTCCAAAATAATTCAACAGTACGTGATCAATAATAATCATCTGTTCTACATTATTGAAAATTCCATAATCAAAAAAAGATTAAATTTTTCTTCAGGACATTTTAAATGACATCCTTTATTTTATATGCCCGTAGCTTCGCGCGCGTAGATGTGGATTTTTACAAATCCCGCGGGAACCCTGAACTTTTCCCGGATTAAAAGTAGCCTATGTGTTATTCCAGGGCATAGGCTATCTCCATTCCAAATTTCAGCCAAATTGGTTTACATTTATAATATTAGTAATATCATTGACCAAACCACCTGGACCAGACTTAATAACTTAATTATGAATCGCCATTGTCATCAAGAAATATTATTATAATATTAACGAGAAACTTTGTACCGCAAAATTTTTATTTTATTGCCTGTGGTAGCTTGACCCAGATAACCATTAAATTAGTTCATAAATCAAGTTACCGGAATAATGAAACTGTAATTACTCTGCATAAAATTTACTTTTTACAGGAATTTTCCTTTTCGGATTAAATCATCGTACCTCAAGAATTAATGACATTTAATTATTACTCATAATGTCTTCGCTAAAAGTTAATAATGATATGATAACAGACAGGATACTAAATAAGAGACTAATTATGTTAAAATATTATAATTTTCGGATAGAAGTAGAGTAAGACCTTTTTTCTACTTAGACGCAGGAAATCCAGTTGAAATTCGATGTTAAGGTTGAAATAGGAAGCCGAACAATATTTCACAGCGCGATAATTAAAAGGGGAGTATCACATTAAAGCAGAGAATCGTTAGGTGTTGCCATAGCCACGTGTGTAACAACAAAGGGTCTTAAAACTAGGTAGGTAGGTACACACTAGATAAGGCCGGAAGCAGTGATAAACGTGGCGTTGAGCGGACTTGAACGGTAGCGCTTTTGTGAGCACGGCACGGGGCTAAGATAATTATTTTAGTGCCGAGCTTCTTGCATGATTTTCTCGGTGCATTTATGTTATCAAGAACAAGGTGAAAAAACATATTTGGCATTTAAAAGGTCCTGTTAAGATGACCTAGCTCCAAATAAAAAACGCTTGATCGAAGGAAGGATATATCAGTTAGTACTTAGTATACGAGTATTTTAGTAGTACCTACTATTAAACTAAAAGTTCTTTCTTTCTTTTTCTTCTCTCTTTCTTGGCCGACAACGCATCAGTGATGCCTTTGGTGTTGCTGATGTGCATGGGCGACGATAGACACTTACCATCAGGTGGATCGTCAAGTCGTTGGCCGGCTATTTCCATAAAAAAACACTATTCTGGCAGAGCTCTTGCTTTAGTGAAGCTCGCTAGTTAAATACCCATAAATCCAAACACCTTTATGAACGTGTACGGTATTCTTTCGTCTTGGTACATGAGCTGATAAGATTCCCAGGTGTTATTTTCTCATAGTGCAATGTATGATACACTCTAGAGAATATCAGAAATCTCGTGAGATTTTAGACCTGGCCGAGACCATAAAGCGAGACTAGTCTCGCGAGATTTCGAGCTTTACAAGTGGTTTGTACTAAGTATTATAGTAACGCAACGAGCAATACAAATTACCTTAACCTACCCAATACATAGCATACCCAAATACTATGTAGTACATATCTTTGTACCTAAATATTACACTACTTATTTTTGTTATATTAAACAGAATTCACTATACTCTCACCCCATTTTCCTCGTCACACCCGCGGCTGCAGTCAACCGCTCTCCACACTACACGGCGCCTAAGTATTACACAATCCAACGCTAAAAGCGGAGATTTATGCTTACAGTTAACATCACGCGAAGAATTTACTTATATAAGAGGATTACTAAGCAATTTGTCCTAATTAATCCTTGTGCTTGTGAAAGCACTGAAACATCTAGATTGCCTTGAAAGCCTAAAGTTTCGAGTATACCGCTTTATTTATTTTATAGCTCAAGAAGAAGCATCTAATTAAGTACTCTTGAGATTTTTCCAAACTTACTTTTCATTCGCTAGCAACAATTAATACCTTTTTGGATTTTCTTATAACATTAATTTAAACCTTCAAACAAAATAATAAACCCGCGGTATTTACAAGTTTTCTTTTAGAACATGTTATACAAGTACACCTTTACAAAGTAAAATGAAGACTCTGAATCTCTTTAAATGAGGTGTTTTTTAATAATCTCAAAAACTCCGGATTTTCATGTGCTTTTTACTCATAACAAACAACTTTAAGGAACACTTAGGACTTAGATGTAAAAGGTACGTAAACACAACACTCAACTCCTTTATCTGTATTTTTTTAAGAATGTTTAATAAGGATCCCAAAACGGTTACCTAACGCTTAAAATATTAGTTTTAAAACCTCGTCGATATAAAAAATGATTCCTATTTTCATTTAAACATTCTCTCAAGACACGAAACTCCATTCCCGTGGGATTCAAAACAAAAGAAAGCCGCATTATTATAATTTTATAGTATTATCCATTCCATTTGCCCTTTGCCCTATTATGTCGAGTACTCACGCTTACTCACGTGGGTTGTATACGAAGACAATCGCAACAAATAATAGTGCTTTTATCTTATTAAAGTCTGTCAATGAGTCTAATCTTCGTAATTTTCTTAATTAGTTTTTGTGTTAGTACACACTACACAGCATGTATTGTATAGGTAGTGTACAGTGTAAATACTATAATTACTAGAGAAAGAACCTTGGCACTACTTTTTATTGAAATATAAGTTTAAAAATAATTAATAGTAAACATAATAAAAAAATTTATAAGGATACATTCTTTTCATTTTATGCCTGCCTTATTTTTAAATACGAATTACGACTGAGACCCCTAAGGGTTTTTTACTAAATTAGTCGTCTAAAAAATGGACTATTCGTAAAATATATCGACTATATTTTTAACTTTAAATAATTAATAGATACATATTACAATAGGTATGTACTGAAAAACTTGGCAACACAAAATTATTTATTCAAATAGCCCTGAACATTGTAGGTTGATATTAAACATACTAGGTTACTTCCTAGGTATACATACCTATATAGTATTCTAAAATTGTCACAATTACCTATCAAAAAGATTTACAAAAAAAAACTAGATTTTAATGTTCTTATTTATTTAAACAAATGACATACTAACAAAAAGTACTCTCATTTTGATTTGTTATAATGCAATTCGTTTTGAATTTAAAGTTAATAACCTATTTCGTACCCAAACTCCTTGGAAAGGATGCATGTTGGCTTATAAGAATGCACGAATGCACGGTCATTATGTATTGTAGGTACCCATTCCTAATTATACTGATCTTCAATGCGGACCACCCAGGTGCGCGTCAGGGTCTACTAAAGCTAATGCTCAATTAGTAACAATAAAAAAAGCAAAGCAAAGCTTGCTTATAAGTCTCACGAATGAATTATAGGACAGGCTGTTGCGTTGGTTCCTTTTATATGTATATCGTTTGATATGAATAAATGAAAATATGTTCAAATGGTTATATGAATAAATGAAAATATGTTCAAATGGTTACCCTCTTGACTCTCCAATAAGAGTCCTGATTAAAGATTAATTATGTTAATTAAATTATCATGCATATAATTATAAGACTTAAGTACAGTTTGGACATGAATTATAATACTTAGGATCAACAAAAGTCGCCGGGAAATGAGTGCTTCTAATTAGTAATTTTGTAATATTGTGTGAAATACCTAAAGTAATGGGTGCCTCGTGTGAGTTGTTGATTTTTTACGTATTTATTAGTCCACCCATAAAATATTATTTCCAGTAAAAATTAACAAACCCAAAAATTTCATTCATTTATTTATTTATTTAAAATTTATGTCACCTTATAAAAAAGGATGAACAAAGGGCAAACTTAATGCCTAATGGCATTGTCCACCAGTCAACCCTGGGTGGATGTGGAAAGAACTGATGGCAGGTATTAAAACTACTTAAGGAAAAAAAAGATAAAAAAGGAAAAAAAAAACAAATACTACGTATGTACAATATTCATAAACACTTATAAACTATACATACTATTACACACATACACACACACATACATACACATTATACATACTATTTCTGTATCATTACATAGTTATATTATTATAGTTCAGTATCATGTAACAATCATAGTGAAAGGGATGGCTGGACGTAATAAATTACGTTATATTTATTGATTTAGCATAAAACCCGACATGATTCATTTCCACTTCCAGCCATAAAAGACTTAAAAGGAAAATGTCTTTTCCCCCAAAAATCCATGTCGTTATGTGAAACCAAACAGGGGTGAAACTAAACCACTATATCATTAGGTTTCATTATTAATGTAACTTACTGAGGGGAGCGACCCCACAATAAATTGTTAATATGTCAAACTTGTTACTGTTACAAGTTACGTACACTTTTTCAATCGACAATCAGAACTCCTGAAGTCCTGCTAACTCGGAAGTCATTAAACGAAATTAAATAATTAAAACTACGTAAAAAAATATTAGGTATAACAATATTATATTACAGCTATATTTATGTTGATATATTTTAACCAGTGATCATCACCTCCATCCATAATCCGTAATAGCAAAGAAATTACCATCACGTAGCCGGCTACACTGAAAGCGGAGGGTCCACTATCCTTCGATATCGTCCGACACTGCAACCAAAGCTTGTTAAAACATTTAAGCAAACATTCAAGGTTTATTCTAGAAGAACAAAAAACAAAAAAAAACCCTGTGGCAAAAAAATACATAGACAAACAACCTCTATCTACTATTACTTTATCCGTTGCACCCAGATTAACATCAAAAATTGAAGGAGCCTCTCTCAAAATTTGCATTCACTTGCTCAAATAATTATTTATTGTTGAAAGGAATATAAAACTGCATCAAAAGCCTTTATTAAAGAACATGAAAAACTGCTTACAATAAAAACTTTATGGATCATTTTCGTCTTACCATCGTCAATGAATGTGGCGCATTGAAAAGCACCAAAAAATGATATCTCATTTGTTAAAGTCCATACGATTATACGTATCGTGATCCCAAGAGGATAATTTATCAATGTTACTGGAACCGAACACCATAACATACGTATTATTATTATTCAGAAAGAAGAATGTATAACACTTTATTAGATGATGTATAACATTGTTTGATAGATGTAAAGAAAAGACAAAAGATAGCTGTGAAGAGAAAACTTTGTACACCTGTTTGACAATGTTGCTCGCAGAGTTTGAGGTTTGGATAAGTTAAAGTGTAAACGAAGAAGAAGTACACAAACCTAAAATGTATACTTAATAAGTATTAAAAGTACACAGAGAAAACAATCGTAAATCTATATTGTTTTAACGTTACATTCAACAGCCTTCTACAAACAAGGAAACGAAGAAAAATAATAAAGATATTATACAATTAAGTATAAAATAGTGCAAAACGGGAGAAATTAAAAAGATAATGGAAATAGGAACGCCTGGACAACGTGTAAAAAATAAAAATAGATTCAGAAAAGATCAGACAAGAACTGATCACCCGAACTGGAGCAGTATGATGGAATCAAGGACCTAAATAAAGAATCCGTGAATGGAATATTAAAAGCGTCATCTAATACATGAAGGTGAAACTACTATGGGTTGAACGCAGTACAGAACAAAATTTTTAATATGTATATCGTTCCGTTGATGCATCACATATTGTCATTTATTATGCACGTTAATATTTTATGCTTTTGATATTGATAGATCACATATTATGAAAGTTTGACCGTAAAATTTTATGGTTTGCTGAAGGCCAAGTCTAGCGTCAGTTTTGACGTCATTGCAATTACTATATCAATTTCCACAGTCGATTTCAGTATCTTGGCAATGTATTAGGGTATTGTAGCAAGTATTAAAAAATTGACAACAATAATACTTTTTTAATTTCAGCTTGGCTATCGCTTCAAATTAAGGTAATTTACTTTAGAGGAGCATCATCGACCAATTGTTGACCCGAAAGGAGAACAGGAAGGACAAAGGTTCATGTTTTTTAATTGTCTATTCATTTGATTGAAAGTGACTGAAAGATTCCCAGTGTTATAGTTTCTTCATCTGAAGCAATAACCTTGTTGGCTTTTAAAACAAAAGAATGGAACGTTCAGTAACCAATAACATATTATAATTAATCAACTTGTTCAGACTGCCCTATTCAAATATAATGAAAACTATTAACATCACTTTTATCGTTTAGATCATTGACACTATTAACTAATGAATAGGTATAATAATAATAATTTACATTATGGATTTTTATATTAGGTAATTTCCTAAGTTCCAATACTGATACGTTAGTACATACATTGTTCTTTCCCAATATTTCGTATTTGTATGTGGGTAAGCCCCATTTATTTTATCCCGGAGGTCAACTTGAGACGGCGACATGTCAAACATGTCGCGTCCATATTGATAAAGTCATAAACGAGATAACAGCCCCAAGCACTATTGATTAGCCTTAATTATAGAATAAAGTTTCTTATTGATACGGAATAAATAATTTAGACCCAAACATCATAAATTTGCAGTAACTTTAGGTTTTGAATTTTAATATCAACTTTTAAATAGTTTTAAATTATAAAAATATCTAAATGACACCTCCTAATTCAAAAACAGTAAACAATGTAGACAGTAGATGTAGGTACTGGGAGTGGGACCCATTGATATACCTAAATAATTTGAAATTAAAAAATAATGTAACCACTCTTAAAAGACCTGTTCCCGTAAAAGAACAAGGACTCAAAAGTCAAAAGAGCAACAAATGTCAGCAACACACAGGCGAGGATCTTCAAGCATTACCTTTATATTCAGTGCAAGGTAAACACCTTGCTCTGGCTCAGCAGATGTTCGAATTTGAATCCAGTCACCGGCATGGTGCGAATGCACCCGAATGAACGGCAATCTTTACTGAACGAATGGCACGTCGCGCGGCGCGCCCGGCCCCGGACCCCGACTCCCCGGCATTCGGCATCGCGGCAGTCCGGAGGTATCCGCGGGCGAGGCGGCACACGTGGTGCGCGCCTCGCGATTTTATATTGTTTTGGCTGTGTACACCATTGTTTAATTCCATCCTGCACAATCAATACGACTTACGTGCTGCGAAATTACTTGATCGATTACGAATTTAGTGACGAAACGACTACAGTGACGATATGATAGTGATTTAACTACATAGATAAGTCCAAGGTGGCTTATTGACAAGTGAAACTCTGATCGTCCCATTCATCTGCGACGACTTCATCTGTGTTTTGTGACTGAACCGTTAACGTGTATGTGATCCATGTTGTAAAGGAAAGCATGTAAATCAATAATCGAGAGGATATCCAACTGCGGGCAAATGGGAGCTCTTGCCGTGCCGTTTATGACACGGTTGCATATTGATTGCTTCTCCGAGACCATTCAATTGTTTGCTCGACACGGTAAGTAAACAGAACTATCCTGAACTGTTATGATTTAATGTAGCAAACATACTAAGTATTCCTTTAAAAGTCTAGATATCAACAAAGCATCTGCAGTACGAAGACTTTTTTCAACGGCAGTCAGATTATAGTTTACCTTAACCGAGTTGGTTCTATTTAAATTGATGCAAATGGCGAACGGAGCTGAAATTAGCCTTCCTGGAGGAACTATAAACACAGTGAAATATACGACTACACCAATCGTCGGTATTATTTGACAGTAGACATAGATTATTTCTCTTATTCTTATGTGTAGTCTAGTAATAAAGGATGTAGAATGATTACGCTTTCTTCCTTTGTCCCTGCTTTTTGTTTTGATGATCAATTTGTTATTGCTACATAGATGCTTATTACCCATCTCCATACCATTATCTCCCATTGCTAAATCAAGTACGGCAACAGTTGGGTCATAAAGCGCTTCGCCTTTGGACATTGCACACTACACAAAATCTCTTTTGTCTATGAACCATGGAAAGATATTCATCATTGGAATTATTTACCACTTACTATTGAAGAGTTTATGGGTATACTTGAGCCGCGTTTTCCAAAAAGACACCTGCTTTAACAAACTGACTTTTTCAAAGCTTTGTTATGGATGCATCGTAAAGTGCAATTCATCAAAGCATTCAAAGGTCACAGCTAAGAAAATAATGGCCAACAAAATAACAAGTATAAAATAACCAAGACCACGATGATACGAACCAACGCCACTGTGTTTGGTAATAAATGAATTGACTGCAGTTCCAAGAACAGGCTTTGAAAACAAAACATCTGAGGTTTTGACTAGCGACCATCATTAAAATATGAATTCTAAAGCGAAAATGAAGCAGTCTCATACTATTCACATTTTAATTCCTATTGTTGTTGTGACTAATAATGAGGTAAGCCTGTAACTGATAAGACTTACAAATATATTTTATCTCTCAAATGTATATCTTAATTACATAAATATTCGGACGTTGAATAATGAATAGGAAATACCAATTAAACATTTGAGTTGTTTCAGATGCTTTATTTGCATACGATTAAATTAATTGTGATTGAATTTCAAACCAATATTATTTTATATTAATTATTTGAAGTTAACCGCTGTAAAATGTATGTTTTTGTTGATGTTATTTAATTTACTTTAATGTTACTGTATAAGAATTTTGCTCCGTGTTATTGCAATAGATAGCAATATTTTAATTCGACATAAAAATTGAAATGTTGTTGCAGCTGGAAATAACAGAAATTAGTTTTGTGTATTAAAAAAAAAACCTATACTTTCTCAGCTCTGCGCTATTATAATATTAGCAGACATAATTATTGTATGCCAGACGGCATACCTGCAATATTTTTTAACAGATACGAGATACTCGTATGATTACGTTATGGTACCTATATGAATTTGCAGAAAGGTCAACTAATGTTGATAGCAAAGATTCTCTCGCAGTAGCATCGATAATGTCTAGCATGAACATGAACTTCAAATCCCTAATACGACAACACATGAAATCAATGATTTGTAGATTAAGCCGATTATGCTTCGCTGCTCAATTCTCGCGATTAATATTTACATGTAGTACTATTTCCAATCCACGGCCTTTAACACGATAAGTTTAAAGAAAAACAAAAATATTATCAATCTGAAACATAAAATAGTTGTTAATCTGGCTTATTTCCTCGTTCACTCAGTGTTGTTTAACACTCAAGCTTCCGGTCATCACTCTTCCTTACCGCTCGGTTGCCATTTTTGCTTCATTATCTATTTTCGTGTCGCGGCCTCAACACGTCTCGACTGTCCTTAGACTCATTACTAGAGATTCCCTAACGGACAGTCTACGTTAACGAAACGGTGTGAAGAAAAGAAGAAAATTTTAAAATAACTATAATATTTGGAGGAAATACAGGATAAAAGTGTTATTCAGATGTGTATCAACCAATTTTTACGTATAATATCAGTGGATCAAAGGATACCTTTACCAGTAAGTGTTTTACGATTTATTATTATCTTCAATTCTATTTTTAGGAAGATACCCACTTTATTTATGAATTCAAGTGGCAGCTACTTTTTATTGGCATGATAAAAACAATTATGATACGAGCGTCAGAATATTCACCAAAATAATTATGTGAACAAAGAATTTAATATTTTGATTCTTTTAATGTGCATTCACATTTGTGATGCGAGTAGTACAATGGGACTGCTACCTTCACATACTACCCCTTTGCGTTTCAACTGTTGATATTACACAGAGTGATTCCAATATTCGCCGAGGATGAACCTCGACCACCTTCACTGTGTTGAAATATAACTAAATAATTGAGACAATTATCGATGGAATAATTAAAGCAACAACGCAAACGTTTATATGTGTTTTAGTTTAATTACCTGAAGAGATAATTTGATATCCTGGTTCTTTTAATGTAAATCAACGTTAGTGATGCGAGCACTACAATGGGACTGCTACCTTCACAGAACGACCTTTTGTGGTTAATTTGTTGATCTTACATAAAGTGATGCGAATGCTTCTTTTGGGTTCATTTCCTTCACAAATAATGCACTTTTTCTGAGTGTCAAATAAGAACCAGAACTATTGATATAATTACATAAAGTGATGCGAATGCTTCTTTTGGGTTCATTTCCTTCACAAATAATGCACTTTTTCTGAGTGTCAAATAAGAACCAGAACTATTGATATAATTACATCAAAAGCACTAGTAGTTACAATCTTTTATCATACATAATCTTTAATCAAAATAAAGAAATTCAAATGAAGTTTTATTCCTAAACTTTATAAGGAAATTGACTTGGAATCCTGTGCACTTTGATGTCCTCATTTCTACCACATACTTGCAGTACCTACCTGATATGATTGGTCCTCTTCTGAAATATAAAATCCAGTACTCGGCAATTGTGCCCTTTTTTGTGCCCTTTTTTTAAGGACACTTTTAGTACTGAATGCCTGAACTATGGCAACCATTTCGGACATCCTACAATTATATTTCTTTGCTGCGCGTCTGTACCAAATAGATACGCATGGTTTATAACTGCTCCCTCTAGTAGGGCTATAAAGTTATAATAGAGGACTCTGAGACTATCTAAATTGTCGATTGATCGATACATTCACTATAACGTCAATAATACTTGACGCCTCTTCTTGATATCTATAACTAAGGAGTTGAAGAATACATCAAAGAAGATGAAAATTTACTTCTCTCTTTTTGGTTAGACTGGAAAATTAAAAGCTACGAAAGCCATTATCATGTCAAGACAGGATGAAAAAGGATTCAAACTAGTGATTTCTAAAACATAAGTCTTTATTGAACCATTCGGGATAAGTTTTTTCGAAGAAGACTTTACACTCTCGGGAAATTCTACGCAAACCTCCGTTGTGCTGCCGTCGCCATCGCCGCTGCGCCCTGTCGCGAGCGCACTCTAATGGAAGTTGCTGTTGGCTTTATAGGTCTTACAGCATGACGTAGGACAGTCGTGAAAATGCCCACTATATGACTCGGAGAGTAAAACGGCTGTCCATCTAAATGGCATCCTAGGAATGTTCTTAGAATGTTTCACTAAAAGCGTCATTCCAACCTCAATTTGCAAACAAAACCTTGCAAATTATATCGCTACAGTTCGTAGCTTGATGTCGTGGCCTTTTATGGTCAAAAGCTTGTTAGACTTAATGTCAGTTGACAAATTTTAATTTTTGACGCAGCGTGAATCATTTTAAGCTTTGCGGCTAATGGCCTCGCGTAAATATTGTATACCTACAATGTAAGTAAATCCATACTGCAGATTACAATATTATTACTGTAACCCATGGTGTAATTATTACAAAAAGTGTGTAATCACTAAGAAAGTTATCCACTATTGAATTAGTGATAAACGGTTCAGCCTACTCAGCAGACCGCCA
The DNA here is from genome assembly GCA_963932265.1 of Thymelicus lineola. NCBI lineage: Eukaryota > Metazoa > Arthropoda > Insecta > Lepidoptera > Hesperiidae > Thymelicus > Thymelicus lineola. The sequence goes on along the minus strand of OZ010694.1, from coordinate 9,365,127 downwards.
GCCGAAGAACACCCGCATAATAATCCTGATACATTTCAGGGTTGAAATAAGCAGGTTATTTGATACATGATTTGTCATTGTCTAGTCGTATCTAAATATGATACATAATAAAATTTAGATTTTGTTTACAACAATAATCTCTCCTTTTACTTTCATAGCTTAATCAGCCTGATGACAAGTTTAAGATTCATTTTAAGCAGAACAGCTCGCACCCATTATAAGATGGATGCCTTATGTAAGTACTGCATTCTGCTTTAACACAGGGGTAATTAATTATACCTACAATTTTTATAAAAATTGCTAATATTATTTAGCATTACCGGTTTCTTTTTTAAAAGATACTTTTTTTTCTAATTTCAAGATAATGTTTATTTACGACTTTATGTGATTCGAATACTACAGTTACTGCACCGCTGGATTTTAATCTACTATTGAAATCCATTATCAACCGAATCATTCAACATTATTTTGTTTACCAGTTGGCAGGTCAATAGATACATGGAATGTAAGAGTTTACAATTGATAGCACTAATGTTGCCCTATAAATTTGGCTCTATACCTATCTATTATGATAATAGTTGTGTAATCTATGGTAAAAATATAATATTTAGTCTTTTACACGTAAAGTGATATTTCTTAGAAAAATTCCAAAGGAAAAATGAGATGAGTTAAACTCACATCCAAAATGCATATAGCAAGACCTCCAAGGTTTAGAATATAGTTGGTTGCAATTTTTCAATTTTTATCCATGAGCGTTAAACTTATGAAAAAATTACAAAATCAGACATAAATGCAATAAATTATAATTTTTCATTGAGCACATAACATTCGTTTGAACTTCATGTTTTGTTGCATTAACATGAGCAAAGTGCTTACGATTTATAGAAAACTCTTACTATATAAACATATAACTATATAACATTGCAATTACTGGCAGCCATATAAATCCTTACTGAAAGGGCTATGAACTACGGGAGATATAATATGTGATATATAAATATTATTTTCGTGTTCTTTTCACTAATTTTTCCAAGGGTTATGGAAAAAAAAAAAAAAAAAACAAAGTATCTAACTGTCTTTTTGTGTTCAACAAAGAGTAGCATTTACTGAAATATTATATAATCTAATTATGGACATACCCTGTGGGCCTACCATATATGCAACATAATTATTTATCATTACAGGATATCCTGGGCAGAATATTATTTTTTGTGCATTACCACAATTGCTATTATTAAAAATATATATATAATAAAATGTTAATAAATAAAGTAATCAAAGTCACAGATGGCTATCTCAGCCCTGTCTAGTATACTACATAATATCACGATAAATTATAAAAATTATCAAGAATAATTTATTGACAGCCCAATTATAAATTGTTGATTTCGTATTCCAGATCCTCTCTAAATTTTCGGAAAAATTTACGATAACAATTGTATTAATATAATACCAAAACAAGAATTAGTGTTCCACTTCTTTCGATCAATTACTTATTATTTAAATTAATATTGTATGCCCATCTGTGGCAGGGATATGGCGGATATTATAATTATATAACATGAGAACTTTATTTACCTATGTACCTTTATATTTCACAATAAATTAATTTGAATTTGAATGGATTATAAATTCCCTATCTTGTATGCGAAACATTATATAGACATAATTGTTCTGGAGTAATGCCAGACAATTTTTTTAATAATTGTTTTTTGTACGTAACATAGCTATAGGTATACCTCTATAGGTATATTATATACCTCTCGGGATGAATATAATATATCGATTGATATAATGTATTTAAGGTTCGGATTTCTAAATGTGAAGTATTTATTTATACGAATACTGTAATTTAAAATAGTAAAATATTTAACTTCTCTACACTATTAATATAATATATGCTGATGGAGAGTGAGTTAATACTCATGTTACATATCAAATAATTATTTATATTACATAATAATAATAAACAAATAAACCAGAATATACATTTTGATTACATAATAATCAAATCTATTCATAAAAACCTGAAGTGTGACTAGATACGTTTTATATGAGAAATTATGCTATTTGACTAGCTGAGATCTACATGTTCTTATAAAAATAAAAACTGATTGTCTTCGTAATATAATTTTTGATTTATTGGTTCCAGAGAAGCACACCCACCCACAAGAGTGGTGTGTTTTTGCTTCTACCTTGAAAGGCAGAAAGCGTGCATGTAATAAGGAAGACAGCCACATGGAGCGCATTTTTCAGTTTTTATAAGGTTTTAGAATAATAGTATTCTATCTTAACAGAATTTCATATTCGTTAGACCCATTCTTGATTTTCAATCATATTTGTTATTTTCCCTTCTTTCTTTCGAATAGTCCTTATATTTAATCTTATATTAAGCTTACTAATGTAAGCAAAACCCCTACGCATAAATTAAAAGTAATTGGGACATTAATCAATACTATTTATTTATTTATGTACACTTCATTGACCACAATATAACAGTATTCACGGATAAATGGCGAACTTAATGCTAGTGCAATCTGTATTTGTTATTGATTATTGATAAAAAAAAATATATATATATATTGTATCATAGGTATACTTAATTATTTCCATATTATATTAAAGGATACATCCTATATCTACTTTAAACATCTACATGTAAATATTAATCGCGAGAATTGAGCAGCGAAGCATAATTATTGATAAAACGAACTTACCTGTACGTGAAGTTCTATCAAAATTATGCGAGCTGCTCAATTCGAAGCGATTAATAGGTCCCCCCCATAAAATGAAAGGACCCACCCTAGCAGTCTGTATCCTTTAATTTATCTTTAAACTAAATGAAGCAAAAATGGCAACCGAGCGGTAAGGAAGAGTGATGACCGGAAGCTTGAGTGTTAAACAACACTGAGTGAACGAGGAAATAAGCCAGATTAACAACTATTTTATGTTTCAGATTGATAATATTTTTGTTTTTCTTTAAACTTATCGTGTTAAAGGCCGTGGATTGGAAATAGTACTACATGTAAATATTAATCGCTTCGAATTGAGCAGCTCGCATAATTTTGATAGAACTTCACGTACAGGTAAGTTCGTTTTATCAATAATTATACATTTACCAATTTAGTACCAATTTAGAATGCCAGATGCCGCATGCTGCCTTTCAATGTGTTTGATGTTGCTACTCGTATGTAATCAAAATTGTTCATGTGTTTAAGCAAAACATCTTGGTTCTACAATCTACATGTTTACGTGTATTTTGCAAATAGAGTTATGAAAGTTTTTGATTTAACTAAGCGATTCTTTAAGCCTGCAAGGAGACAGCAACAAACCTGAAAGACATTTTAAATTGCACAAAGACAAAGGAAACAAATTTATTTACATTTAATAAAATAAAACTCAATCCATCGGATGCTAAAACACGAGATTAGGCCATAAATAAATAAATTCGTGATTTATTCATAAAACTGATAATAATAATATTCATAAAACTCGTAAAACTCATAATAATAATTAATGATCACTTATTCATGGATCAGCGGCGCTTATTTTTGCTTACTTCTCTAGATAGGTAGGTACTTTAGTACTAGGTCATGACATGGCATATATTAATCAGTGTAATAATATGAATGTCCTTATTATAGCTGTCTCATAACTATTTCCACTCATGCAAATGGGATCACAATTACTGAGGGATTGTGTTTTACTTTGTTTGTTGTACAAGTTTTATTACTCACAAGTGGTTTATTTGTAGGGCATTTCTATGTCTGTTTCATCAATAATTAATACTTAACTGATACCAATTGTGCATAACGATAGAGACATTACATTATATGTATGATAGTTTATTTGATGTGCTATTAATATATCTATACTGTTTGCTTGTTCTTTAGTTTACTCTCTAAATCTGTCGCCAAAACGTAGCCAAGCCAGCCAAGTAAAGCGTTTTAATTTTGCACCTTTTCCACCATCGTCGAGACTTTTATTCAGCGCAGTTCCACAATAAAACCTAAAGCGAAAGATTCTAAAGGGTCGTGTTTCTTAAGGCAGATGTTTTCAGTTTGCAAATAACTTTTTTGAAGTCTCGATTGCAGCGCATGCATGAGTGAAATCTGGACCCAGTTGCCGTGCACACCGCAGGACAACCAGTTTCGCCACCTGGCTTAACGTCAGCTGCATCGTCATTACATTGTAATATCAAACCTGTATAAACTTCCGAGGAATCGCAAATTTTAAAATAATGCGCATCAATTTCGCCAGCTGAATCTTATTTCAATGCTCCTTTAACGTTAATTTTAGTGGTTTTCTGGCCTACAATGACAGCAAAACCTTTGATTTTATCCTTGTAACTAACACGTGTCACTGGTTCATGAGTGTTATACAGTTATTGAATGCCATTGGAAACTCTATCAGTATCAGTTACAGGGACTGAAATATGACATTCTGCATGGACATAAAAGATATTTTCTGAAGAACAGTGCTTGCTATTGTATGAAAAATTGAATCTTCTTTAAAGAAACAGATTGACATTATGATTGACTATACGACATATACAACTTCCTAGCCGCACTTACAAAGACTTCGTGATGAGCTCGTGACGTGCGTTTGGACGCCAATATTGTCTTTTTTGTGCCACAATGCCAATCACATGTACACTTTCTATACTAACGGTAGTAATATCGACGACAATAGCGTACAGTAGCATTACATTCGAAGTGATTTATGGAAGAAGTTTGGTTAGAAATGTTTGTAATATATGTATTTGCTTTCGATTTTATTGCAGTGACGGAGATAATTAAAAAACTGGATCTCCTTCCTTTAAGCACCACATAAAGACAAAAAAAAAGACAAAAAAGTTAAAGACATCCATGAGTTGAAGCTACTAACCACCAGTGTTCTCATTTATCTACTAACAGCGTGTAAAAATTTATAATATACATTACTATTAAGATACATGTATCAGTTACTACCATTAATAAGTAGATATAGTATGTAATCAATGTTAAATAATTTTTATTAATGATCGTGTAACTTTTGGAATTCTTATTCTTATCCACTATTAAAATAAATGAACAAAATAGCAAATAGCCCTCTCCGGCGTCGCCTAGGTTGAACAATGATCTACTCGTAAATGTATAGATAGACTCATATACAACGATGTTTCATAGCTATAGTTAGATCTGGTAGGTGGCGCTGTTTTTAAATGATTGACTAATTCAATAACAAGCTAGATAATTATGATTCATATTTAAATACATATTATGTTTCAGAACAAATGTTTACAGCCTAGCTAGTATATAAATGTTGGCTAAAATTTCTGTTGTTATCGACCTTTTATATTGACTTTAAAATTTGCCATACACCTGCATCTACAATAATGATAAAGCCCTGATAATGTCATTATCGGCTGCAAAGATTTTTATCAACAACTTCTTATCGTTTTACGTAATGCAACGTTGCGGGCATGCAACATTTTTCATAATATTGGTTTGATTGCACGTGGACTTGTTTTATTTTATAAGTTTCAATATTTTTTTAGGGTTACGCTTAACCATGGGGTTCGCCTGGATAGCTACCACTCTTCAGCATGAGTCAGCTGCCAAACGACTCGTCGTGTTCCGGCTGGGGGCTTGAGAGCCAGTTCTTTCTATCTTTTCTTCTCTCTTTCTTTCATTCGTTCATGGACGATGATAGTCACTTACCATCTTGTTGGATGGGCTTGTTGGAAAATAATAACTATAAGTAACTATCCACAGGTTACGCGAAAATCTATAAGTTCAACGAAACAAACTGATTCCTGGCGGGTTTTATTATTGCATAATATATATACGCACGCGCACACAGAGGAAGTTAACATAATCACTTGACCATGAAGAAGTAAAATTGTGATTTACAAGCAATATCTACAATAAAGTTGGAAAATACTTTATAAATAGTAATGTTTCGTGAATTAATTTAAGATATTTTTTTGTTTTTACAATTTGCAACTCTAAAATTACTAAAATTGTAAACCTATTTATTTACCTTGGTCATGATTCATCTCATCCGTGATATGAATCGTTAAAAATATTCCTTTGTGGTCGGAAATTCCTGAGGGATTCATGATTCATCACCTCGATAACCGTCAGTGACATTCTTTACATTTTCCAAACGCACGTATCACGGGAACTTAAGAATGTAATAATTTTATGATCTATTATAATACAGTATAAACTATAGATACAAGAAACGAACACCCTCGTCTGATAAACTAAAATATTTTCCCCTAAACCTAAAATTTACATACACATCTAATAAACATACATTCACAAAATTATTAGATAAAGAGAAAATATACGTAGATATTTATTATTATTTTTACAAGATTGATGGTATTGCTGACAGAATCGTTTCATACGGCTATTTTCGTTTGATATTGACGTATAGATACATCAAACAAATCTTTAACGGAGGGTAAATCTATTTTAAACCGTTGTTTGAACTGCATTACAGCATGGTTACTATTAGAAACGATAAAAGAAGGTTACCACATGACTTCAGAATTATCTTTACTTTATATACTTAATGCATGATTTTGGTCTTTTCTTTTTAAGGATGCGAAGTTTATTTTTGTTGTGACTAAATCGTCGATAAACGAGCAAACAAGGTACCTACCGTACCTACCTGATAGTAAATTATCTCGATAGACATCGATACCAAAGATTTTGTCGCAGATTCGTATTTTTAACCGACTTCAAAAAAAGAAGGAGGTTCTCAATTCGACTGTATTTTTTTACAAAAGTTGGTTCTTATCATACCGTTTTTCGATCTGCGTGACTCAAACAATGTATTGTTTTCAAGTCTTTACCTCTTTTAAAAAAAATGGGACAGAAGATGAGACACATTATTTTACTTGGAAGCGCGTACGAAATTATGACGCCATTTCATGACAGAACACTAAAATGATTATGGTCAACTCACAGTGACAATCATTATTTAACAAACTATCAAAAGCCATAATTGTAAAGAACTTACCAGTAAGTAAAGACGCATGAACGTTAATAAAATTATTCAAGAGTCATTTAGTTTAGTGTTATATTAAAGACGTTTTGTTAATGGTACTTAGCACGTACCGGATGCATATCAAGTAGCTACAATTGGGCTGTTTTCCCACGCAACAATGCCAACATCCCACGCTCTCGCTTTATTAAAACCATGGTGCCAAATGACAAGACCGCCGATTATTTATTGACAGTTGAAAGGCTCAAATTAATTTCTATGTACTGGGTATAACGCCTTATTATCATCCCGAACACACTGTTTTGAAAGAGATAGTTTATGAACCAAAATTTGCTTTCCAGTTTACAACAATAATTTATTGCATAAAATTGCTTATTATAAAACATAGTAATACTAATAAGTACAAAGTCGATATTCACTCATATACCTACTGATATTTCGGTAGAGTGACATAGAACGCTCTGTTGTCGTTAGTACAAAAATCCTTTAAACTGAAACAGTAGATTGATTTAGATGCTCTCGAGCAGCTTATGTTCCCCGTTTTAAGAAACGTCCAATGTTTCTTATCATCTTTTCAGACTTCATAAGATTTCAATAGTATATTAGTATAGGTATAGTAGTAGTAGGTTTAGTATTGGTATAGTATATTAGTTGTATGTTTATTATATATTTCGAAAAAAAATCAAGGACAATCATTTCTAGTGCACTTGAGAATCGAACTAAGGCTGGTTGTTAATGCTTCTGTTTCGTTCTTTCACTAAGTTTATAATAATTTCCTTTTTTATTACCTAAAATAAACGCTTGATTTATTTTATTACACGCTTATCTATATTACCGTTAAGTATCACATATTACTTCATGTTTTACTTAATTTACATAATTTTATTTCTCTTTATCGCTGCCTTTCGATATGAACATGGCCTATCAACGTTCAACACCATCAAATCGATTTACATAATTCAATTTGACACACTTGTCACGACTGCAAGTTGTTTATAACACAATATGTAGTGGAATTTTTAGTTCAATTGGTCACGTAAAGGTTACAATTTGACCATTGGGTAAAGCCTGGTTTTACAATAACAATTCTCAATAAGCTGATGTCGTTAGAGGTTGCCGGTTCCTTCGGTCTTTGAGGTCACAACTAATGTACATTTCATCGGTAATAATATCAGAGTAGACAGTATTTTGCCTTTGGTAGTTGATGTGATGGTATATGTGGTTATTGTAACGCTTACGACCCTGATGTACTCTGATGACTAAGATTGGGGTTATCTTTGTCTCGGTTGGTAGTAAACTAAACAAACGAGACGGCAAATATTAAATGTTAATAACACTAACGAACATGGAATTTGTTCTTTTTAACAAAACTTGTAAAAAACTATTACGGTTTTTTTTTTAATTGATCCCGTAAGCAAGGGCAAGAGGTTGCGACACCACCTAAATGTGATTTAATTGTGGTAGCTTTGTGACATAACTGATACGTGAGACTTACATACGCAGTTTTAACAGATTAGAAATGTAGAAGCAACATTTAAAATGACATTGCCATACCTTGGCATGTGTAGTTGACCAGATAATGTAACCGAACGCATACTTTCGTAATAGGCACTAGGTGATACGAAGGGTGGATAAGAATAGAAGTACGCTCTACTAACAAGCCCTTCTGAGTTTGTTCTATAAATATTTAAAGAACACTCACAGATTTACTTCACGTACTATCCTAATGCCCACTTTTCTTTTGTGATTTCGCTCTTTTATTAACGTAATCTATGTGGGTAGATGAGTTTAATAAAAAAAATTAACTAATCGATATCTGTACATCGAAGGTATTGCAAAAAAATTATTATAACGGGCTACATAACAATGATTCTTAGAATTTGCCTCTAAACTATTTATTTATTTCTTGCTCGTTACTTTATTATCAAAGTAACGATATTTTGTTACTTTGGAATTTCCTTATCGTATAAATTAATTTGTTATCATGTTATTAAATTACTATCAATCTGGTTTGCAGCTGTTTCTAGCTTATTCTTATATTTTTATGTAACTGGCCAACAAACAACATTATCACCGTCAGTAACTACAAACCTATAATTACCGTTTGTTGGCGGCCATGAAAGAAGAAAGAAAAACATACAATTAGATATCTGTCATTTTGGGTGATATTTATTATTTGCAAATGTCTCTAAAAACAACAACGGGGGCCTCTAGATTTATTTATATCTGTATACGTTACTTTGTCTAAATAAAGGAAGGTAGCGCATATTGAAAAGAGATGATTATACTAGTTCGGTTTAAAGAATCTTTATTTCCCATAAGACATACAATGAAGTACAATGTCACTTAAAATGAGAAACTTAAGTGAAGTATGGTTTTGTTCGGCGAAGTTGTAAATTTTGTTATGTTACATACCTAAGTGTGTGTGTGTGTGTGTGTGTGTGTGTGTGTGTAAGTTAATAAAATTAAAACATGGGTATTCCCGCAAACTAACACCAGATGATAATAACAATTCTTATCTTGCAACTAATGAATCTACGTAAAAAACGCATCATCGTTCATTACCGCATGTGGTCCTGTTAATGTTCTCACCGTAACAGGGTTATGTAACTCTATTGTCTTCTCCGATACCAGCTTACAAATCCGTGACTCGATGATGTAAATCGCAACTTTCTCCGCAACTAGCTGTGCACCGGTATATTAATGTTATGGTTATTATTTATGACTAAGCAAATAAGTAAGTACAGATTGGTTTAGTCTAAGACGAGTCCAAACTATGCGTACGAACGTACTTACATACGAATCTTGTTCTATCGGCACCGTAAATCATTAGTATGTCAAAATGCAAAAATCCAGACTACTTAATCATGTCCGGGGAAAGATATGTTCGTTTTTCGCCCCAACTCAGAGTCACTAACGGTTACTTTAATCGCTCCTTAGTATAGAATTTGTATGGAGCTAACTAAGGAACGATTAAAGTAACCGTTAGTGACTCTGAGTTGGAGTGTTGATGTTTTAATAGCAAAATGTTTAAAAGTAAAATACATACTTCGATAGCAGTAATAGTATATATTGACAAATAGCTAAACACGTATAACAGGTAAAAGGCGTTACTTTCTCCCCTTTTTGGGATACACGATATCAATCAAATACTTACTGTTATTTCACGTACTTTGTTGTTGATGATCCTTCTTCTCTCGTCAGTTGGGCTTATTCCTTATCTTACTTAATCATATCAGCAACATTATGACTATGGTTCACAATACTCAAAGTATTTAGCAAACTATAATGTGCTAGCATGACTTTTAACTTTCCTAATTCTTAAATCGGCTATGGAAAAATATTAAACATCATCTGTAAACTTCATCAGATTTCTGTTGAAACGAATGAAAGCTATGATTATTTTGATGATGTCATTTTATACCAAAATTACGTACCTATCACTAATATTGCGCCTCTCTTTTTACAGCTTTCGAATCATATAAGTTAAATAGATGAAAACTTTCAACCTTCTACGTCTTTTTATTGCAAAGTCACCTCGTGTAGAAAAGAAATATGTATTCTGTGTTGTTAATAACCACAAAATATAAAGATCATTTTCTTATGTCTTGTAAGCACTTTACACTCTTGTTCTTTCTAACATTTACGACTACAAAGAAGTTTAATCATAACTTTTAGGTGTTTCGTAACATGTTTACTGAGTTCACATAAATTGAGCTCTAGGGCCTGCCTCTAATCCGGAGCTTGTGATGGATATTTTATGTGATAGCTTTAAAAAGTTTTCTGTTCGAATATACTCAGAAATTAATTGTTGGATCGACTTCAAAGTTTGCTAACGTAACGCGTGAGTTTGAAGTAATCTCGGCTAAACTTCCCTGTTTTGCTCGAATGTTTTTTTCCAAGAGAAATGTCCATGCTTGGAATATTATACTGATTTAATTAGATTTGCTACACTGAAGGGTTTTAAATCATCTAATTAGTTATGCAGGGTAATCGACCCATTTACGGTCCTAACAAAATGGAACTGTGAGTACTTATTTATTCGTTGCCTGCCTTCCTCAATTCATTAGGTCTGTCAGTCACGTCGGAGGATGGAAGAGACATGTAATTAATAAAAGTTAAAACTGACTTAGTCAAGATTAAAATGCACGAAATTACCTACTAATACAATACTCTGCCTCTACGTTTGTACTGAAATAAAGCATATGTGTAATTACTGATACTATACATGACTTTAATATAATAGAGGGTCAATTGGTATTTTCTAGTATGGAGCAGCATATTTTTGGACTTGAATGATTTTTCTTCTTCCCTGCTCATATGTATTTCCACCATTTTGCTTTTGTCCTTATATTTTGTTAGAAATTATTAACTCAAACTTTTTGAGAAAGATCAAACACACGGGAAGTCAGAAATGTTATCTGGGCAGAGTAAATAAATTAGGACTTTAAATATGCAAAACGCTGAGATACAGTTTTACGAGCTAGCTTGCCGCGTAAACACTATTTAAGGGTTTGGAATATGACCCGGCTGTCCGCGTCCGTAATCGTAAAAGTTAATTACTATTCACCGTCATACACCAGCAGTCACGTCCATCGTATGGACGCGAATAGACTGTTACAAAGGCTCCCATTCACAAAATAATGAATTAAATGCTCAACTGAGTCAATGTTACTTAATATTCGAGCATTCTTCACATCGTAAGTGAGATAATGCCTACACGCAATTCTTTCATTAGTATTGCGTGACCAGATCAGCTTGATTCTAACTTTACAACAGAGTTCAAATTTAAATCTACATTTTTATTTGATGTTCTCTCGTATCTCGTACCTACTTGTTATAAACTTTTTAATCAGAATAAATCCACAACGTTCAATAAAGCAACAAAATGTTCCCAACTTTGCAGGTGACTAAACAGGATCTCCTACCTGCTTTAACCATGTAGTCAGAAACAATGATGTCGCTACTCACTACTTTAGCTGTCTAGACAGAGTAATATCACTCGTATTGCCCATTCTTTACCTTGTGGTATATTGCTATCCTCGGTAGATTGTGAAATTGATGGCGACATCTGTTGTCTTAAATTTTTTAATCTAACAACCTGTCATGTTTTCTGATGTGATCCAAGATCCAATAATAAAATAAAGTACTGACCACATTAATGTAATAAACAATTTAACATAGTGATTTGATTAATTGTCTATTAGGTGATAAGTATCCGTTACAGCTTCAAACTGCCATACCACTAAACCTGACATGGATAGTAGAAATTCCTCTGTCGTGCGTAATTCGTGCTTCCTGGGGATCGAAATTTTAAGTGAATTTGCCTGTCCTATCTCGACTAGCGGTCGTGCCGTACAAAATAATTGCTCCAGCCATTAACATTCCAACCTGCACCGCTAACGTAACTTTCTCGAGTGGGTGGGCCTCAATATAGAATTCATATTTTATTTCATTAGTTTTGTGAAAGGAGTAGGTAATGCTTACAACACAGAAGTTTTATTGATCAATTCATTTTCCATCTCGTTATCATCCTGCATCGCTACTCTTGCATAATTTATCTTCAAAATTAAATATCAATAATAAATAAAATATCAGTTATCAATTTTGTCCTAAGTCTAATGCCACAACAATTGATTTAGTTATTAGTCCATTCTTTAAAATATGCTTATATTCAGTACGTTATTTGGTATAAATAGTAGACGAAAGTGGCTTTTGCACGAGGGTACGGATATGGATATACCTACATGTAGTATTGGCAGTTCTGTCTCGAGAAAGCAAATGTTAATTTAAATTTGACGGCATTATCTTTGGCAATGATCAATTAAGTAGCTAGTTACATGGAAACAATAAAGAAAGAAACAAAGTCAAGTTTACATTTACCAAGTTTTTGGCTTCCAAATTTCGGATCCGGCTTGATTAGGTTTAAAATATCAACCCGGTTAGATCGCAAAAATTGCAAGGGAAGCATGAAAATCTTTCGCGGATTGTAGCAATTTTTCAGAATAATGCAAGAACATGCAAGGATGCCTTGCACGCAAGTGCCACGGCTTCCACGCAAGTTAATGCAGCAAATATGATAATAAAATTTATTTTTGTCGTAAATAGACATAATTGTCTGTATTCTTATCTCGGCCTTCAGAGCCGGCTAGACAATGGAGACAAAAGAATAGGTACGAGGGAAACCGATTCTTCGTTGTCGTGTCAATGCCCGTATCATCGCAGCTGGCTTAGAGTAAAAACGTAAGCCAAACCATTGTCTTAAATTACAACAGTTGTTTCCAATCTACGCAACAGTTATTTCATAACGTACCTAGTACCTACCGAACTACCGAGTAACGCTAGTCTTAAGTGTTATATTAATTGAAGTTATTCATAACTTGTTATACCTAACCTGTATTTTTATTTTATTGTAATTATTTTGTGTCATCATATTTTTGTTTCATAAAAATATGAATTCTGATATCATGCAGTTTATAATTCTCACAGTTGAACAGTTTTGTAACGCACAAGTGATTGTCGTTTTAGAAATAACTGTTTTTCATCGACCTAACATAATGTTTTAAGAATGTCTAAAGGGTATTCCAAGGGCATAGTTGGAGTTATTCTCAGACAGCTATTAAACCCAGACGACTGATATTTATTAAACGTTCATAATATTGTTTTCGTCTTTGAAATAGGTAGGTACAGTAGCAAAAGGACTATCAAGTGAAATCTATTTAGTTCTTTATAAAATTAGTCGACTAAAACAAAATCACAAAAACGTACTCTAATTTATAAATGAAAAACTAAAAATAATACATGAAGATTTACATACATATTAGGTAGGTACATGAAGAAAATCTTCATTTAACCGAAATTTTCATGTGCCAAATCACACTTGACACAACTTTATGGAATTCTTGAAAGATAACAAAGCTATTTGCGTTTAGTTTTTATTCAAAAGCCCACATATCTTCCTACTTCTCCGACATACATACTTCAGTAAAAATATCTTCAAGAATGAAGCAGTTGACATTGAGCTTGTCTAAATCCAGAACGACGAGGGAAGATATTTATAATTGTCGCACCAGTACCATGTGTTCGTAATGTTCTATTGAGAATCATAAGGCGTTTTGATTCAAGAATTTGAACATAAAGTCAGAACGAGAACATTCCACAATGTCATTACAACGGTCGTTTCTCCAAGGATAGTTTGACAAGAATTGTTTCCTAAGAATTCCTCTATATCGATTGTAAATGCTTTACGACTTCTTGACGAGAACGACTATTATCGTTGGCAGCAATGGCGGCAAACGAGATAGTATTTTGAGGAAAATAATATCTCGCTTTTAACGAATGCGTAGGATTACCTGTAACCATTTAAAGAGAAACCTATGATTAGTAGTAATAAAACATTAAAAGAACCGTTTCCCTCTAAGGAACTAGTTAACTATAATTAACTGAACTTGCGTACCGTTATATTTAAACAGGAGTCATACCTAATTTTAGTGAGTAGTAATAGAAATCCGAATAACCGGCAACCTCTAGACCCCATATTTATAAATCAATCTCGGCTCAAGAGTACGATCTCAGATCTTACAAATTACATTTTTGCATACGATTTGACAAGTATTTATTTCAGCATGTCAAACCGAATCTTAAGATTACAGAGATTAAGATAGTTAATAGGACCGTATTAAGGCATAATACAAGGTGGCGGGTATCTTTGGGAGATTTCCCCCTGGAGAAATAAAGCGGTATTAAGTACAGGTTCGCTCTTGTCTAATTTATTTATTTAAGTAGGTAACTGTTGATTCTTCAAGCCGCGCCTGGAAGCACAAAATAAAATTAATACCGTGTAAAATCTTCCTCCTATTTCGCCTATTGCAAGTGCCGCATTGACGGAACGAATCGCTGTATTTCCGTATCTAGCTGGTATAAGCCATTACTTCATAGTTGCGTTCATATTTTATCGTGGTATCGCATAATGGCGTGAGATTGCAGTGTGCGTACGTTCGCCGCAAGACATTCCGCCTTCTTAATGACGTTAAGAGCTTGGCATATGGCGCGTGCGAGTCTTGCTTCAGTCTTGCGATCTGATTGTTATACATTATGACTAGAAAATCATATGTATCTAGCTTTTGCCTGCGGCTTCGCCCGCGGTAGAGATCGATTTTTTACAAATTCCCCGGAAACCTTGAACTTTTTTGGGATAAAAAGTAGCCTGTGTGTTAATCGAGGGTTATAGGCTATCTCCATTTCAAAATGCAGCCAAATCGGTTAAGTTGTGATGGAGGAACAAACATCCAAACATCTTCACAAACTTTTACATTTATAATATTAACAGGATTCAAAATTGTGGAATAAAATTATAAAAACTAAATAATAATTATGGTTTTATAGCCGAAAAGGCTGACAAAAAAGAAGCATCAGGTGGCCTTGATGGGAAGTGATCATCTTCTCCTATGGACAAAACAGCTGCAGAGGAGTCGCCAATGCAATTAAGGCTCTGACAGAGAAATCCTCTTACACCACTTTTTAAAGAAGTTGGACATGTCATATTTCTATCCTATTTCTAACTACTTTATGCCGTGACGCTTGTTAATTGTGTGTGAAACTTCGATATCTTTTATAATTTTTTACTAAATGACTGAGAAGTTTCTACCGAACCTTTTAAGGTGTCCGTATACCTGTATCATCAAACCCACATCATTGGTCATGCGTCACTTGTTTTTATTCACTGTGCCATTGATCCACTGATTGAAATCCACTAGTTTGATTGATGTTTTTGGACGAAGAATGATAAAGTTGAAGTATACTCTATTGTGAAATACCACTAATAAAATCTTAGTTATTATGAGATATAAACCCATGTACCTACTAATCATAGAGGTTATAATACAGAATTACATTAAATTTAAAAAGGCACTTTAATGAATTAATTAAATACTATAATAAAATTGTTTACTAAATAATAATTGGATTGGATTACAGAATTGACCGGTGTAAAATCACAATTATAAATATTTTTACAATTACAGGCAACTTTTTCAGGAGCATTCTTAGAAGAATACATTTAAAACTCCCAGTAGGTGGTTCCAGTGTGCAATTGTACAAAATACCTCTATATTTCGAAAAGATACACTAAACTACACTAAAGATATACTAAAGTGTCCAGAATAAAAAGAACAATTTTCCTTTAGCTTACCCTGGATACGAGACAAACTATAGTTCAGTTCGTGATATTGGCAACGCAAGACTATCGCCGATCGAAGGCAATAAAGGAGCTCAACGCTAGACTTTATCTACATCTTTTTTGTGGACAATGACCTCCTACAATAAAAAATACTTTCCACACATTTAGTAGGTTTGGCACATTAACCTCTAAAGATATACATATGTTTTTATGTAACTAACTGACAGACTAGCTGAAGATCCAGATGACGGGACAGCAATGGCCAGCATCGCTCGTAGATATCAGCAGCACCAAAGGCTTTTGACGGCTGAATTAAGGAAGATGGTAGAAGTTAGCTGGCTGGCTTCACGGAAAGATACCAGTAATAACATTAATCACTTAATTTATTATTTGGATTTACTTGATAAGGACATTCACCTCTAAATACTGACAAATAAACTGTAGACTGTAGACTCCACATATTTTTGTGAACATTCACCGTCTTATTAACAAAAAACTCGAAGGCATTCTATTTTTTGATGCCTTCGCATCCATTAAAGGTGCCGTAGACGCCTACAACCATCGCTAACATAAATGGCGAGCAGATAAACTAACAGTACACTCATTTACATGTAAGTGAATAGAACAAAGGAGAGACATGTATGAAATGTAATGTCTCAATATAAAGGCTTAATCCCAGCCTTTAAGTCCGACCTAATCATATTTCAGTGTTTCATCACGGTGAATTGGGTGAATAACTGACGAAGGTTTGATCTCTACCACCCACAGACACCGGCAGAAGAGTGCGAGGGGTGCATTTGCGGGAAATATCATAACAGCAAATCGAAAGAAAAGCCATGTATTTTCGGTATACTTTATAATGCATAACTTTTGATACAAAATAATGAATTATAAAGGCAGATATTATAAAGTCTCATAAGTCATAACCTTCAATTCTTAAATCATTCACGAAATTGACCCGCGGACGTATTTAACTTACGATTGAATAAATTAAAATAATATTCAACTCAATTGGTCAACTCAATAAATTTATTGTTCAGAGACCGTGAAGAGCAGACGAAATACGAAGGGTCGAAACGAAGCATTATGGTATGTTGTTAACTGGCTCTGAACTTCGTTAAGAAAATTAGGGTTGCCAGAATGGTCCAAAATATCTGGGTTATATTTGACATTGTCAGGATATTGATCGTTATCGGGAAATAAATATTACTAGAATGTATATTATTAGTATTTTCGTGTAGTCTAAGTTTTTTCCTTCCAATAGCGAAATTAATATTGTTGAATTATCTTAGTTACGTAAAGAGATTTCGTAGTGTTTTTTGGCTATGAGAGTTTTTAGTGACCTAAAAATAAATTCATGTTGGCTCTTTAGTAACATATATTTTATACGTATAACCATGAACATTTTTAATTGATTCTGCAAAACAAGATAGATTACTCACGTGTTTATGAATCTTCCAAAAGAAATGAATTCTGAGTAATAGGTACTCAGTATAGATAAACCGCTTTTATACCGATTATATAATTAAAGAGTAGGAACACACAAAACAAAATAGTTCTGTGATGCATATAGACTCCGTAAATAATTCTGTTCATACGCCCTCAATACAAAAATTACAATTAATATTGAGATTTCAATTTAGCAAATTCTGTTTACCAGTTAAATCCGGAATATAAGTCCTTCATAATCCAACGCATTTCCCCTAATCCTTTGTTACGGGGCTTTTATCCCGACGTCCCAGTTTTGACCTACTTTCCACTCAACCCTCTTTCTGTGTTTTTCCAATAAATATTATATAACTAGAAACCAAAATATGCATAAGGAAGACTACATCAAACTGTACATGGTGTCACTTGCTCTGGTGGAAACATTTTCGAGCAATGTTATGTTATTATACATAATTGCAATACATAAATTTATCTTTCTCGGCCCCTCAACATATACCTAGTATTACGAACCATTTATGAAGTGAAACTAATTTCACGTGCAAATGCAACTATTTATTTTAGTAAGAGTTGTGGCACTCTGTTTTGACATAACTCACTGCTAAATTACTATTTTATTGTCTTTAGAATTTTCTCTTACTCAATGTTCAATAAGAAAATGCTAACGTATGCAATTAGTAACGCGTAACGTGAAGTAAGTACGTAATTTACAGTAAAAATATTTACTAATGAATCAATGAAAATAAAAAATAAACACTAGTAATTTGAAAATCGAAATTTACTATTTTATGAATCATAACAGAAATTTATCAATTTATCATTTTTCCCTGAGAAAGAGGGAAACGGTATTTCGTTATAAGTATAGTAAACAAAAGCATTACAGGACAATGGTCAACGTCCACCATCACCGTTTTAAAGTGTGCAGTTAACCCGCTTACGCCTTGTTATGTGCAAAAGTTGAGAGTCATGCAATAAATCATTCTATTCTCATCCGTACCAAAGCGGTTTTTGAAATAAGTGGGACGGTGGACGAATAGACTGATGTGCGGACATTTTTTATTCCACAATTTCAGAATGCAGTTACGTGTAATAGATTTTTATGTCGCTAACCGCATGAGTGTTCCACGCAATTTAACTTAATAGACGAGATAATTATTTTAACGCCGCAAAAAGTCTCTGATAAATTGTTATTTTTTTATACAAAATACTGCAAAAAGACTATCTATCTATTTTATGAATACTTTATTTAAGTTACGTAATGTATTAATTATAAGTATATATGTTCGGGTCAAGCACAGACCACATAGAGTCATCTTGGCGTGGAGTCAAATCTTGCAAGCTGAATGTAACTCCTTCAACATTTTGATAACAGTTTTTACCGGCAACGCATCAGTGACGATTTGGGCATTACTGATGATTCGACTTTATGGGCGTGGTGAACACTTTACAACAATCCAGATGGCTTGTTTGTTAGCTATTTAAATAAAAAAAAACATGAATTTAATATCAAGAAAAAGTAATGATCTAGTCTAGAGTGAGATTAGTAAAAGTAATAGTGAAGTGTAATTTTATTCTAAAAACAGGTTGTTTTGTAAATAATCCACAAATATGTCACTGGGTGACTTGGTCGGCTTTCTCTTAAATATTGTAATTTATTCTTAATAACATGTTCTATGCAAGAGCCAAGAACATTATGAGGAAATTAATACATGCTTTATGGGTCAACTCATTATTGCATTATGAAAGCGATCGTTGCAGCTGCAAGTCTCCGATGAGCTAAATTGCACCGGCCTTGTGCTAAACGAATTAAGGTGGAGCTGAACAAGCACTAAATGTGTGAAATATTTAATAATCTGAATTTACAAAAGCCAATCGGTAACGCAATTTCAATCACGTAAAAATCTTAATAATATGTAAAACAGAAATTAGAAATTGAAAAGAAAATGGACCAGTCGTGATTTACCATAATAGGAACAAAAACAAATTACAAATACATTAATTTACCTGTTCGTGGCATATATTTGTTACTATAATCATCTTGTTATAATTATATTGTCTTTATTTTTTTTTATTTAATCTTTATCGACCACAATAAAATCATATTACTTAATCAAGAAACAACCAATTCATTAATTTCAATATTGTAAACGTGTATTACCTAAATACAGGAATAATTCCTAATCTGCGGTTCATAGCTGAAGTTGTTACTTCAAAAGAGTTACTTCTAAGATAAGATTAGATAAGGTAAGATAATTAAGGCGCCGGGTGTAACATGCGTGCAGGGCCGTGCCTGGGTATATGGCCGCCTGCGTGCCAGTCTGTATGGCCGCCCCCAGGATAACATTAAAAAAAACTACTTTAATTTTTAATGTTTATTATTTTACACAGGGCATCAAACCGGGAAAAAAATCAGTTTTTGGTTAACCGAAATCGAGAACGAAAAAAAATATTGGTTTTGTTCCCAAAACCGGTTTCTGAAAAGAAAAACCGGCTAAAAACCGGTTTTATGAGATTTATATGTTTGGATGAAATTTAAGAAAAAAAAATGCACAAAATAAACATTTTTTTATTTAAAATTTAAACAAAAATAATAACATGAAAAAAATTATGGTATTGGTTTTATAATCACAGACAAAATTATCAAACATAAAGAACAAGGAATAACCCTTAAATCTATACTAACATATTAGGATAACAAAGCTCAGTGGCCAATGGCAGATCTGGGCTGACTTGCAACTTGGGAGGTATACAAAATAGAATTAATTTACTTACTTTAATAATAACATGAAAAAAAGTAATTATGGTATTGGTATTATAATCACAGACAAAATTATCAAACATAAAGAACATAGGAATACGATAATTTAAAATCCTAGGTGTCGCTCAGTGACAATTTAAAATTATTTGATTTTAAAAAATCAAATCTTACGTATTATTTATTGATATTGAAAATAGTAAAGGTTTTTGGTTAATTAACCGGTTTCATAAAATTATTTCGGTTAGGTTACCGGCTAATTATGGAAATCTTTCAATCTTTCAATTATCGCGATTGAAAGTGAAATTGCTGAATCTTCACGAAGCAATTATTAAATAAAGTACATATTAAAAGTTAATCCTACGGGATTTTTTACTGACAAAATCGTCAATTGCTTCGTGAATATTTAAAGATTCAGCAATTTCACTTTCAATCGCGATAATTGAAAGATTGCTCATACGTTCTTGCGTCATGGAAGTACGTAGGTAATTTTTTATGATTTTCAATTTAGAAAATCTACGTTCTCCAGACGCAACTGATACAGGCATGGTCAATAATAGTTTTAAGCTTGTAGATACATTTGGAAATGAATTTTGTAAATTGTGTTTGTACAAATACTTTAGGAGTTCTTCGGGTTGTTTCCTATCTTTTATAATTATTTTCAATAAAATTAACTCTTCGTATAATTCTGCTCCGTTTATGTCGCACGATTCGCCATCCTTGAATTTATTATGAAAGTCGAAGCAACTTTTTTTTATGTCGTCCTCTCCTATTTCAACAAATTTATATAAAAATCCGAAAGACTGTTCGAAATTGGATAATGTTTCAAATCGGGTAGTAACAGATGAAATGGCTGTATCCAATATTACATAGAAAAAATTAATTTTGAAATTTTCTTTAGCAGTTAACTGAATATCCTCATCTCCTTCATAGTCAAATTGTTTTCGCTTATGGCGTCGACGTAGATTAATTTCAACAGGAAATTCCGGTTGTATTTCAAGTGATTCACATAATTCATCAGCAATTTTCAAATGCGAGGACGATGTTAACCACTACTACCAATACTACAACGACCTAATCAGTTTTTATACATTTCTTATTTCTGAGAAACTCTTTTTAGATAGATTAGATTAGAGAAACTGTTTTTACTTCGTATCTTAATGAAAACAAACCGATTGTATTTTTGCCCAGTAAACAACTTGTAACGATTTGGCCGCCTCTTAATTTCGGCCGCCTGCGTGCGGTGCACGCAATGAACGCCCGTCAGGCACGGCCCTGCATGCGTGTGCAAAACTGCAGTCTAATAATACCAAAAAGTGGTTCGTTCTCTACGAATACAGACATGTATGTAATTAGAAAACATACATGGATTTCGTTATGTACTTAATTCTAAATTATAGGTAGACTATGGATTTTGGTAAACCTATACATATATGTAACGTAAATGTATGCCATATAAATTGAACTTTTTAATCTACTGTGTTCAGTGTGTTTAACGCGACGCAGCCTTGTTTGTTCATAAACGTACCAAAGCCGAAATTGTAGAATTCCATTTCAGAGCTGTAATACATTTAACGATATATAGCCTACTTGAAATGAATGCATGTCTACTTTCATTCAAATCCGCATAGTATACATAAATTCAACCGCATATCCTTTTCTCCTACGATTTCAAGTTCAAGCGAACCGCGTCTATTTCTATTCGAAACTGGCTTTGAAGTACGCAACAGAAACCGGTGAGGTGCCTTGTGGCTTACTTGAAGATGTCATTGAATGTAGCAGGTAGATACTAAAAGTAGTACATAGTATGTAGGTACGTAAGGTTTTACCTAGAAAAATGTAATACGGATATCGAGTTGCATGACTTATTTCCGAAATCAAAATTTTGTCTCAAACGGTATAACATTATTTGATTTCATCAATATTTTCAATGAAAATTCGAATATTATCCGTTCTCTTTATAATATTAGAAGATAAAAAATTTATAGGATTTTCTTAAACTATTATACTCGTAATTACTTACGTATAAAAAACTTTAATTTTAATTTTTGATTCAGTAGTTTCAAATATTAGAAAGAGGATTAATTATTAAGAATTTTGCACGCATTTCCTTTTATGTTTTTCTTAACTACGTAATTATTTTCAATTAGGTACGTATTTTCATAAAATTATATTGTTAAATTTAAATAAAAGACCGCACCTATCCTGTTACAGCAATTAATTAAATTAAACAATTACACTAACTAAAACACTACAAGCAGCGTAGCGGATCATAACTTGTAACTTGCGCATTTAATTGCTCATACAAATTACACGAGCGTTCAAACATAATGTAATGTACTCGGACCATTGTTTGTAATGTCCTTTATCCGCGGAAATAAAACTCGTTTCAAAGAACAATGGAAAGCGAACAATACCGCCGGAACGACGCTCCAATTATCGTGTGTAGATCCTAATTCAATGTGAATTTGGTTGGGGTACTAGACGAATTTTATATCAACTTTTATATGGTTAGTTTAATACCAATAATAGAAAAGTGACCACACGTGTGACACGTGCCATCTGATGGTACATACCACCGATTGAACTCTGAGGAGGTGATGTCCGTAGCAACATATAATCGTCATGCCATCACCTATGGCCGAGAGGAAATGTGGACCGTTATATTAATAAACAGTTTTCACTTGTGAATTCCAACAAACTGATATTTTAAAAAATGTTCCTCATACAATTTTTATTCTCTGTTTACTTTTGATGTTATATAAATGGTTATATGTATATCGACTTTTATCACTTTTTAGTAACCAAGAATTTTGTTAAGTCGCGGATCATGGGCATATTCACCTGATATCTAAATCTAAACCTCTAGATAGGTATGACTGTAACCAAACTAAAATAGCATTTCGACATCAGTTTGACTGCTTGCCAGTTGATGATTGTATTGAACATTTCATCATACTAACATTTCTAACCATAGATACAATCTATATCTGTGTTTCTAACCCATATCAAAACAATCATTAGACAACGCTGACATTGATTAAAACAAAATGTTTTAATAATTGTTGATTGAATGGATCGATCCATTAGACTTACATAAGGACTATGGATCATTGAATTATTGGATATTACTAATTGCTTAAGCAGTGATAGCCTAGCGGTTTGAACATTGGTCTCCCGAACCGAGGGGCCCGAGTTCAAATCCTGGCACGCACCTCTAATTTTCAAATATTATGTGCGTATTAGAAGTTAATTATCACTTGCTTCGGTGAAGGAAAACATCGTGAGGAAACCTGCACATCTGAGAGTTCTCAAGAAAGTTCTCAAAGGTGTGTGAAGTCTACCAATCCGCACTTGGCCAGCGTGGTAGTCTATAGCCTATACCCCCTCACATTGTGAGAGGAGACCTCGAGCCCAGCAGTGGGACAATTATGGGTTGCTGCTTTGCTTTTGCTTTTGCTTTACTAATTGCTTATGATAATGATAGAACACGAAAACAATAACGTAGTTTATTTTATTTCAAACAAACATTCTTTCCGCTAACTTTTGCTACAACTACTTACATGCGCATTAGAACCGTCAACCGAGACTTTTCCCTATGTTATTGTTGTATCACATAGAAAAGGACATTCGTGCAATATGTAGCTTTCTTTAGTTTCGTGCTGTTTGTGCCAAATATTACACCGAGACGCAAGTTTTGTATTTTAAAAGTATGAAAAGCCTAGGTGCTTTTGTTCTCCGTTATGTATTTGAAGTTTTTGAGTACAATCGTGTGTTTTGCGTGAATTTTTTTATCTTACGTGATATTATGTTGTAGGTACACACAGTCCTTTCCGAAGTTTCAAACTAATTCGAATCCCTCCTTTGGTTTTAATCATGTAATCGTTGACTCTCATTGAAAATATCTCTGAGAAGTTTCATCAAAATCCGTTTAGTAGTATTTGCGTGAAATAACAAAGATGCTGACGAATTGCGAATTGTTTATTATCACTGCTATTAATATAAATAGCTGGCCAAATTGAAATCCATATAGCGATATTATGATGCATCCTACTTTGTACTACGAATATAGGGACTGAGTGCTGTGACGTAATCCAATAAGCGAGGCTACGAGGTAATAGAATTATAAAGCACACTGAGTCTAGTACAGATTTATGTTTACTAGTAGTACTACAGATTTATATACCACATCGCTGAATGTGACTCCAGGATAATACCGACGCTTGAAACGAAACATTGACCAAGCTACATTGAACTAACTTTACAGGAGAGCAGTTTAAAGTTGGAATTTTTAGAAAAAAATCATATATCT
The DNA here is from genome assembly GCA_963932265.1 of Thymelicus lineola. Classification (NCBI taxonomy): domain Eukaryota; kingdom Metazoa; phylum Arthropoda; class Insecta; order Lepidoptera; family Hesperiidae; genus Thymelicus; species Thymelicus lineola. The sequence continues at coordinate 9,340,437 of OZ010694.1, read as the reverse complement.
TTTGTAATCCTCCTACTGACGTTATTCTTACTGTTTTGGAATCCTTATTTTATGGCATATAGAACAACTTTTCTAAAGATTCCACTTTAAACTGCTCTCCTGTAAAGTTAGCTCAATGTCACTCAGTCAATGTTTCCTTTCAAGCGTCGATATGTATAATACAACTGCTTTTATAGACCTTGTTCCCTTCTATGTAATATCGATGTTGAATATTATAATAATTTAGGTTTACATAATATTAGGTACCTACATATTTATTATTTAGAGAGTGAATATTAGATATTGGTAGATGAGGTATGAAATAAAGTGACACCTAAAGGAAGTGATAGGTACATAATATTAAATCATGAAATATAAATTATGTATAATAAATTCGAAGCGTTGCTTATACATATAAAAATCAAGAGCTAGGAAGTAGGAATCCCGGTGATTATTGTAGTTATAAATATTAAGAGCAACACATAGGTAGACCAGGCACATTTATTTCTAAAAAGTCTGACATCGCGAAAATCGATCCGCTGTTGCTGTGGAGACAGGATCACTTGCAAATCAAAACATTGCGACTAAAAAAGTCCTATCTACAGTACATCGTAATAGATCGTGTTAAGCAAACCAGTGAACAGATACCTACCCACCCGTATATTATAACAAGTGAAACGCGCCAGATACGATACGACCATTGTCTACGACCTTATGTGAATTTCCGCAATCGAGATTTTAAAAAGGTAGGCATTATGTTAGCGTCCCTTTGCATCCTGAACGGTATAGTACTCTGTGGTAGATGGTATCGTCACTTCCGGCCGGTACAATGGCCGGGCCGGAAGTGACGGCACGCGCGGCCGTCACGCAACAATCAACATCAACCCATAATCCCCTGGTAGTTGCCGGGCCGGGTACAATCTGATTTTTATGCGAAACACATTTTTTATTCCTTCTGTTTTTGATTTATGAATTCGTATTATGCGGCCTCCTTTGGAAAGTTCAGGAAATTACCTTTTTATTTACGATGTCGTGTGATATATTTAGCAAATCGACAAGTTATTTACAGACTTGCCAAATCAGTTAAGGCAATATAATTGTAATATGCATTGAAGTAGTTGTCATAGAGAACAGACAGCTCGAACAAAATGTGTCCCGCCCGGGAGGTTCGATTTTCAAAATTGAGGCCCCGTTATTTCAAAATCGAATGAATCCATTGAAGATTGAAGCCACGTGGCGCCAATGCATTGGGACATACATGGTGTTCGCGGTGTCGGTTCTATACGCTAGTAATAATTCTTCAGTGGTAATATGTACTGTATAAAAGAGAAATTATTATATTTTAATGAAAGAGTAATAAATACGTCGTCGTTAGAGTTGTGGAATATTTTAAATAAAACTTGCGTTATCTAACCAAAGTAGAGCGAGATAAAATGCGACTTAAGCTGATGTGGGTCAAGATTCAGAAATTTCAGAGTGAAATAATACAATACTTACATCAGTTAAGTTAAAGTTTTGTTTGTTCTCGGTGTGTTCTTCATTCCGGAAACAGGAAAGAAAACACAAACGCGATGAATTTTCATTACTGGATACAACACTGATGCACCCGCTAACCCGTCTTATAAGTTCATTACGGTTGAAAAAACCGGGCAAGTGCGTGTTAGGCCATACGCAATGTAGGGTTCCGAAGTAGTAAGTTTATCGAGTATTACTCATTATTCTCATTAACTACTTATGTTAACATAGCTGTGATAGTTTTCATTATATTATAGTCTATTTTTGAAAATTTTTTTACTTGTCCAACTCCAACCGCTTAGCAGACTTAAAAATCACGGTATATATTATATTTTATGATTAGGAAATCTCATCGCCAAGTATAAAGGAACTTGTCTTAACTAAAAAAACACTCACAAAAACAGACTCACAATAAATGAATTATATTCTATTCTATACTAAAAATTTTATATATTGCGATGTGTGTGTGTGTGTGTGTGTGTTTGTGCGTGTATGTGTAGTTTTTTTCGAATCTTTTGCTATTGGCCTAGTGGCCTTTACAGATTCTCGCGGACAGAGGCGAGCTTAAAGGCTCAATAGAGTCTATGTAGAGAATGTAGAGTCATGAATAACTTGGTTAAATAATGGATTTTATTGTTAACAGTTCGTAAACCATAACATAAACAATGTACTTAAAATAAAACACGTGACAGCGTACCTCTACAACCTCGCTACTAATTGTGGCACTTGAATTTTTCTAGTACGTTGTTGCATCTCGTTAGCAGACACGCGGAATATTTGCCAAGCGTGAATCCTCACGCCCCTTGCGCGTTTACATTCCACTCTCCAGTATATAATATAGCAATAGCAATACATATCACACATACATATCACCTACAATATGCGGCATCAAGTATTGCATAATTTTATACACATGTGAAGCGTAACGAGTTGGCTACCGTAAGCACAGTAATGTGGAATATTACTCTTTAATTTGAATAGTGAATATTCATGTTTCAAGGCCCTTGTGAAGATAATTTAGAAGAATAAACACTAGTATTTTTGTTTGGAAATTTAATTAGTTAACAAAAATTGTTTAATCTTCTTTTCTTATTCTTATTGTAGAATGTACTAGAATAAGGTAAGATATTCTAGTCGTAATAAATCTTCCTCACGTTTTTGCTAGTAATAAAAGACATCCCGAAATCTACCATACTCGTATATATACTAGAGTTTTAAATTCAGTGTATTGAAATCCTAATTCCTACTTAATTATAATTGAATTAAGTACTTTGAGTTTGCTGAAACTTTGCTAAAGTTTCTGCCAGTCCAATTAGTACTAATTAGTCTAAATTACTTAATGTGTCCCTGATAGACATAAAGTTTACTCGAGTTAATTAAATTAAACAATACTGTAAGTTCTAGTCAAATAATCAAATACACCGCCTCGTGCCAGATTCATTGTACTGAATTACAGCAAAATACATTACTTTTAAAGTAACTAATATTAACAATAACAATTTCGTGATTTGTTTTTACAAAGGACAATTTCGTTGACAACTGTGTTTTGATATTTTTGTGTACTGGGTAGATATTTGAATCGCGATTACCACGAACCAACTAAGTGTTTTAAATATCAAAACAATTCCGAGAAACGAACGATTGTACGAATACGAGTAGCTATTTACCTACTCGATATTTAACTTGTTATGGCTTTTTTTTTAACCGACTCCAAAATTTTCCTATCACCTGATAATCCTGAAATCCATTAGTCCGATATTTATCAAAACTTAGTTGTGAATTGTGATGGGATCTCAGGAGGAATTGAGAAAACTCCTCCGATATTACTGAGTGATAATTTTAGTGGTGCGTTTTCGAAGACTCTTTGAATTCAGTTATATTTTTTTTGGAAAAATTTAGGTTTTTGAGAAATATTTTAAATACACAATGAATATATCTTGTTTATATTTCGTAGATACATTGAGTTCATAATAAAACCGTACGGTACTTGTTCAAGTTTATCGAAATGTAAATAGACCGCATAACATAATTCTTTGTTCTGACTGACCAACCGTACGTACACGTGCTGTTATCAAGGCAATGAATAAGCGTGACGAGACGAAGTCCTTAAGTCATTAGTAGATAATGTGAGTGTGACTAACCTAAAGTCTAAACGCAATAATGAGGAGGGTTTTATCTTTTTTTGTAATGACAATGAAGCAACTCACATTGTATGTCTAGATTAAATAAATTTGGAAAACGAACGAGCTTTTGTTATTAATTCACGACAAGATGCAGTTTTCTTTTGAATTAGCGATTCGCGATTGTTTTTGTGTAATCTATTTTAACATAAACATATACGTATAAAGTGTACCGATTTCAAAACTTTCAAACAACTTGCAATTATTAAAAAAACCTTAGTATTTGAATTTGAATAATGAGTTTGAATTTCTGTTCTCGGTCTGGGTGTGAGTGTCCTTGTCTTGTGTGTTGTCCATGGCACCCACGACACAGGGAATCCTAGTGTGGGGCTATGAGTGTGAAGCGTTATTTATTTATTTATTTATTTATTTATTAGTAGTTAGTACCTACACAATAGAATATTTGTCTGCTTATGCGATGACATCAACGGCAGCCATAAATAATATAAACTGGATTAATCGGATTTGAGTTCGATCCTCGACAGGCGTTAACGAGGCATAACTTTCCGAAACTGTTGAAGTTCAGTAACAAAAGTTGGATGTTGTGTGAAAATGTATGAGAAAATCAGTGAAGCGAAGTCTCCCCGTGTCAAATGATATGGAAGACCATAATAAAGTAGTAAGCTACTTGATCTACAATCTAGTCATATTTCACTTTTTTATTTTACTTTCATAGAATGAGATAATTTTTTTATCATTGTCCAAAGTACCTACATAGTTGATCACAAAGTTATTTGAATCAACAAAAATCATTATTAATCTATTTCTGTTTACGTCGATTATTAAACAAACAATATATGTTCAGTATTATAGTAATTTCATTGGAAGGCCACATTAGATCGGTATATCTACACAAAACCGCCAGCCTTGACCTTCGTTCGCTGGCCTAAACACTTTTTGCTAAAACAAGGTGCTGAACGTCAGAGAAAAATAATACCTACTTACTTTTTTATGTAAATAGCTTGTAAATGTACCTACTAACGATCCACCTGATGGAAAGTGGTTTCGTCGCCCATGGACATCAGCATCACCACGGGTTGCGCTGATGTGTTGCTGGCCAAGAAATCATAAGAAAAAGAAGGAAGTTCTGTTTTATCAGCAAAAAATCATTGTCACTCTATTTCGTGTCTATTATTAGCATTGAAGTATTAGGTATTACTAGAGTATAGAACCGACACCGCGAACACCATGTATGTCCCAATGCATTGGCGCCACTTGGCTTCAATCTTCAATGGATTCGTTCGATTTTGAAAGGAGAACCAGCGCTCAATTTTGAAAATCGAACCTCCCGGGCGGGACACACATTTTGTTAGAGATGTCTGTTCTATGACATTATACTTCAATGATTATTAGACGTATTTTTCACAACTTTCATTTGAAGGCCGCCTGTATACAAACCCGCCAGCCAGCCTTGACCTTCGTAGTCATAAAGCTTCACATCACTGATTATGGTGGCTCATTAGCGCACTGCGGCTTCTGGAACAGTGGTTTATTCTTCGCTTATAAACTCCAGCGAGCAACATACAAGTTTTAATGTAAATAATTCATATTCGCGGGGAAACGCCGCATTACTCATGTTATTTATGTTTTGCGTCCGTTAGACTTAGGTAATTATTATAACTTTTATCTGCACGTTACAAAAAATATATTTTATCTGCCACTTACTGACTTAAATGCTCGAACGATTTAGTTCACGATAAATTTTGTGTCCAATTTTTAGGGTTCCAAAGTAAAATCGGAACCCTTACAGTTCCTTCTGTGCGTCCGTCCTTCTATCCATCTGTCCGTCCGTCTGTCCGAAACGAAGCGCCAAGACCCTTGCTAAAAAGCTGTAGTTTGGCATGGATGTAAATATTTTTTTAAACTCAAGAATCGTATAAATCGTATAAGAATGAAATATTGAAAACCCATTTTTTTCAGGGTACATTTTTTTTACAGGTAACATGAGGATGAATTTTTTACCCTATAGAGTGGGGTATCGTTGAAAAGGTCTTTCAAAAATATATGGTCTGACACGCACTTGCCCGGTTTTTTTGATGATGTTCTTTTGAAGAAAAAGAAAGAAAGTCATAGAAAGTATCAGCAGTTTGAAATAATATTTGATTTATAATAAAATAAGTTGATATTTTTATACGAAATCATTAATTCCCAAGTAAGGTTGTTTAATCACGTTATACAAAAAAAAACCATGACTAGCTCGTACTCACACTGAAGATAATGATATTTGCACTGAATATAATAATAATGATTCGTAAACAAATATGTTCCTTTATGAGTATGGAAGCATCACATCCTATTGTTTTGAATTCACTGCGTAAGAGACATCCTGTCGTATATCCATCCTATTTCCTCATAATGACATCCTGCTCCTCAAATATACACAAGTGCCTACTTAATAAGAGTATCATGGCATAGCTCGCATGAGTACAGCGGAACTCTTTAACTATTAATAAAAGTTAATTCATCGTAGGCTTAATAAGATACGTTTTAGTACCATATGGACTCACCATGTACGAGTAGTGAGTACGTACGACATACGTAAGAACTGGAAATTAATGGAAAATCTAATTCTGCTTCTAAATCTTCAATGTCAGACCGTCAGAACCAAAGTCAATTAACCTACTAAATTATGAATTTAGTCATTTGACAATGGGTTTAGTAAATCAATTATGGATTTAACGTAATTTCACCATCTTCAGTATTCCAGAGATTTACAATCTGATTGATTTCGTTAACATCTCGTCCGCCAGCGTCATTTTGATTCCTGAAAGGATTGTACGGGATTAAAGGCTCACCAATTCTTTTCATGATTTGTGTATTGTGATTTGAAATGGCAATTTACTTGAACATAATTCAATATTACTTTATTACTTTGATTTATTGAACACTTGCTATCCGTCATAAAATTGCAGCGATGTGTACAAAGCTTGAAATACAGTATTTAATTTAAGATGAGCATACAGCACGAGTGTAAGTAGATAATCTTAGCTGACATAGATAGTTCCCGTCTGTGTTGATACACAAACATCATCCTATACGTATTCATACTCGTTTATCATGTGTACTAAGGACGTCAACGGAATACATCGTCTCTGATATAAAGGGATAATTTAATTATGTTATTCAACAAGATTTGAGTCTGGTTAACGATTACAACTCTGTTTCGTTGCACAACAACATTTCATACCCATTGAAGTACATATATTATTACTAGCTTACTAGCTTATAGAACCGACACCGCGAACACCATGTATGTCCCAAATTCCCAATGCATTGGCGCCATGTGGCTTCAATCTTCAATGGATTCGTTCAATTTTGAAAGGAGAACGGGGACTCAATTTTGAAAATCGAACCTCCGGGCGGAACACACATTTTGTTCGAGATGTCTGTTCTATGACATTATACTTCAGTGATCATACCTAATATTATTGTTCCACAATACAATCCACCTTTCTGCAAATTTTCTTCAACATTCTCTGAATTTTCCTTATTTTCTACTGCGTCACTTCTCTTGACAGCAATAAGTAGATCCAATTTTGCAGTGGTCTTTAAAAATACAATTCCTATAATAATAATTACCCAGTCTTAAATTTTCCAAAACTAATTTATAACATCAACAAAAGTTTTTTTTACAATACTAAACTTGATGCTGTTACTGCTGTTAGGTATTATTAAAAATCTTTAATCTTTAATTTATAATAATTATGTTTCACATTTACATTACGTTTTGGGGTTCCGTAGTTATATTTAAGGATTTATATAATCAATTACATCCTTTTCCCATTAGATATTTCTGTCTAAAAACAGTTATTCGTCACTACTAAGGTTTTTGGCAACTTACTTTAATGGAGAAATCAAATGTACTGTGCCAATTTCAAATATGTAGGATATACAAATGACTAAATGTTAGTCGGTATCTCAAACATTATTTCATGCGTTTTTTATGACTTGGCAATCTCACACTTCCCAAAGTAAGCATAACTCTTCCTTTGTAAAAACTGGATCGGGATCGCTGGAAATGTTCTGTATGAGTGTCGCATTTTCCCGTACAAAGAATCCACATAATACAAATGTATTGTTGTAGGTACATTATTCAATAGTACTTGATCTCCATTAACTTCGAACCTGACCTTGACTAGCTATCATAGAATCACGGGATAGACCGGATGTTTATTATGTTTGAGATCTCGAACTCAGATCAGCTTGAATCAATTGGATGTTTCATCACATCATTCAGAGTATTCATTCATTCAGATTGGCTTGGATCAGCTGGATGTTTCAGCAAATCATTCAGTGTATTCATTTATACAGATCAGCTTGGATCAGTTGGATGCTTCATCACATCATTCAGTGTATTCATTCATTCAGATCAGCTTAGATCAGTTGGATGTTTCATCAGATCATTCAGTTTATTCATTCATTCAGATCAGCTTAGATCAGTTGGATGTTTCATCAGATCATTCAGTGTATTCATTTATATAGATCAACTTGGATCAGCTGGATGTTTCATCAGATCGTTCAGTTTATTCATTCATTCAGATCAGCTTGGATCAGTTGGATGTTTCCTCAGATCATTCAGTGTTTCATTTATACAGATCAGCTTGGATTAATGGGATGTTTCATGAGATCATCCAGTTTATTCATTCATTCAAATCAGCTTGGATCAGTTGGATGTTTCATCAGATCATACAGTGTAGGTATTCATTCATTCAGATCAGCTTGAATCAGTTGGATGTTTCCTCAGATCATTCAGTTTATTCATTCATTCAGATCAGCTTGGATCAGTTGGATGTTTCCTCAGATCATACAGTGTATTCATTCATTCGTATCAACTTGGATCAGTTGGATGTTTCATCAGATCATGCAATGTATTCATTCATTCAGATCAGCTTGGATCAGTTGAATGTTTCCTCAGTTCATTCAGTGTATTCATTCATCGCAACATTGAAGATGCATCTACAGATGCACGTGTAAGCCCAGTTTGTTACTCCCAAACTTATTATTATCCTAATTAATGGCTTTTGAAATGAAATAAAATGAAATTCAATCAAATTAGGTTCGGTACTAATACTTTTCGAATTACACCATCGTTTCAACAACCCGTACCTAAGTGGTCCCGGCAGGGTTTAACCTACCCACAATTACAGAGAGCACTTATTACCATTACTACTATGTTTATTTATTTATTTATTTATTTATTTATTTATTTATTTTATTTATTTTGTACACACATAAATACATAGGAAAAAATATTTAAAAAAATTTGTACAAGGGCACAGGGGGGGTTTATATGAATTTTATGTGCAAGAAGTCTTGGTTTTAAAATAATCTAATACAATCATGTTTATTTATATACTTATACTTACCACAGAATACAAAATACATAGTTTACATCACTACTCACTAACAAAATCAAGTGTCACTCTAACTCCAAAGGTTAACCAAGTCGCTTTAGTCTTTGACCTAAAATTTCCTCACTCGAGGCGTCAACAGGGTCATTAAATGAAACACAATTTACTCAACAGCCAAATCGCCTACTTACAATACAAAGGGACTACAAATTTAGAACGGCCGAGTTTCCACAAACATTATTCATTAGTTACATACAAAATAGTTACACACTACTGAGTTGCGACAATTTGCTGTAGCGGCGAAAACCCTAGTGCTCCCCTGGACTAACACAAAGCACAAAAATAACACGAAATCCAATTAAGATTGGGTTTTTAAAAAGTAAAAAGCCCTTGTAATCAAAAAATTCGTTCATGTGCACGACCCTGATATCAGACTCTTTCGAGTCCAATTTTGAAATATGATTCGTTTGCATGAAACATGAGTGCGTACTTTTTATGGGCGCGTGATTAATGCGGGAATCAAAGATGACCTATATTTCTCCATGAGCGATGATCATATTGATCGTCTGTTTTAGATATGTACAGTGTACGGCGACTATGAGTTTGTTTTATACGATAAAAATATATTTATTATCAACTATTATACTGTTAACACTAGAAAGACGGACAGGGGTCAAATGACCCATTTTGAAATTTCGACGCTGATTATTCTGGTATTTTTTGAAATAATAACTTAATATTTCTTGACTTTTAATAAAATCGTGTTAGTTAACATATTGTAACGTATAGACAGAATAGGAGTTGTGGAAATGTAAATAAACAATCATCTACCTATAAAGACGGCTGGGGTCGTATGACCCATAAGAGGCGTAAGTGTTTGTAAATAACGGTAGATCGATATATTTTGATTATATTATAAGTAAATATTATTGTACTGGTCTATGCCTCTCCAATTTGATTTGTTTCATTATTCTGGTCAATGTCTTGAAGTGAACATTACTATTTTTCCGTTTTCTTCGAGAACAACTTCCACACATAAAGTGTTACAATATTTACAATCTTTACCAGAAAATCAGTCAAATAATAAATAAAATATAATAATATTACAATAAAATAATAAATAAAAGCAGACGTGACATTCCTCCCTACATGAAAAATCTGAATTTGGACATGTTACATCAAACTCAATTCCTGAAAACTGATAATAACCAATGGTTGTAGACAATTTATGAAACAAAAACAAAAATAAGTAATAACGTATTGTTGTTCAATAAATTGTATAATACAGTACACATGGATGCTAGTAACTCAAAGAAAAAACAAATTTTACAATTCTATAATACTAAGTCAATGTGTAGTGTCGATGTCAGCCAAATGGCTAGAAGATGCAGTGTCTAATAAAGTTCTAGAAGATGGCGTGTACAGATTGTTTACAATATATTAGATTTAGTAATAAAATAAATCCACGGGTTATATATCAATAAACTACGAATAAAAAAGTACGTAGAACTGTTATTCAGCTGCCACTTAGTTAGTAATTATTCAGAAAATTCTACTGCAGATACCACCTTCACAAACGCAAATTCTACTGCTATCTCCAGCTGCAGAAGAACCAAGAAAAAGAAGACATTGCTACCGACCACATTGCAAAAATAAAATTAATAGAGAATGTGACTTTTCTAAAAACGTTTATGTCGAAGTTATAATCAGTAAAAAACATTATTTTGTGGATTATTATTTTAGTAAATTAGCTTGTGGTAATTGCAATTAAATAATGAAAAATACAAAAAGTAATGACACATAAATAATTTAATTTTACTTTTATTCAAAATAATTTATGTTTGTCGAAAAATAAAACAGATACCACAGCTAATACTATTGGGGTCAAAAGACCCCTAGCCGTCTTTCGTGGTAAGCCGAAATTTCAGTCTTTCTAGTGTTAAAAAACCCGGCAACTGCATATCAGGCCACACGCAATGTAGGGTTCCGAAGTATTAAGTTTATGGACTACGAGTATTACTCTTTAACTACTTAGGTATGCTAACATAGCAGTGATAGTTTTCCTTATAAATTAATTATATAACCTATTTTTTAAAAAACCACAAATCCAAAAATATTCTTAGGAGACCCATAATATTTTTGAAAGGTCTTTTCAACGTACCCCACATTATGGGGTACGCAACAAAAAAAATCATCCTCACTTTACCTGCGAAGATGTGAAATCCAATAAATATGATTGGTTCAATAAATTGATTGATTTCCACCAATCATATTGATTGGTGGATGTCAAACGCATCCATAGCAATGTAACATAGCACATCTCTGGTGGAAAAGCACCCTAAGGGTCTCCGCGCTATGCCTCGGACAGACGGACGGACGGACGGTTTTACTTCCGAACTCTAAAAACTTCATACTTATCTACGTTTTGAATCTAAGATCATTTCTATGTAAAGAAGAAAGAATAGAGTGCATCAGCAAAGTATTTTTTGCAGTGTGCGTCCAGACGTATTGTACATTGAAGGTACTACTTATGAATATCAAGCAGATATTCAAAACAAGGAGTAAATGTACCCCGACGAGACGCTTATTATTGTTTTCAGGACCTAGGGAGCTTAGTACTAGTGCGTAAGATGTGATTCACACGGCACCCGTCATTGACGATTCGTCAAAAAAAAACAATACGTCACGACGGATGCAGGTTCACATTGCATACGGAAACGAGTTTTTTCGCAATTAGTTTTTTGACTTTTTGATTGATATTTTGACGAATGTGATTTTTAAATTAAAAGACGGTACATCATTTAACACGTATCCTTAATTTTCACGATTCGCGATTCCTGCGAACACGTTAAAAACATATTATACTGTATGAAAAAATCATTGCATGAATCGTGAAAAATTACGATACGAAAAAAACATGAATCGTCCTTGTGTGAATGAGCTGTAAAGCACAGATTCGACACACACTCCCATACATATAAGTCCTACTTTATAGTAGGACTTACTTACGGACCTACTTTATAGTAGGATAGGTTTTATAGTAGGACTTTAGTTTTAAAATTATGTTAAAGTAATTTGATGTACCTATACTTATTTAATTATTCCAATAGCCGAATAACGCAATGCGGGTGGCTCCGGTAATGCAACAGATGAATGTGCAGTGCAGTTCTTTATGACATTGTTGAGTTGTGTTATTTGCGGGTGGTCTATTTGAACCGATAATATCGGTACTTATCAACTTTATAACCTATGTAGTTATTAAGGACTGTCTGCTTGATGGACTGGGTTTGATTTCCAGTTGAAGAATCATTTATTTGTTTTTTCAAATGCAGTTGCCTTTGTGACGTTACATACATAATGTTTTGCAACAATACGCACGTATTTGTATTAATTAAATGAAATAAGATATTTAATTTTACAATATTTGTTTCAGATTAATTGATTGCTGGTTTGGGAATACGGTATGTATGCAACAACAGTCAACACAACAAATTGGATTAAAATATTTTTCTTTGATTTCAATACTCACAGCTTAAGTTTATTAAACTAAGATATTATTATCGTTTTCAAATACGCAGTAACTGTTCAAACCAGTCGTTAAACATGTGAGAACTGACCTAGCATAGCAAGTGAGCCGTGAAACTTCGTAATTACCTATAGATGGTAACTAAAGTACATATAACTATGTTTCTGTCTCTATACACATACAAGTATATGCAATAAGCAAATATAATTGGGACCTACTTACAGTAGTCGTAATTTCGGTTATATTTTCTAAACCTAAAATAATTGTCTGAAAATTCTTTCAATATGTACTTTAGCCTGTATTCTCTATCTTTACTATCATGACCAGTAACAAATTATACAATTAAGTACAAATTTATTTTTTGTCATTATGTCATGAACAAATCATCATCGGCCTTTATTAGTCCACAGGTGGACATGGCCCTATTCAAATGAGCGACAAAGTGCCCATGTCTTCGACTTATTAAACAAATATAATAACATGTTAAATTAAATAATTCTCTTGGAAAGTCAGCGACCACAAGTTAGCCGAACGACACACAACAATACATGCACACAGAGTTACTGTGAGCCGAAAGTTGCGGCCAAATGGCCGAAACCTAAAGTTCGGTCAGTCTCTAATAACTTCTCGGCCGTAAGCGTCACTATACTCAAGACTAATCATTAAATTAAATTATTTAAATAGCATCGATGCAAATATTCAGGCTACCTAACCTGGCCAATAAAGACCAAGCAATCATGCTGAGGGTCATTAAAAAAGGAGAATGCCCATAGCCTTATAGTACTCTTAAAAAAATAATTATGTCACAATGATTTTTAATTAAAATATTTCAAGTATTTTACCCTATTTCCTAAAAAATCCTTACTGGGAATAATTTTCTGAAATTAATATGTAACTTTACTTCCGTTTTACAAAAGAAAGCCATTGGGCCATTTATGTTTGGATAAGGGCCAATCAGCAATCTTTTAAGATCCTTCGGGCCAATAGGTTGCATTGATTCGATTATAATTATGATACAACAGTAATAGTATAATATATCCATGACAACAAACTAGATGACGTAAGGGGACTGACAAATTAATTAGAAAATTATTATAATCAGCCAGTGTTCTGTGATTATAATACATTACAAACTACATGGTGTTTGGGGGCTGTCAAATGAATTTGAAACTTAAAAGATCGACATTACATACGCAATCGACTTTAATACGCCTGCATAGAGTCCATTTTACTGTGAGTTTACTATAACCTAAATACAAATTAATTTTGTTTAAAATCTCTTATTTCCTACTATTAACATTGACTAAAGTTAGTATGTGTAATTTATTAAGATAACATAATCAAATAAAGGTATTTTTATCAAGACACAAAAATGTTAAAGTCAGTACATTTCTCCATACTAAATGGGCATTCTCCTTTTTAACTCTTTATCCCTAATAACGTGTAAATTGTGCGAGTACAAGATATTATTTATAAATGTATCTAAACATAATCGTAAGTAATCGTTACATCTTAATTGATTAACCTTCTAAAGTTATAGATTACTTAAAAAAACTAGGGAAAAACAGTCTGTGATAAGATGTAAACTCATAGATGCAAAATTCACATGATCTGCCGTGTTTCAAAGAGGTGCACTTCATAGAGCGTTGAGCTCAACAGGAGACATTACCCTATTCATGAACTCTGAGGGATCGGTCTGAAAAAAGTGGAGTGGTAAAACTTAACAAAAATGTATGTTTATTTTAACAACTAGCTGTGCCACGCGGTTTCACCCGCGTTAATTTGTAGAAAAAACTAACTACTTAAACATACAACGTTATACATGTATAGCCTATAACCTTCCTCGATAAATGGACTATCCAACACAAAAAAAAATTTTCAATTCGAACCAGTCGTTCCTGAGATTAGCGCGTTCAACCAAACAAATTCTTCAGCTTTATGATATTAGTATAGATTAAACCTAAATAAGCTTAAACATATCCATATCATTATTGATTCTTTTACATTCGATAATGTGTTATCAAATGCATTATACCCATTGACGATGTAGATTATTTTAGATAGATTATTCAATGTACCATTATCTATTTATGGATGAGAAACATTGTAAAGGTTTGTGTGGGTGTGTATTAGTGTGGGAACGTGCGTCCCCTAACACAAGATGGGATGCTGCAACTGGTACTCGCTTATGGGAACATCCAGTAATGAGATCTACACGTTTGAACACCCCCATAGAAAATTTCACTCTTATATTGACAGTTTTTATTTCTTCCTCCCTTGCCTTTAGAGTTCGGTGACATATTATTATGTTATGTATTGAAAACGATATCGTATCTACGTATACGTATTAGTAGAAATAAATACTTAAATCTTTACTTGCTGCATATGCTTTATTAAATTTTGTTATGTGGATGTGATTTTTGAATTGAACCTGAGAAGTTACGACTATCAAATAAACTGTAACTATTATAACTATATCCTAAACTGAACTCCAGTCATACTTTTTAAACTGTACTAATATCTGAGTATATGAAAGAAGATAACTATAGGAACTTCAAGAAGGATTGCTTTAACATCCAAATAAAATCAGTTGTATCCAATGGCTGTATCCCACATGTGAAAGTAACACCTGGTACGAATCGTATTGATCGAAACAACGTGAACACATGATCAAATAGAACATGTGGACAAAAAATTGCGAAACATGTGGGAACCAGTTCGAAAATCCATTATTTGTGTTCGTATGCACAGGATGCACTACAGAAGCTATTAAGTTTTGTTACTTGGGGAAGTAACAAGCCCATGTTATCTGTGTATATTGCTTTTTACGTTACTAGGTTTGAGATTAACGTAAGTACATTATATCTCAACGACTTGTAGTCGACTAATGCCAGTGTTGCCAAGTTAGCCACTTTTTGGCTAGATCTGGCTACATATTTAGCCACAATTTTAGTAAGTCATGACTTGGCAAGCTAATAATTACTTGTTATTAGCTAAGAATTACTTGTTATTAGCTTGTCAAGTCATGAGTTGCTAAAATTGTGGCTAAATATGTAGCCAGATCTAGCCAAAAAGTGGCTAACTTGGCAACACTGACTAATGCTGGCCATACACTTGTTAAGTTTGCAGTTTGACTTGATGCGACATCCAGTGTGCATGAGATAACTTTATGGCCATCTGACCATACCGTGGCCATACACGGTCAAGTTTACTGGATGCCGCGTCAAGTCCGCTGCAAACTTGACAAGTACTTATACTTGATCTTGTTTAGCCATAATAATAAGCACACGAGTCACCAAATGTAGATTGTAGACCTAGTTAGATACTGTTACCCATAAATACCAATAACATTAGACATTACCGACGCATTGCCGACCAAAACTGCAAGAACCCGCATTACTACAAATCGCCCTAATTGTCTTCTATTTTACTAGCATAGAAGCTGCAGTAGGTACACTGTACAATAAGGAATTAACAAAATAGGTAATAGTCAAGCAAGAAGACTTCTAATTTCGTTTTTAATGTTAACAGCTGTTCTACAAATACCTACAACATCCTTTTTAATTTAATTATATCTTTCTCTGTAGCACTCCTTGAAAACTAATCTATATATTAAAATAAAACTCAAAGGGCAAATTTTCTGTACATTGAATATTTTTTAAAAATTTCGATTAGGGGGCACTTCAATAACGTGTTAGAGCACAAAAATATTTTTTTTAGAATTATTGTCTGTCTGTCTGTTTGTCTGTCCGGGCATCACATGAAAACCGCTGAACGGATTTTGATGAAAATTAGTACAATTGTAACTAATACTCCGGGTCATATTTTAGGATACTTTTTATCCCGTAAAATTAAAAGGTTTCCCTGGGAAACGCGATGAAAGTGTGTATGGAAAATTATACATCAACCGATTTGCTTCAAATTTGCAACAAATGTTCCTTGCTGAAATTGATGAAACACGTGTTTTTCAGTTTTTCAAAATTTTGCAAGACAAAGAATAAAAATACAAATTAATGTGAATTTTGCTTATTTTTCAAATATCTATTTTTTTATTTTGTTATTAAGAGCATATTGTTTGCGTATCTATGTCCTCCAATATAATTTCAGCATTTTATAAACACCTTGGAAGTGATAGAAAAACGCAAATTAAGTGTGTATGAGTAAACGATATCCAACAAATAATCGTTTACTATCTTGGCCACTAGATGGCTCTGTACTTGTTGATTCACGCCAACGACTCTGTGATTTCGAAATAACCGCATTTTTCATGTTGTAAATCGTTACTTGCACAATAAATAAACGTAAAAATGAGCTTTTTAATTTTTGTTTGTCTGTTTGTTTATCTTCATTAATCTCTGTAGCCACTGAACGGATTTCAACAGGACTTTACTACGATATCGAGTCTTCAACTTAAATTATAGGCAATTTTTTTGGGTTCCATAACAAAGCGAGAAAATAAAATATGAGTTAATTTGTTTTCAACATACAAAAACCTATTCTTCACACAAATTAGGGCATACATACATTTATTAGTTTTTTTTTAATTTTGCAAGGCTAAAGCGTGGCACTGAAGTACTTATTTTTTACTTTACAATAACTCAAATACACATAAATAAAATTGAATTGTCTGTCTGTGATTTCTAAAAAAATGTTTTTTCAAGTTGTAAATCTATACTTGCACGATACCAAAACCGAAAAACGAGTTTTTCAAATTAAAGAATAGGGTTTTCCACTTGAAGGGTTTCTTGGGGATATGTTATGAAAGTTTGTATGGGAAAATAAAAAAAATAGTCAATTTGTTTTAAACTTACAAAAACCTTTTCTTCACATAATATAATAAGGCATACATATGTATTTCTTAGTTTATTTCTATTTTGCAAGATGGAGCTTGAATAAGGCATTGAAATATATTTTTTTACCTAATATATATTTTTATATTAACTTTGTTTTTAAAACATGAATTGTCTATTTATGGCTTGCCGGCCAAGAAAGAGAGAAAAAATAGAAAGAAAGAACTGGCTCTCAAGCCCCAGCCGGAACACGAGTCGTTTGGCAACTGACTTATGCTCAAGGGTGGTAGCTATCCAGATGAACCCCATGGAGAAATAATAATAGTAATAATGGTATTAATGTACAATTAAAATCAATAATACCAATATAATCCCTCGAGGGGCCCTACCACCAGCGGGCCGGATTTAGTCGCCTCTTACGACACCCATCCAGTGTGGGATTGGGGTTAGTATTCTAATCCACCCTAATACGGCTAAAATGTAATCTTACATTAAAAACTAAATAGCTGTAACACAATTGTTTGGTAATACGGGAAGTAAGGCTTAGGGCTAATACTAGAGGTTATAAGTTTGTATGAATCTTCGTCATCTTAAAACTCAGAAATATAAAAATTCATATGTAAGCTCATAGCGTAATATGTAAGCTAAAAAATTAACTGTGAAATATTTTTTTTGGGAAATTCATCTCACTTAGAAACTTCATCATTTTAGAACACATAAATGTGAAAACATACCACCATCCACCATGTTAGCTTTTCGCTACAAACAAAAATTAACTATAAAAGATTTTATTTGATTCATCTGCTAAGGGCTAAGGGATGAAAGTTTGTATGGGTTAGGAGAAAATCATTTTCAATTGACTAAAATTTTTTTTAGATTTTTAATGATTAGCAATTATTAAATTTAAAAGAGATGAAAAATGTTTTTTGTTACTTTTTATGTAAATAGCCGGCAAACGAACAGATGAGTCACCTCATAGTAAGTGGTCACTTTCGACAATGTACATTAGCAGCGCTAAAGGAATCACTGATTCGTTGCTGCCCAAAAAAGAAAAGGAAGGTACGTTTTTGTGTATTCTGTTAAATGAAAATGTAAATTTAAAAAAAAACTCTCAGGCCCTGACTTAGATAAACCTCTAAACTCTAAAAAGTTCAACTATTTTGAGACCTTTCATATAGATGGCTCATTAATGGTTCACTATTGAGCATGGCTCTCTTCTCTTGAGGAGGCCTAGAGTATACTCCACCACTTTGCTCCAGTGCGGATTGGTGGAGGGATTAGAGACCAACCCAAGTGTCGGAAGTCTATTATCTTACGACAATAACCAGACCAACAGCTTTACGTGCTCTCCGGAACACGGGAGCTCAAGAATTTTTTGCCACTAGCGGTCACCTATCCAACTACCGATCGCGCTCGATTACTATTAGGACCAACACAAGCCGCGGCGTCCGGGCTATGCGCTTCTTCCAATGGATAATTAATGGGTTCTAACATGTCACTTATGCTGTAATTTTGGTGAAGAGTTTAGTATCTTGCTGACTACCAATCACACTAGAATATCAGATCGTAGTTATCATTTTATTGTTTTAGCAATTTTAGAGTGCATGATACAACACTAGAGATTTGTTTAATATTTCACTCATTTGCATAATACGTTATACTTACTAAGTGTAGGTGTAAAAGCTTCAACCCATAATGGGCTACTACAAGGCACGGATCTCCTCTCCTCATAGTCCGGACAAGTTTGCTCTTAATTTACGAAAAACATGTTTCATAATGAAGGTCATCTTTATTTTCAGCGTACGAAGTCGCGGGTAACAGCTAGTTTTGAATAAACATGAGTTATGAGTATAACTTCAATTAGGTAGGTACCTAGTTACCTACCTACATTGTACAAAATAATGTCCTTTTCAAGTTATTATGTTCACAATTACTGTCTCATATCACTTTTAAATATGATTTATGTTTGACCACAGAATGAGAACATGATTACATTGTTTGCTTTTTTTATTTGCGGTTTTAAAATACTTACCTACTACCTTGCAGTAAATTCTTCGCAATGTAGGTGCAATGCTCAACGTAATAATGATATACTTAGGTATGCATAAATTTAATGAAATTATAACTTCTCACAATTAGATAAATATGGTAGATACAATTAGTTTCCGTTTAGTTATTAGTCACCTACATTATTAGTGCTTCAAATTTATTAATGGATCTTGACCATAAAACCCTATTTTGAACTGAAACCCATTTATTTCAGCGTTTGTTCCGACTATTATTCGGTTTTTTCAGACAAAGCTGGAATTTATTACTTTTGCTGATGCAAATGCCTACGACTAGCATAAACTGTAAAATCTAATTTGATTTGACTGAATTTTATTTTAGGTTTACTTTGGGGACGGGATATAATTTTAGACACTTCCATTTCATTTCCAAAATTCCATATCAGTGAACAGCCAAATCACAAATAGAATCAAAAATACCCGAAAACTTTATATGTACTACACTTTGCATTCAATATACCACAGCAATATACCCTCTCGGGGTATACTTTACCGCAAGTTAAATACGATTAGCCTACCTATATTGCTAGCGCTCTGCCGGCGCATTTACCCGCATTTTCCGGGATAATAAGAAAAAAACTGTGTCTTGCTACTCCTGCTCGTCTCTGGAACGCCCTTCCCAACTCTATCCGTAAAGCAAGTACCTACATTAAATTTTAAAAACCAAGTAAAAGCCCATTATCTCTCTAATTAGTTTCCCTCCTTCCTTCCGTCTCTCTTTTCTTCCTGTTCTTGTCACCCTGAATCCATATTTGTGTTAATATCTTAAAAGCTACTCTAAGTTCCTCCATATTATTCGTGCACCTTACCTCTTTTAGGGCCTTATCACACTGACGGTTTCCGAGCGGATTCAAAGCGGAACGGCAGCGAAAACGTTTTATGAATTTATGACGTATAGGTACTACACTTAGTAACAAAATCTATATATCTATATACATATATATATATAATAATGAGTAACCTATATGTTATTCCTATACCTATTAGATCATGGTCTAGGTACCTGTATGCAAAATTTCTATAAAATCCGTTCGGTAGTTTTTGCATGGAAAGAGTACCTAACAAACATCTATACAGCTATCCTCACAAACACACTTACCCCAGTGATATTATAAGTATAAAAGAGGTAGATATGTCACTAGCGCGCCGAACATGAAGATCGTAAGAGCAGTCAATTGACCTGGTCTTCTCGTGGTCGCTCTGTCAATACAAGACGATACGCACGCTTTTGTTGTTGTAGAACTACTTGAGATTTGACATACAACGATATAACCAGACATTTGTGTAGTGATTGGTGTAGTGAAACAAAAGATAAACGCGTGTGTGTTGTAGCTCTTTTCGGAACAGATATTTTGGTTGATTTGTAAGGGCATGGCGTATCTATGTTTTTTAAATATCATTGACTTACCCCTATTACTTATTAGGATTTATTGTAAACGCAAGAAAAATAATCGATTTAAGTATATCGACGGCACATCTCCCATATAACCAGATCCATGAATTCGCCTCAGGGACGAACTCGAGACTCACCACTGCGCCACCGATATCGAACGTGTCATCGCTATTTTATTACTGAAATATATTAAATCTTCTAGTCCCTAGCGAAAATAGTCGCTACTGTAGAAATATAAGGTTGGAAATATTTTAGCTAAAATTTCAGCTCACGTCTTCTTCCACCTGGTCTAAAAATATAACTTTCAGGGATTAAAGGTGTATAATATTTACATTATTTATACTTCCTATATTCTAAAAAGATTGCCTAGAGTGTAGACCATAAACTTTCACGTTTATTGTGGAATACAATCGCGACCCCATTGTACCCCTTTTCTCTGTGACTATATTTTCATAATATATAAGCAGTGATAGCCTAGCGGTTGGAACATTGGTCTCCCGAACTAAGGGGCCCGAGTTCAAATCCTGGCACGCACCTCTAATTTTCAAATATTATGTAGACTATGGCCTGTACCCCCACATTGTGAGAGGAGACCCCGAGCCCAGCAGTGGGACAATTATGGGTTGTTGCTTTGCTTTTGCTTTGCTTTGCTATATTTTCATTAACTTTACTTGTGTTTTTAGCTTCACTATTAAACTAAAAGCAATGCTTCGTAAAACCTAATCATGATCTACTTAATCATTTATACCTTGAAATCGATTTGAAGTATGAAATAAAAACTATCCTATCTACGGCTACCTTTCCCCAACTGCCACTAAAGACTGCATTGCCCCCGCCGCGCCAGCACTGCGATTTTTCACTGCAAATCCCCAGGGTTATTTATTTATTCTCTGTGTTGCCCCAACTATATTTTTAAATAAACTGTGAGTAGAAAATAATTTTCATTTGCCGCTTCCTCGCAATAGTGTACAAACAAGAGTACTGTAAAACTCGAGACTGCTTAAATATGGCTGGATATTAGAAAAGTATAAAGCAAACTGGTTTTATCATGAAAAATTTTAAACTTTTATTAATCGATTATTATGTAAATTTACACAGTTTCTTTACATCAAAGAAGCAACTTGCCGAGACCAGTATCACTAACGAGGCAGGTGCAAGTTTCAACATAAATACATATGTTGATATGCGGTGCAGTTTACGATCTTAATCTTTAATTAATGACTGAAAAGCCACATATTTACGGGCAGCGATTGCCTTCTCACGGTCTATTGACAATGACCTCAAGCGATACGAGCTTTGAAGGTTGTGAAACATAAACATGTTAAATTCTGAATTGTATCTTGTGTAACTTATTGTTGACTTGATACTATATTCAGGTCTACCGTAACTCCAAATAAGGGAACGCCTTAACGGTTAACAGTACAGTCACAAAATGTTCACTATAGCCATTGAAGTATTATTACCTACTAGCGTATAGAACCGACACCGCGAACACCAATGTATGTCCATGCATTGGCGCCAGGTGGCTTCAATCTTCAATGGATTCGTTCGATTTTGAAAGGAGAACTGGGGCTCAATTTTGAAAATCGAACCTCCCGGGCTGGACACACAATTTGTTCGAGATGTCTGTTCTATGACATTATACTTCAATGACTATAGCGTGTATTTCTATTTAGTTTTAAAACGATTAACTTGTTAGTATGTTTATTTCATGCACTTCAATCGTTCATACAAAACTGGGGCATCCGGCAAACACGACCGAAATTAGCGACATTACTGGCCCATCGCAATAAACGAAATCTAGGTCTAGTAGTTAATCTAGTAGTTACTTAGTAGCGTTAGTGCTGTAGGGTCGTAGTGTAAGTAGGTCGGATATTAGGGGAATAGATTGAGAGCAGCTCGGGTCGGACGAGAAGGGTCGGACGACCTTACCTACAGGGTTATCAAGTATTCGGTTTTTCACGTAATCTAATCACAAAACCGAAGTGTGGATAGCTTTACCTTTACGGTTTTGAACATTTTATTAAATAACCTTTTTGCACGCTGTGGGTATTCATCTGTCAATGTCATGTCAATAAAACTTTATTGGCTAATTTAAATTTAGTACATGTGTTTTTCCACCAATCCGCACTGGAGCAGCTTAGTGGAGTGTGCTCTAGACCTCCTCAAGAGGAAAGACCCGTGCCCAGTAGTGGGCCATTAATGGGTTGACTACCCGTGCCCAGTAGTGGGCCATTAATTGGTTGAAGCCACATGTGTATTTATGACAGGTACTCAATCAGACGTATTTTCGTATCGTTAGCACCAAAGGCATCAACAATGCGTTACCGGCCAAGAAAGGGAAGAAAGATATAGGTCCAGTGCATTATATTTACGTGCGTAGGTATAGTACGTAGATATACCTATCTGATTTTCCTCAATTAACATTTTGCGAAATTCACCCGGCAACCCTGAGAACACTGATCAGCCGTCACCCCATCACTCATGAATATGAATTATTTATTGATACGTACGATGCCGCGATGTGAGCGACACACGTATTCCTTAATGATACTCCCTCACTCACTCGCGGTCTACTTACGCGCAGAGAATGGTTAATTGGAATTTGCAATGCAATGCGATTGACAGTAGGGGGTTGTGGGATCCACCTTTGTTTATAGATAATCATAATTTTTTCGGCCTTTGTGTATAATATTTAAAAAATAAAATCAATTATTAAGTATGATCCATAAAAAAGGTACATTCTTTTTATACAAAAATCACCTTTTATAACAAAATCTACTTCTAATTGCAGCAAAGCTGTAATTCATCCTACTGAACGGAATAGCCCATGGCGCCAGGTCTTGCCTTAATCAACCCGTGTAACACATTTCAAAATAATGATAAAATGTAATTTACTAAAAAAAACATGCACGCTCTCAAATAAAATTAAAAGTGTCACTCGATTCGATTGGGTAACCTTAACCGGCATACTTACCTATTTAATATTATAATGTGTCCATCAGATTTTCTGTCCAATAAATTTGGGGGTTTTCTAAATATTATAATATATTATGTATTTTAAGGGCGAACAAATAGACAAACAGATCACGAGGACTTCGATTTTTAGGGTTCCGTGCCCAAAGGGTAAAAACGGGACCCTATTACTAAGACCCCACTGTCCGTCTGTCTGTCACCAGGGTATCTCAAGAACCGTGATAGCTAGACAGTTGAAATTTTCACAGAAGATGTACTTCTGTTGCCGCTATAACAACAAATACTAAAAACAGAATAAAATAAATATTTAAGTGGGGCTCCCATACAGCTAGTCTCTAATGTTGTATAGATAATGGTACGGAACCCTTCTTGCGCGAGTCCGACTCGCACTTGGCCTGTTTTATCAATGTTATCTTATAAGCAACTTTATAAGCTATTCTTCAACCATAAACATACTTTACATCATAAATAGTGTTTAAAATGAAGTATTACCCGTCTCAAACTAATTGTAAGTACTTTCTCTTCAGTATGAATATCACTTTTACCGAGCAAGCCAAATTAGAAGAAGTCCGATACCGCTTAGGCAGCTAATTGAAAATTGAATTATTGGTTTCCTATTGAACCATTTGTTTCTTTTTTATCTTTAGCAATCAGCCGGTTGCAGTCATGAATTTTTCAATTTCGAAGAACTGCTAAATCTCCTAAAATTTTAATTGACCAATGCGAACGGGTCCTAATCTGCATAATAATTTTGATTCTAATATATTTCGTAATGGTCATGGAAGGTATCCCCTTCCAAAAGAGAAGATCAGCTCTTCTACGGAATGATCTCGAATTATCGTGAAATATTCCCGATCCCAGAATATTTTACCATGTACGTACTTAATTACAATAAAGAACATAAGCAAACTATAATATGTACTTCTACATTATTGTTTACAACAAAACTTTCTCTCGACAGTTTTACGACTGGGCTTATCTTAATGCCTCTAACTTTCATTTAACGGATTTTAACGCAATATTGCCTCGACTTAATGTAACTCGGTAATGTTACTTAATTGCGTAATAAAACTCAAGAAGACTCTGAAACTGATTGTAATTCTTTAAGCCATACTTACTGTTATTATTCGTCCTATAAAAATAGGCTCGATCGTTACGCAAAAACTATTGAAATTTTACGTTGCATATGTCTACGACATTATAAACTTAATAATTACGACATAAATAGCCAAAGCCGTGATATTATAATTTCACTAGTGATATTATAATTTAACGGTAAATTGTCAATCGACTTCATTTCTTACAATTTAACGGCCTGATTTTAGTGACATTGTAATATCACGGGATTCACGGAGACACTGTAGTGATATTGTAAGGCATTGATATTTTATGTATGTGTATACAATTAATAAAACACTTTGTATGACTGATTACTTTCTTTGGAATTGTTATTGATGAAGCATTCACATGTTATGCAGTTACATTATTATTGCTCGTGTATTCTGCCATGGGCCTCTCTAAATAACTTCAAATTACAGTCCTACGAGCAGTTACAGTTAGTATTTTGCTATTTGAAGTTTTTCGACTGTATATGGTCGAATACTACTTCACTTTTAAAAGAAATACGTAAGATATCCAGCAGCAGACGGATTATTTATTTGAGGAGAGATCAGGAGAGATAAAGTACCTTAATTTATCCCAAAATCGCTGAACACAATCATTATAGTCATTATAGTAAACTTATAGGTACATCTTCAGACCCGAGAACTTCAACTACTTACAGGGTCTAAATCTGGCGCGTCCTAAAAGAGTTTCGTAAGGACCCTTTGTGTATCCGCTTGGTTTGATGACTCAGCTCTCGGCCTCTCGGTGGGAGGACCCCTTGTGCGGTGTCTCTGGCCCTCAACCTACTTCCAGAGAGGAGGGCTTATTGTTGTTCCAGTTTAACTACGAGCTGGTACTCGTAACCGCTGGTAGAAACAATGAAACTTTGTAGAGACCATAGGATACGTAACCTCGTTAAAAATTTGAAGCTGCCTTTCATATTGAACTTAATGTGAAATTAATAAAATTTAAAATTTGTCCCGCGTACAACGACGATTTCAAATCCACGGCTTATTGCAATAATAACAGTAAGTATGGCTTAAAGAATTACAATCAGTTTCAGAGTCTTCTTGAGTTTTATTACGCAATTAAGTAACATTACCGAGTTACATTAAGTCGAGGCAATATTGCGTTAAAATCCGTTAAATGAAAGTTAGAGGCATTAAGATAAGCCCAGTCGTAAAACTGTCGAGAGAAAGTTTTGTTGTAAACAATAATGTAGAAGTACATATTATAGTTTGCTTATGTTCTTTATTGTAATTAAGTACGTACATGGTAAAATATTCTGGGATCGGGAATATTTCACGATAATTCGAGATCATTCCGTAGAAGAGCTGATCTTCTCTTTTGGAAGGGGATACCTTCCATGACCATTACGAAATATATTAGAATCAAAATTATTATGCAGATTAGGACCCGTTCGCATTGGTCAATTAAAATTTTAGGAGATTTAGCAGTTCTTCGAAATTGAAAAATTCATGACTGCAACCGGCTGATTGCTAAAGATAAAAAAGAAACAAATGGTTCAATAGGAAACCAATAATTCAATTTTCAATTAGCTGCCTAAGCGGTATCGGACTTCTTCTAATTTGGCTTGCTCGGTAAAAGTGATATTCATACTGAAGAGAAAGTACTTACAATTAGTTTGAGACGGGTAATACTTCATTTTAAACACTATTTATGATGTAAAGTATGTTTATGGTTGAAGAATAGCTTATAAAGTTGCTTATAAGATAACATTGATAAAACAGGCCAAGTGCGAGTCGGACTCGCGCAAGAAGGGTTCCGTACCATTATCTATACAACATTAGAGACTAGCTGTATGGGAGCCCCACTTAAATATTTATTTTATTCTGTTTTTAGTATTTGTTGTTATAGCGGCAACAGAAGTACATCTTCTGTGAAAATTTCAACTGTCTAGCTATCACGGTTCTTGAGATACCCTGGTGACAGACAGACGGACAGTGGGGTCTTAGTAATAGGGTCCCGTTTTTACCCTTTGGGCACGGAACCCTAAAAATCGAAGTCCTCGTGATCTGTTTGTCTATTTGTTCGCCCTTAAAATACATAATATATTATAATATTTAGAAAACCCCCAAATTTATTGGACAGAAAATCTGATGGACACATTATAATATTAAATAGGTAAGTATGCCGGTTAAGGTTACCCAATCGAATCGAGTGACACTTTTAATTTTATTTGAGAGCGTGCATGTTTTTTTTAGTAAATTACATTTTATCATTATTTTGAAATGTGTTACACGGGTTGATTAAGGCAAGACCTGGCGCCATGGGCTATTCCGTTCAGTAGGATGAATTACAGCTTTGCTGCAATTAGAAGTAGATTTTGTTATAAAAGGTGATTTTTGTATAAAAAGAATGTACCTTTTTTATGGATCATACTTAATAATTGATTTTATTTTTTAAATATTATACACAAAGGCCGAAAAAATTATGATTATCTATAAACAAAGGTGGATCCCACAACCCCCTACTGTCAATCGCATTGCATTGCAAATTCCAATTAACCATTCTCTGCGCGTAAGTAGACCGCGAGTGAGTGAGGGAGTATCATTAAGGAATACGTGTGTCGCTCACATCGCGGCATCGTACGTATCAATAAATAATTCATATTCATGAGTGATGGGGTGACGGCTGATCAGTGTTCTCAGGGTTGCCGGGTGAATTTCGCAAAATGTTAATTGAGGAAAATCAGATAGGTATATCTACGTACTATACCTACGCACGTAAATATAATGCACTGGACCTATATCTTTCTTCCCTTTCTTGGCCGGTAACGCATTGTTGATGCCTTTGGTGCTAACGATACGAAAATACGTCTGATTGAGTACCTGTCATAAATACACATGTGGCTTCAACCAATTAATGGCCCACTACTGGGCACGGGTAGTCAACCCATTAATGGCCCACTACTGGGCACGGGTCTTTCCTCTTGAGGAGGTCTAGAGCACACTCCACTAAGCTGCTCCAGTGCGGATTGGTGGAAAAACACATGTACTAAATTTAAATTAGCCAATAAAGTTTTATTGACATGACATTGACAGATGAATACCCACAGCGTGCAAAAAGGTTATTTAATAAAATGTTCAAAACCGTAAAGGTAAAGCTATCCACACTTCGGTTTTGTGATTAGATTACGTGAAAAACCGAATACTTGATAACCCTGTAGGTAAGGTCGTCCGACCCTTCTCGTCCGACCCGAGCTGCTCTCAATCTATTCCCCTAATATCCGACCTACTTACACTACGACCCTACAGCACTAACGCTACTAAGTAACTACTAGATTAACTACTAGACCTAGATTTCGTTTATTGCGATGGGCCAGTAATGTCGCTAATTTCGGTCGTGTTTGCCGGATGCCCCAGTTTTGTATGAACGATTGAAGTGCATGAAATAAACATACTAACAAGTTAATCGTTTTAAAACTAAATAGAAATACACGCTATAGTCATTGAAGTATAATGTCATAGAACAGACATCTCGAACAAATTGTGTGTCCAGCCCGGGAGGTTCGATTTTCAAAATTGAGCCCCAGTTCTCCTTTCAAAATCGAACGAATCCATTGAAGATTGAAGCCACCTGGCGCCAATGCATGGACATACATTGGTGTTCGCGGTGTCGGTTCTATACGCTAGTAGGTAATAATACTTCAATGGCTATAGTGAACATTTTGTGACTGTACTGTTAACCGTTAAGGCGTTCCCTTATTTGGAGTTACGGTAGACCTGAATATAGTATCAAGTCAACAATAAGTTACACAAGATACAATTCAGAATTTAACATGTTTATGTTTCACAACCTTCAAAGCTCGTATCGCTTGAGGTCATTGTCAATAGACCGTGAGAAGGCAATCGCTGCCCGTAAATATGTGGCTTTTCAGTCATTAATTAAAGATTAAGATCGTAAACTGCACCGCATATCAACATATGTATTTATGTTGAAACTTGCACCTGCCTCGTTAGTGATACT
Source organism: Thymelicus lineola (assembly GCA_963932265.1). Lineage (NCBI taxonomy): Eukaryota > Metazoa > Arthropoda > Insecta > Lepidoptera > Hesperiidae > Thymelicus > Thymelicus lineola. Next base: position 9,311,567 of record OZ010694.1, on the reverse strand, counting down.
GGTCTCGGCAAGTTGCTTCTTTGATGTAAAGAAACTGTGTAAATTTACATAATAATCGATTAATAAAAGTTTAAAATTTTTCATGATAAAACCAGTTTGCTTTATACTTTTCTAATATCCAGCCATATTTAAGCAGTCTCGAGTTTTACAGTACTCTTGTTTGTACACTATTGCGAGGAAGCGGCAAATGAAAATTATTTTCTACTCACAGTTTATTTAAAAATATAGTTGGGGCAACACAGAGAATAAATAAATAACCCTGGGGATTTGCAGTGAAAAATCGCAGTGCTGGCGCGGCGGGGGCAATGCAGTCTTTAGTGGCAGTTGGGGAAAGGTAGCCGTAGATAGGATAGTTTTTATTTCATACTTCAAATCGATTTCAAGGTATAAATGATTAAGTAGATCATGATTAGGTTTTACGAAGCATTGCTTTTAGTTTAATAGTGAAGCTAAAAACACAAGTAAAGTTAATGAAAATATAGCAAAGCAAAGCAAAAGCAAAGCAACAACCCATAATTGTCCCACTGCTGGGCTCGGGGTCTCCTCTCACAATGTGGGGGTACAGGCCATAGTCTACATAATATTTGAAAATTAGAGGTGCGTGCCAGGATTTGAACTCGGGCCCCTTAGTTCGGGAGACCAATGTTCCAACCGCTAGGCTATCACTGCTTATATATTATGAAAATATAGTCACAGAGAAAAGGGGTACAATGGGGTCGCGATTGTATTCCACAATAAACGTGAAAGTTTATGGTCTACACTCTAGGCAATCTTTTTAGAATATAGGAAGTATAAATAATGTAAATATTATACACCTTTAATCCCTGAAAGTTATATTTTTAGACCAGGTGGAAGAAGACGTGAGCTGAAATTTTAGCTAAAATATTTCCAACCTTATATTTCTACAGTAGCGACTATTTTCGCTAGGGACTAGAAGATTTAATATATTTCAGTAATAAAATAGCGATGACACGTTCGATATCGGTGGCGCAGTGGTGAGTCTCGAGTTCGTCCCTGAGGCGAATTCATGGATCTGGTTATATGGGAGATGTGCCGTCGATATACTTAAATCGATTATTTTTCTTGCGTTTACAATAAATCCTAATAAGTAATAGGGGTAAGTCAATGATATTTAAAAAACATAGATACGCCATGCCCTTACAAATCAACCAAAATATCTGTTCCGAAAAGAGCTACAACACACACGCGTTTATCTTTTGTTTCACTACACCAATCACTACACAAATGTCTGGTTATATCGTTGTATGTCAAATCTCAAGTAGTTCTACAACAACAAAAGCGTGCGTATCGTCTTGTATTGACAGAGCGACCACGAGAAGACCAGGTCAATTGACTGCTCTTACGATCTTCATGTTCGGCGCGCTAGTGACATATCTACCTCTTTTATACTTATAATATCACTGGGGTAAGTGTGTTTGTGAGGATAGCTGTATAGATGTTTGTTAGGTACTCTTTCCATGCAAAAACTACCGAACGGATTTTATAGAAATTTTGCATACAGGTACCTAGACCATGATCTAATAGGTATAGGAATAACATATAGGTTACTCATTATTATATATATATATGTATATAGATATATAGATTTTGTTACTAAGTGTAGTACCTATACGTCATAAATTCATAAAACGTTTTCGCTGCCGTACAAAACTTTCTTTTTTTCCTCAAATCACGAATATATTAATGCGTAGTGTGCGTAGTAAATAACTGTGCATCTACATACGTTGAACTACCGACCGCCCCGATAGGGTAAGTCTTGAACGAGCGTTATTATAATTAGATTTCCATTTAAATACATAATGTAAATAATATTTTTTGGACTTTATTAAATTAAAATACATATGTATATTAAAATAGAAAGCAGCGCCTTTGATAATTGTCTGCCTGCCTATCAAAATGGTTACTTACTTACTTTTTTTATTTCTTTTCATTATATACATCGTTTTCATTCTTCTTTATCATTATCATCATTTTGATTCAAATTTGAAATTCAAATATGGTTTCTTTTCTATTATTTTTCTTATAGTAGCTTTCCTGCTTTAACTGTAACTCCGTTCTGGTTTTTTGTGAACGACCACACCCAACTACTTTTTCGGCTTGCTCTCGCTGCGCGCGTGTCGGGTGGGGTTCACAAACCAGCGGAGCCCACTTAATGGGGATTAACATGGACCTTCCTTCCCAGGGTTTCAGGTTCGGATTTAAAAACTTGCAAGCTTGCACACAACTCGGACGCAGACCAGCCCCGCCGTATCCTGGACCCTGGCTTCCAGCTGTGGCCTCCAACACCGTCGGCAGTGCGACAGGGGAGTACCGCTGCGACCGGTGGAACCAGACGGGCATATCGACCCTCACGACCCATAATTTATTTTTGAAGAATACAGGATCGGTGATTAAAATACATCTTTTATTTTCAACCACCGAACACCGTATCACTGGCGCCCTGACGTGGTTTTAATTTTTTTTGGGTTGCCGGCATCACTGGCCCCATTAACTTGGTAGTAATTTTTTTTTTTTTTGGGCTGCTGGCATCACTGGCACCCTCATCCGTAGTATTTCATTTCATTTCATCTCTGGTCTGGTTTCATCGTAGCAGAAGTAGTTGTGTGTTGCATGTTTTTTTTATTTTTGTGAAACGTTATTTTTTATTTTTGGTTGCCCGTAACTAATGTGTACACCAATACAAAATTAGATTTACTTTGTTTAGAACTTCAAAAATTTTTTTTATTAACATTGTATAAACCAATATTATATTTATTTTGTAATCCTATTAAATTGTTAAACTGTTCGTAGTTGTTGTTATCATACGGCCTGTATATTGTGAAACTCATAAACGTGTTCATACGGTGCATAGCAACAAAAAAATTGTTTACCCAAAGTAAGACCGTCGCACACTAAAGTGTTACATTTTAATTTTTAATTTTTTTTTGTTAAGTGTATTATCGGTGGTACACATTAGTTGCAAATTCTAAAGCTTATTTTTTTCTTTTCTTTCCTTTATCATTTTTCATCTTTCATTTTTTTTTCATCCTTCATTTTTTTTTCATCGCCAACCAAAACGTTGCGTAGCTTTTTATTTTGTAACGGAACGGAGTAGGGCCTATAACCTCGTTCAAAACTCACCTTCTTGCGGTGCATTTTTTTATTTTTTTTTCTTTTTCGATTTTTTTTCTTTCGGATTTTTTTTCTTTTTGAACAATGAGTTATCCGGTTAAGTTTTTATCATTGCAAAAGACCGAATTGGAGTACGAAGTTCTTATTAGAGGAGCCACTCCAGCCGCTACTGTCCAGGAACTAAGGAAGCAAATTTCAAAATTAGGGCCACTTTTTCCTTCTGAGGATATTTTAGAGAGCTCGCTGCCTGTTGCTGATGATTTGACAGGAGTTAGTGACGTCCTTACTAAGGTTAAAACCTTACTAGATTCCTCCGATAAAAACACATTGTTGCGCGCTGAAAATTTCTTGCATCACTTGTACCATAGACTTAATCGAATTACTAGAGAGGACAAATCGCAGCAGGTCTATGATGCATGTGTTTTGGAATTTCAAACGTTATTGGAAAAATTTAATTCAGTTAAGGATAACGGTTTTGATGCATTAATTCCTTCAACTTCGAAAAGTGAGCCACAATTAACTACTCCACAGCCGATTAACGTGAATGTCTCGTGTGACCGTAACCTCACTAGTGACCTATGTAAAATTAAATACGACGGCAAGACATGTGTCCGCTCTTTTATTCAGCGTATTTCGGAAATAAGTAAAGCCAGGGACATTCCAAATTCGAAATTAATGTCTATCGCCACAGAGATTTTTACTGGGGATGCTCTTCATTGGTTCCGTAGCGTTCGCGATAAAGTGTCTGATTGGGAAGAGCTTATTTCACTTTTGATAGTGGACTTTGATCAAGCAGATTATGACTATCGGCTTCTTTCAGAAATTCGAGCTAGGACGCAGGGTGAATCAGAAAACATTACTGTTTACCTTTCTGTAATGCACGGGTTATTCTCACGCCTAGCAAAGGATCTGACAAATGAGGAAAAGCTAGATATTATTCTCCATAATATAAGACCTTGCTATGCAAGTACGTTAGCTGCATACCCGGATATACCAGATATTGGTATCTTAAAATCCGTTTGCCGCAATTATGAAAACGTGCAAACTCGTCTAGCTGGATTCAAAGAACCTCCTAAAAAGACTGTAGATACCTTGGCGCCTGAGTTTGCGTATACTGGTCCTACTTCATACTCACAGAGATACACTAACTTTAAACCAAAATATAATTCTTATAACTCTAATAATAATAACAATAATAATATGTACAATAAAACAAAAACTTATCCTAATAATAATAAATTTAATGAAAATAAATTCGAAAAGGGTAATACTGGTAACAATAAATATGTACATGCAATGCAATCAGAACCTCCGAAAACGTTATATTGTCCTAGGTGTCGTAATAACACCCACAACTTACGTCAATGTAAAGGAGATAAAAATGTTATATTTTGTTTCGTTTGTGGACATGAGGGTGTTAAGTCACCCGATTGCCCAAATTGTAACAAACATAAACCTAATAGTTCAAAAAACTAGGAAGCATGCAGGATTGTAACTCCAATCGACAAAACTTTAATACCGAGGATTGGAATAAATGGCTTCAAACCATTAAGTTTTATTTTAGTACTTATAAACTTAATACAATTCTGCATAATGAACCAGTTAATGACCCCAGGCCATATGCCGCTATACAAATTAATAATTTGAAATTATTTGGTCTTTTAGATTCTGGCTCAGCAGTTACTGTAGTTGGTAATAATATTCATAAAAATTTAATATCTCACGGTTTAGAATTGCACAAAGACCGCAATATAACGATTACAGCTGCTGGAGGTCAGTCAATGTGTAGCATAGGATACATGAACTTACCTATTATTTTTGAAAATGAATTTCATGTCCTTACTGCTCTTGTCGTGCCTGATGTTAAAATAGACCTCATATTAGGGATAGACTTTTGGCACAAATTTAAAATTTTTCCTAAGCACCTTACGAACATTACATTTTCTAATAATTTATTAATGTCAAATGCAAGTCTTAATTTAGACCGTACTACCTTCATTCAAGCTTACGATCATTTGAGTAATTCAGAAAAACTAATAGCTGACAATATAATCGCTCAGTTTAATGATATATCTGCCGAGTCTAAGGGTTTGGGCGAGACCAGTTTAATCACTCACCGCATTGATACTGGAGATGCACAACCAATTCGACAACGTTATTATCGCTTATCACCTGAGAAGCAACGTATCCTTGTAGAACAGGTAGATGAAATGTTAGGTTTAAACGTTATCGAACCTTGTGAGAGTGCTTGGTCATCACCAGTCCTTATCGTAACCAAGAAGAATGGTCAACCCCGTTTCTGCCTAGACAGTCGAAAATTAAATTCGGTTACTAAACGCGATGCATATAATCTGCCTTACGTGTCAGAGATTTTGGACAACCTTCGCGATGCTCGCTATCTATCCAGCATCGACTTGTCCAAAGCTTTTTGGCAAATTCCCATTGCTGTCGAAGACAGAGACAAAACTGCGTTTTACGTACCTGGACGTGGCACTTTTCGTTTTAAACGTACCGCGTTTGGACTCACTAATGCCCCTGCCACCCAGCAGAGATTAGTTGACCTGCTTTTTAGAGAATTCGACCTCAAAGTCTTCGCTTACCTTGACGACATTATTATCGTCTCGAATGACTTCGATTCTCATTGCTCCATTTTACTGCGGGTACTGGAGAAGCTGAAGCAGGCGAACCTGACAATTAATCTTGAAAAATGCCAATTCTTTCGAAGTCAGCTTAGGTACCTCGGCTATGTGGTTGATAGTTGTGGACTACGTACCGATCCAGAGAAAGTACAAGCTATCCTCAACTACCCGACTCCTACATGTCGGAAGGACATTAAGCGCTTTCTCGGCACAGCTACCTGGTATCGGCGTTTTGTTCCCAACTTCAGTACCATAGCCGGTCCTCTGAATAAGCTGACGTCGAAAAAGAAAGGCGGACCGACGTTTTTCTGGTCTCCTGAAGCTGACGCAGCCTTTAAAAAGCTGAAGGAATGTTTAGTTTCCGCCCCGGTTCTGTCCTGCCCTGACTATGATAAGCCATTTGAGGTGCACACCGATGCCAGCAACTACGGAGTGGGTGCTATGTTAACCCAAACCGTAGGTGGTAAGGAGCACCCCATTGCTTACATGAGCAAGTCGTTGTCAGCGGCAGAAAAGAATTATAGCATTACAGAGCGTGAAACTTTAGCAGTCCTAGTAGCCTTAGAACACTGGACATGTTATTTGGAAAACGGCAGGCCATTCACTGTATATACAGATCATAGTGCCCTGAAATGGTTCTTGTCTCTAAATAACCCCACCGGTAGATTGGCTCGTTGGGGTGTTCGATTGTCCGCGTTCAATTTCGAACTTAAACATCGTCGCGGCGTTGACAATGTCATCCCAGATGCACTTTCGAGAGCTGTTCCTGTCAATGCTATAAACACCTCAGGATCACACGTAAATACTGCAGACTCGTGGTACAAAAATATTTATAATTCTTGCCTCACAAAACCTCAACTTTTTCCAAATTTTTTAATTAAAAATAATACTCTCTATAGGTTGTCGAAAAATAAATGTCATAATTTAACGTCTGAATTTTCGTGGAAAGAAGTAGTTCCTGTAGAGCTACGAGAACAGGTCATCAATGAAAATCACGCTGACCCTAAAGCAGGACATTTAGGCGTTTATAAAACGTATAATCGTCTCACATTACGCTACTTTTGGCCAGGCATGCATCAAGACGTTGTGAAATTCATTGGTTCATGTACTAAATGTCTCTCTTATAAAGCACAAAATCATTTAACATTAGGTGAAATGGGTCGTCCGAAACAATGTAGTCGACCATTTCAAATGATTTCGATTGACCTTATGGGCCCTCTGCCGGTCACTCGAAAACAAAATAGTTATATTTTAGTAATCACATGTCTTTTTTCTAAATTTTGTCTTATTTTTCCTCTTAGAGCTGCTACTTCTACAGCAGTTGTTAAAAACTTAGAAGATTCAGTATTTTTAGTTCATGGTGTTCCTCAAACAATTTTTCTAGATAATGGTAGCCAGTTTATAAGTAAAGTCACAGAATCCTTATTTAAAAAATATAATATACCCAATATATTTTTTACCCCAAAATACACACCCCAGGTTAACCCTGTCGAACGTTATAACCGGACTATCATAACCTGTATCTCAACATTTGTTGAAGACGATCACCGCTCTTGGGACGTTTTTATTCCTAAGGTGCAATTCGCTATTAATAATTCGGTGAGTGAAGCGACTGGTTATACTCCTTCATTCTTGGTATTCGGCAGAGAGTTAGTAACCTGTGGTACGCACTATGTAGATTCTGACTTGGGTGATGAAGTATTGTTTCTTCCACGTGACGTATATGCTGACAACCTAGGATGCCTTTCTGAGCTATTTAATAAAGTTCAGTCTAAACTCTGGCACGCTCATGTGAAGAACACTTCACGTTATAACCTTCGTCGCAAATCTGCTGAATTAAATGTAGGAGATACTGTAATGAAAAGAACATACGTCCTTAGCGATAAGGATAAGTATTTTAGTAAAAAACTTGCACCTAAATTCATAAAATGTCGCATAATAGAAAAGAAATCACCTCTAGTATATGTTTTGGCTGATATGTCAGGAAAAAATTTAGGGACCTGGCATATTAAGGACTTAAAATTAATAGGAGTAAATAAATAGTAAAATCTTAATAAATAAATATATTAATAAGTAAATAATAATCATTTTAAAACTTAATTCGTGTAATCGTTACTCTTTTTAGTCACATTAATTCATCTAGTACTAAAATGTTCGTACGGGTAATCAGCTTTTTGTACATTATCTACAACTGATTACCTCATAAATTGCTAGGGCGCGTCAGTAGCCTTTTATATGGTTACTGTTGCTTGTTTAATTGCGTGAAGTATAAAAGATTGTATTTTAAAAGGATAGTATGAATATGAGATTTTGTGTATGTTATTTGACTGCGTGAAGTATGAAAGATTGAGCTTAAGAGAGTAAAGCGAGCATGAGGCTGAAAGTACGGATTTTATTCTTTTAATATAATAAAATCCTTTCGTGACGAGGGGGGTACTGTAACGTTACACGTACATAGCTAAAATAATATAATAAAATTGTGATAAAAAATAAATAAATAATTTAAATAAAATAAAAATAAAAACATTAAATTAATAAATAACGCCGTAGCTCTTCTCTGTGCGGTCACCCTATTATTCTAAACAATAGGAACGTTCTCGAACCGCACTGACCGATGGCCGCTCGCCGCTGGGTTAGATGGACGAGCAGTCCACGGCAGCGCCTCGTTGATACGCACGTCTTTGCGCATACGCAGCACATTATTTTCCTACGACCATTTTTTTATAAAATATCCTTGGGGAGCGTACACTCCCTCGTAGTGTCGTCTCGCGCCACCCCAAGGTATTTAATTTGCCGTGGACTATTCTTTGTGGACAAAACTTTCTTTTTTTCCTCAAATCACGAATATATTAATGCGTAGTGTGCGTAGTAAATAACTGTGCATCTACATACGTTGAACTACCGACCGCCCCGATAGGGTAAGTCTTGAACGAGCGTTATTATAATTAGATTTCCATTTAAATACATAATGTAAATAATATTTTTTGGACTTTATTAAATTAAAATACATATGTATATTAAAATAGAAAGCAGCGCCTTTGATAATTGTCTGCCTGCCTATCAAAATGGTTACTTACTTACTTTTTTTATTTCTTTTCATTATATACATCGTTTTCATTCTTCTTTATCATTATCATCATTTTGATTCAAATTTGAAATTCAAATATGGTTTCTTTTCTATTATTTTTCTTATAGTAGCTTTCCTGCTTTAACTGTAACTCCGTTCTGGTTTTTTGTGAACGACCACACCCAACTACTTTTTCGGCTTGCTCTCGCTGCGCGCGTGTCGGGTGGGGTTCACAAACCAGCGGAGCCCACTTAATGGGGATTAACATGGACCTTCCTTCCCAGGGTTTCAGGTTCGGATTTAAAAACTTGCAAGCTTGCACACAACTCGGACGCAGACCAGCCCCGCCGTATCCTGGACCCTGGCTTCCAGCTGTGGCCTCCAACACCGTCGGCAGTGCGACAGGGGAGTACCGCTGCGACCGGTGGAACCAGACGGGCATATCGACCCTCACGACCCATAATTTATTTTTGAAGAATACAGGATCGGTGATTAAAATACATCTTTTATTTTCAACCACCGAACACCGTATCAACTTACAGTAACCTCGTAACTGTTGAATTGGATGACACTTACATTTGAATGATTTGTGAATCAGTACAAATAACTGTATACCATAATGTTCTCCAAGTTTAGATGTGCTTGCTATAGTCGTAAATTGCGTACAGTAGCAGAAGATAGCGTGTGCATAAATAATTCATTATTAATATGAATGAATCTCATGTCATACTTATTTACCTATTAAAATAAAAAAATATGTCATCCATGCATTATATACGATTTCTCTCATTTTATTGGCACTAATGTCAGACTGGCAGTTGGTAGATATTCCAATGATTCCTTCATTTCATGATTCCGTCGAGGGATTACCTGTAATTCTTAGACAACCGAGGAGTTGATGGATTTTTTATCCATCGGGATCAGTTAGGTCTGTACGATATGACTCCAGCCGCTTTCTATGGGCTTATCACTAGATTCGATAAATTGATCATTGCATTGGAAGGAAAAGGCACCTAAGGATTCTCTCTTATGTTCTCAAATGTGTGTAAAGTCTGCCATTCCCTTTAACTGCGGATTGATATGGACATTGTAAGAAGAATGAACCTTAAGTAGGGACTGAATAAATTAACCGGCTTGGTATTACATGGATCTTACAATTTTTTACGGTAGACGGACTAGAGTTGCAAGACTTGGTTTTTTTTACAATTTATATTTTTGATGGCATAGTTATTACCCTGAAAACGGCCGTTACATAAAGTGTTGGCACTAACTTTCGTGTATGATTATACACACACTGGCCAATTTGCACTTTATTGATAGTATCTTTATTGGTCGCAATGTGAAACTCCTAAACCCAGCATTAAGAAATTTATGGACTATGAAGATGAACGGTATGTCATGAAAAGATTATGTTACATGGACACGGTACGATAAAGTCGGTGTATCATTACATGGCTGCGCATCAAATTACCAGTGTTTATTTGAGCAGAAACATGATCTTTGATATAAATCTGCTACCGGTGTTAAGATATTTTTGTTGTCAGTTGGATAAGATTAAATTTAATATGATAAGTTTGTTTCGAAGATTATTCTTATTTTTGATTTTGACTGATCCATTCAATCATTGATCGGCAGTCGAAAGATTGGTGTGTGTAATGTTTAATTTATGTTATTACTTTGAATTATGGTGTTCCATTAATTATGATATTAAATAAAAAGTTGCCTGTGCCATTTTTCATTTTTTATTAAATTGGATTTAAGATTTTTCTTCTTTGTAATGATCAAAGTCCGGAGAATAGGGATGTTGACACTAATTATAAATTAATATAAATTTATGTCTAAAATATTAGTGGTAACATTTAAAGGCCTAAAATATGATTCTTTTATTGAAATCAATCACAATAAATTAAATATCATTAATTTAAAATGTTAAAAATTGTACTCACTGTCACGTGACCTCAAACGCCATTTTGAGAATATGACGTCATTGGAACAATTTTATATCGAAATTCAACAAACTTTGCAGACAGATAGTATTGAATATCGTTTAGTGACGTCACGTGACGTTTTTGGTGGGAAATTTGATAATGATTTTTATTTATCAATTTTTGTTTTTAAATTGAAGAATTTATTTTTATAATATTTTTTTCGTGAATATTGAGGTTCTATCTATAAAATAAAATTGAATCCAAAAATTTGTCAACATCCCAATTCCGTGAATAAACGATGTTAGGTAAGGCCGTCGACGCGCCCAGCCCTTCGTCATACAAGATTAGATTAAACCTGTCAGACTCCACTGATCCTAACATACCGACACGTCCAGGAGGCTTTAAGTGACTAGTGTCTGTTACAGCATTTTTATCTATTTATAATCTTCTAATTCACACAATATTTTTTTTGTCGACACAATACAAGTATATCAACGCTATCATAAAGTCTGCGAATTTAATGATAAAAAAAACTTCCATAACTAAATGAATATCTCTTTTCACGCTTTTGAAATTTTAATGTTTCGTGGTCCATAGATTGGAAAATGTAGCCTCTGTTTAAATTACAATTTTAAAACTGCAAGATGTTAGTTTGTCGTCGTTCTTCTAACTTCTATTATTATGAAAATAATACTTTTAATAATACTTTTTTTTGGACTTATGTCCATCTTATAATTAGGTATGTACACAACATAATTTCAGAATTTTATTCATCAGAGTATTATTGTACAATATTAAATCACTAGCAAGTATGTAAGATATATGTAAATTTCTAATTCATACATTTATATCCTTGTGTGGACGCTGTAAAGTTGGCTAAGTTATCGACTTTCACTCAATGTAGGCTATAAGTTCATATTTTCCCGTAGTTTGCTCACCACAAATAAGTAGTTCTGAGTGATTAATATATCTTGTCTCGGCTTGTCTCCGTCTATCGATTGGAAAGCTGCAATCACAGCTCTTTCAATATACGTATTATTATATGTACAATTATGTACAACAAACCTAGATCCGTGTCTGGAAAATACGAGAGAATGGTCAGAAGTATTTAAATCAAGTTAATATATACGCTTACTAATGTTACATACATACTAACATAACATTTTTTTTCGCTAAGGTTCTCACACCAGTGAAATCTATGATTGATATGATAAATAATCATTGAATGACTTGTATTATTTGCTCATATCTATTAGATTAAGTAATAATAACAATTCAACTGATTTTCAATAATATTTGGCAACGTATTCGTTTTTTCACTATAACTATCAGATGAAACATTATTATGTATATCTAAGTACTTTGTAAACAACAAAGTGTTCACACTTTGTGTGACTTTGTGTTTGTACACTTGTAGACAACATTATGACGCTTTTACTCGTGTTATTTTGGCCGTATGCACGTCATGGAATATTTCAATTAATTCACCAATTTTCAGCCGCCCGATGAATTTGGAAATATCCCAAATCACGTAAATTTCTGGGTTAGTAGGTTAATAAGCAAATTCTTGGTGGAAGAGTAGGAAACACGACTGATATTCCAGTATAAAGAACATTAAGAACCTGTGATTTATGGTTATTAAAATATTTATTAAAAATTCACAATTTCACATTGCACGGTCCTATTTCAACCTGAATAAACTTCGGCATTCATTAAGGTCGATAAAAGTTTTCTATTCAAAAGTTTTCGCATTTACAGTTAGCAAAACTGTGACACAGTTGAAAGCTTGCTATAAATTACTTTAAATATTGCTTTATTGATAGAAAATATAGGTGCTTAATATGGGGAATATAAAATTGTAATACAAGTACCTACTCGTAATAGGTAGTCGTAAATATGATTGTCTACTTAGAAATTTTATTGATAACTTTAATAAGCAAAGTTTAATAAGCAATATTTCTCTACTCCACCTAAAATAGGCACGTCGCATTGCAACATATTAGAAATTTGATAAATATAATATTATATCAATAATGTGAGTAAAGTGAATCTTAATTCGATTACAATGGAAACCGTCTCCTCTGTTTAAGTAAATAATTAAAAAAAATAGTAGTAATAACAAATATAAAAATGTCTGAGTTGAATAACCGTCATCACCGAACGAATATTTGAGTAAAATCATTAAAACTATCATCATCACGAGGTAAAAAGACATAATTCACGTGTTTCAAAACACGTCACGACATTCGTAACCACGCACCGAGTCAAAGCGACTTAACTACGGGTTCAACGAACATTAAGTTCGCTTTAATTATACTTAAGCCGGTAATCTTTCTGTAGATTACGACATAATAATATACGGCATGGGACTGGAACATGAGGATAAATACACAAAACTTTGATGTTGGTCGATGGCAACTGTACTTGTTATATTACGATTTTACTTACCTTCTGGAAGTGTGACTTTCATTAGTGTTATTGTAGCAATTCCGATAAAAAATATGAAATACTAGCGCTCTGATCTCGGTTTTGCTCGCAGTTATAGGGAAAATAAGTACCCCATATCTTATTCCAGATTATGTTACCTGTGTGCAAAATTTCATGAAAATTCAGTCAGTAGTTTTTACGTGAAAGACTTACATATATCCTTACAAACTTCCCCATTTATGACATTAAGTAAGATATTTAACATGTTCATTCATATTCATAGAACATGTTAATTCATCAGAATTGAAGATGAGTATTGATAAATCATGTCAATGATATTCAATGAGTCAATTTTAAGTAGATCGGTTTCATTTATTCAATGAAACTGAGCTTTAACGCTTTTTAGATGTTTGAATCCTAAATAAATGTTCCCAAGGCAAAAACATGTTTCATGAAACCTGGATTTTACGCTGAGAAAGAATAAAAAGCTCATCATTAAGGTAAGAGAGGGGAGACTGGGGACTAAACAGGGGAATGAAAATCTGCTCACCTTTATGAAACATGTAGCTATAAACGTGAGCTGTTGCTACACTTCAAAGGCTCTAAAGTCTAACCGCAGGAAAACTGGAGCTATTCTAATTGTAAGTAAAGTTTTAAAAATACCACATGGGGAAAGAAATCACGCAAGGTAAAAAACTTCAACATTCGTTAAAAAAAAGTTTCTTAGCAATATGTCACGAATATCCTACCAATTCTCTTTTTAGGGTTCCGAAGTAAAATTTGAATGCTTATAGTTTCGTCATGTCCGTCCGTCCGTTCGTCCCTCCGTAAGTCCTTATCTTAGTCCGTAAGTCCTTCTGTCTGAACGATGCAATGCCTGCCGAAAATAAATTGGTTTAACAAATATTATTAGTGTGGTTAAACGTGGTTTAGTTATAGTTCCTTTCTAATGCAAATTTCTTGTTTTTGGGCATGTTTCTCCCACACATATTATGATACAAGCTACAACAATTAACATACAATTCAAACTCGTTAAACGATACAAATGACTGCTCGCCAATCACCATCCGACATCTCTCCTTTACATTGTTATTCTTTATTTCACAACATAATTTTAAATATTAACTACTGGGCTTTTAATCTTCATCTATAACAATAGCTGTCTTAAGTGGGATGATTAAAATTTTAAGTTTACCAATGTATAATAAAATACAGGCTTTATTTAAAATACAGTCTTAGTAATTACGAGTAGATATGATTTATTTTTTAATGGTTAGGCTTTTTATTTTTACGAAAATTAGTCCGAGTGTAGACTCGGACGAATTCTTAACACATTATTACTGTATTACTAAAAAAGAGGCTTTCTTTATTTTCTCGTTTATACAGAAAAATATAAAATTGGTAACAAAATTTTGTAAAATGCAACTTATGAATTTTGTAATAATATATGTATGTATAGTTGTATATTACAGCAATAACACAGCAATAAACACGCACGATCGTAGTTGCGAAGTTGGTCATGCCAATTATTAACGTAGAAACAAAATGATTACAACATAGGTAATTACTATAAACTCTCTAACGGTGATGTTTTGAAAACTAGGTAAGTACAACCTAAATATGGCTTATGCAGTTTTTACCAATCGTTATGATAAATAAAATATGAAAAATTTACAAAATGTTATTACGTTAGGGTCCGAGGGGAACAATGAGTCCAACAAATCTTATAATTAATTGGTATGTGCTTATATTATGGGTGTAGAGAGGGGTCAGAAATGGTCAAAATTGACCTTACGTAGGTAATTAACGAATTGCCGTTTAGAATTAGCAACAATTGTTTCATTATAACAATAGTTTGTATAACAATAATCAATCGGGATCGCGTTCTAGCTTCGTATTGTAGATTTAGAAAATATTTCTTTGGTACGCGGTACGGGCCTACGGGGTCTCTTATTAGTTCCTTAAATATAAATTTTCTTTTAAACCTATACCTAGTGAGCTATATTCTGAAATATTAATGTCAGAAATACTTAATAACAATATTATAACCTATATAATAATATTACCTAATAATAATATTATAGCCTTCCTAATGAATGTGGCTATCATTCCCATACATGATTTTTCATATCCGATTGGCAGTTCCAGATTTCAGCGCGTTCAAACAAACAAAGAAACAAACAAGCAAACAAAAAACTTATTTTTATCATAGTAACAGATTAAAGCAATATACTGCAAAATTTTAAATCACATTAAAAAGCTGCAGTCTAACACAATTAGTCTGTGAGGTATATCGCACCGCACGTGTTTCGCTATACCTTTATAATAACCCATGGCTGAAACGAATCTAAATCCCTCGCTTTATTATGTTGTTGTATCTCACGATTAGACAATCGTCAGATAATTTTAGACCTTAAATCCTCCTTCTTGGAGTTCTGTGGGTGATTTGTAGCATCAGGTCTACACGTGCGGCCAATTACTAACGCAATAGTTAGCGTTGAATAGTTGGCTTTTTACATGCATTGCCATCGGCCAGATGTGCGCGGAAAATGAAATGGAATCCGTTAACTACTCTCCAGTCTATGTGTCGTCGCTCGTACATATCCGATCTCATTCATATACATGTGACGATATTTTTAGAACTGGGAAATTCGACCTTTCCAACACCTGCTCTTACACATCGTCGGAGAAGTTTTTCTCTATTATACTCGGATGTTCTGTAATATACAGAATCATTGGCATAGAAACAGATGTAAGCATAAACGTACCTAACTTTTTATAATGTAATGCTATGCTAATGATTTTTGTGTTTTATACTGATATATTGACCCAAATTAAAGATCACGGTCAGGGAAAAACTGACCACGACCATGAAAGGACAAAAAAAAAACAATTAGACAACATTTATTTCAGAACTGTAGGTATTACTATCAGGGCGTAAGTCATTTATTATTTATTGATATAGATGAAGAAATTACTGGTATTAATCGAAGAATTATCTTAGATACACATAAATAGTCAGTCACATAATATTGATTACCTACATACTAAACCGACTGAGCAAGTCGATGCTTTTCCTTTTTCTACTTTCAAATAACATGATCGAACCAGAAAGCTTAGCTTTCTTAGATCAACCCACTGTTTACCATTTAATTGACGACATTGTAAGATCGAGTTCTCATGGAAATGGCATACACACTGCATATTAATTGCTTCTAATTAATAGGCATAATGGAAAGAAAAAATATTTAGGTAAATACTTAATTATCAATACAACGATGTGACCGTTTACTTGTTAAAATAAATTGCCTCTTCTAAGACGATCTGTATCTAAATATAAAAGTATAGATATTTGATCGAATGTATTCATTCTTCTCTCTCATTCTCTCTCACATCATATTTTCTTCTCTTCTCTTTACAATGCATCGGTGGTACCTTTGATGTTGCTGATATCAATGGATGACCCCTTACAATCAGACGGCTCGTATGCTACTGTGTATAGTAACCAAAATATGTAGGTGTATAACTCATAGAACAAGCCTTACAATATCAGTTTCCCAAACGACGGTACACCTAGCTAGGTCATTCCCCTCGCATCGTTCACTCTATAAAGCTCTGAAACCTCAAGGGCTATTAAACACATGCGGGCTCTTATAGGGTTCTTTCCTGGCTATTATTCAATTGATGCCAAAATTAAAGACTTCTACTATTCATTCTTCAGTGTCAATCAACTCATGGAACCAAGTACCTACTTATACCTTGTGCTTGGGAAATAAAATATCTGTACTACATTTATCTTTATCTCTTTAGTATAAAAGAGGGACTGTATTTCTCTCTCAGCCGAATTTAATATTAGAAGCACTGAATGCATAATGTAAGTAAGGAATACTCGTACCATAATATTGTAACGTTTCAAAGGATTCTTGCTTTAGAATGTTGGGAAAGATAAATTTTACAGTACTGTTTTGGTTTAAAATTTTAAGATTCAGTGTCTTTGTCAATTTTTTTAAATACCTTCAAAATAGTAGGAGGTTCTCAATTTCGTTGTATTTATTTTGGATGTATGTTACCTCAGAACTTAGTCATTTAGGAAGCATTATCATCGATTTGGAAAATTCTCTTTTTATTAAAAGGATAATCAATTAATTATAATTCCAGATTAGTGCTGTATTTATTAACCCCCGATCTGACTAATTCGAAGGTAGAACTAGTGAGAAAAAAATTCCCACTAGTCCGGTGATTGGATTAGCGAGTGAAACTGAAACTAGTGGGAACAAAGCGACGAAAACAGAGGGGTGTTATAAGTTTAACGTGACACAGAGTATCTGTGTATCGTGTGTCTGTGTATTTGTGGATCTGTATGTCTGTTTGTGACATTGTAGCTCCCAAACGGATGAACCGATTTTGATCTAGTTTTTTATTTGAAAGGTAACTTAATCGAAAGTGTTCTTAGCTATGTATTTATTGTGTCAATAAAACTGTCGAGGCTTTTTTAAATTTTAATTTTAGATTATAAGCATTCCGTCCACTAATAGTACCACTAACCACACCCGAAACGATAATCACTTGTTCAAAAAAATCAAGCCTTCCTCGTAAAACAAAAAAAAACTTTTTCTGTTAGTGAAAACCGTGCAGTAATTAAGAGATTATCGCATTTAAACACAGAGATGTTTCTTTCATACCGTGAAGTGTAGTGATAACGTTATAGATAGCATTTTATGAACTACGGCGACCTACTTCGTAGTGCGATAAAATGATGGCCTAGATACGTAATAAACACAAATCATAAGAGGAAAACTATCACAGAAAGCTATCGTTTATAGCAATAAAAACACCCTGTTGTCATAAAATTCTGTTTTTCTATAAAGACTTTCCTTTTAGTATAGTTTTCTTTTGCTTTTGATACCCATACTACATAGTAGTCTAATTTTATTTATTTATTTATTTAAGCTTTTTTAACCATACATAATGTATTACCACAAAAGGTATCCAACTTTTTGCTCCTTTAATGCTAAAATTATTATCTGCCTAAAATAATTGTCTGTAAACCTTAGGGTAGGTCGCAATGAAGGCGGTTACAATTGCTAAATATACCCACAAAGAAAAGATTTTTTGGTAACTTTTTATAACATTACAAATATTAAAAGTATAGTTTTACGGAGTAGTTTTATACCTCACTGTTTTATACCTGTGTCTAACACCTCTACTGTGTTTTATACCTCAAATAAAGGAGACAGAGAGGCAGAGCTTTCGTGGGGTATGTGGGCTGTGGGCAGAGCTATAAATTTATTTATTTATTTAATCGTTTATTAATCAATCCAACAGCGTTACAAGTACAACAGTAGATAAGAACGGTTGTTTCATTTAATGCGTGTGTGTTTGTGTGTGTGTGTGTGTGTGTGTGTGTGTGTGTGAATGTGCATTTACCTAGATGTACCTAGTAAGGAATCCAAATGTATAATAAATCAAACTGCCTCACGGCATTAAAAGAATACTACAATAATATTTAGGAAGCATCAAACACCAATAAGCAAAGTAAAACTTTTTTTGAGCAAGAGAGTTAAAAATATTTTCCTTGCATATTTTCTTGAAGTTCCACCTTATTTTCTCATGTACAAACGCTAAAACGCTACGATGTTAATAATTTTCATGAATAGCAGAGGACGACTGAAATGTCCCTTTGAAGACCAAATGCTACAGAACGAACGGAAAAGGAAAACGTCGCTTTCACAAATATTTATTTTCCTGTATTTCCTTTCCTTAAAATATTGCACTTACAAAGATACAAAATCAATTTAGGTATGGCAATAATCAACTTATACATCTTTTCGTTTAGGATTATTGTTTGTTTGTTTGTATGTATGTATGACAAAAAGTGTTTGTTAACGATGTTAACAATTTTTTTTTGTTACAGATATTGAATCATCGGCTGGTTTCCTTGATTCCGAAACTTCAATCTTCGTGTCACATTACGTAGGTATTTTATACATATAATTAGGTATTTGACCAAAGTAAGGTTGATCGGCATTGCCGACATGCCGACTAGTCGGCAATTTTCTCATCGATTAGTCGGCTGATCGGCAAAACCCATAGTCGGCACATTACTAATTAATACCAATACCAAAGATAAGTACCTATAAACCTATTATTAAACAATTTTCCAAATCGGTAATTAGGTGTAGCAATGAAATGAAATGAAATGAAATATCTTTATTTGTATAAAGTGTACAATGAATCTCACATTTGCCATATTATGGCGTACAAATTGTTTAAGTATAAAACAAAATTGTACTCGTATTAATTGACGATATGTACCTACTACATTTCTGCTACATTTCAACTAAATATTTTAGTAGGTAAGTCATAGAGCAATGTAATGTACAAAGTTACCTACCTCATACCAGTGGAAGTGGAACTACTCCTTAAGAAAATCCCGCTTCCTGTAAACTGCTATAAAACTTGAAAGGGAAGTCTAAACGGAAGACGTTCGCCTTCCTTATCAGAATGAAGTATTACGGAAGTGGCACCTCAACAGTGGGTCATAGTCGCTATGAGGCCGGGTGGCGGATGGCACGGTGGCTACTGGCTAGCACTCGCCACGCGTCTCGCATGCGGAATAGCCATGTCGGGACCTGTTGCACCGAATACCATACCAAACCACACCGGAACATGTAACTGGACATATCGCACGCTCAGTGGAAAAAAGGCATATGATGAAAATTGCAATTTTACAGGACAGCAAAAAAACTGTTAAAAGATCAGTAAGTAGTTTAAGGAATTTACATTACGATTTCTTGCATAAAACCGTCAAGATTAATGATAAAAATTTGAAAAAAATTGAGCATATGCAGGTTTTGTTCCTCTTTCCAATCATATTAATAACAAAATTTCAACGTAAGACGAATTATGCTTTTTCCACTGAGGGTGCGATTAAGTGCGATATGCTTATTTTCCCGAAAAACGCGGGCAGAGCGCTAGTTATTTAACAAACCAAAATGCATTTTTAATTACTCAATGCAAAATAAAGCACCCAATCAAGTTGTATCATGATTAGATTAAAACAATTTCATAATCCGATAGCTAACACGGCTTTAGGGCAAATAGAGAAAGCAGAGGGCCGATTCATACCGAGTACTTTCTCCACTCCACTGACCCCCGACACGGGCATTCCGTAACGAGATCCACTAGATGGCTATTACTTAGAAACCACTAAAACTACGGATACGAATGTCATTGTCCTCTTTGTTTGTAGTTATAGATATTAACTTGAGCGTAGCAATAAGCAAACGGATCCTAAAACTCATTACTTTGAATTACTTGATTGTGTAGGTGAGTGTGTTTTCTTGGATTCAAATTATTGGCCCAATATAGGGCACGGGTCTTCCCTCAAAACTGTGAAGACCTAGAGCATTACACCACGCTACTCGGCTGCTCCAGTAAGGATTGGTGGTTCCAATGTCATAAGTTTTGCCAGTAGCGCTCGGTGAATCACTTAGGATCAACACAATTGTCGAGCGCCTCATAAACTCTTTCACCATTAAAACCCTACGTTCTTCTATTGTCATGTCATCCTTACAAGTATGGATATTCCGATGGTAAGCCAACGGTTTTTACTAAACAAGGGGGCTTGGGGTCTTATCTCCATCCATCTTTAAGTTCATGTCCATTGCATGTAACTCTGCTATTGCTATTGCTGTTCTGCTATTGTATCCTGTTGACCAACAGCTAATGCCTAGTATGGATCGCTACCTTACCTTAAATACCATTTACCTTAAATTTTTATATACCTTAAATTCCACGTTTCACAAGGCCGCAGATGGTCAGCACCGCATGCATGGACATCAGAAACATTATATATTATAATATTTACCAGAGTTGTTACGTTAAACAATCAATGAATTAGGCTCATCTGGGGTCACTTAGTACTGGACTCGCATAAATATGTTAACTTGGTCGAATAAAAACAAAAGTTGCTGTTCAAGTTTTTCAAGAGAAACAGGTTGAAAGACTGAGAGCTCGGAACATTCGGTACCCACTTGCGATTTATATGACCTCGAATATTTGAAATGAAAGTCTTAGAATGATAAATTAGCCGTATTGGAGCGGCTTAGAATACTAACCCAATTCATCGCCAGATGGGTGGCGTAAGGGAACATACCAAAACCACGTAACCCATTTTTTCCAACTTTTTACCCCCCTCCCCCCCCTTCGTGACCATCCGTAGTATATGGGAAGACCCCCCCCCCCTCCCCCCCTAGTTTTCACGTGGTAATTGATAAATACGGTTTTCAATACTTTTTTGCAAAAACAGAATTAAAAAATAATAATTTTGCTTATATTCGACGACTTTGTGGCGCAATGGTTGCTAAAATATTGACTACGTGACAAAAACCTAAACCCCCCCCTCCCCTCTGTGACCAATCGTGGTGTTTTGAAGACCCCCCTCCCCCCCCTAAATGAGGCACGTGGTTTTGGTATGTTCCCTAAGAGGCTATCCACACCGCTGGTGGTAGGGCCCCTCGGAGGGATTATATTCGTAATATTGATTTTAATTGTTAATTAATACCATTATTACTATTATTATTTCTCCATGGGGTTCGCCTGGATAACTACCAACCTTGAGCTTGAATCAGCCGTCAAACGACTCGTCGTGTTCCGGCCGGGAGCTTGAGAGCCAGTTCTTTCTTTCTTTTTCTTCTCTCTTTTTCTTTATTCTTTCATGGTCGGCAACGCATCAGTGATGCTTATGGTGTCGCTGATGTCCAAATGCGACGACAGCCACTTACTATTAGTTGGATTCTCAGCTCGTTTGCCGGCTATTTCCATGAAAAAAAAATTAAACAACAAAACTGTAAGGCGCAAAATATTATAAGTAGCTATTGAGCTATTATAAATTTTTAACATTGAAAGTTGTAATTATAAGCTCTTAGTTGGTCCAAATGAACAAGAGGAATAAGAACCTAATTAGCAAGGCTATTCTGTTTTGTAACTGGACAGTGGAATCCGCGATAAGTTTCAAAATTGAAGTTAGAGTTCGAGAGTCACTTCACTTCGCAAGTGCTTACTAGATGATTAGACAATGACATATTTATTTGTCATATTTTTAATCGTTTGAAGTTCAAGTTCGAGACTCACTTCACTTCGCAAGTGCGTAATAGATGATTAGAGAATGACGTATCAAGATCTCGGACTCGAATTTCAATTTTGAAACTTATCGCGGATTCCGCTGTCGAGTTACAAAACAGAATAGCCTTGCAGTCTGATTATCAGACGACATAAAATAAAATAGGTAGATATCCCTTGTTTGTTTCCCTGAATAGGATACACTTAAGGCTTAATATACCCTATCTAATTAAGCTACTAAGCGAACCTCATAATATTATTAGAAGGATAGGAATTTATTGCTCTATACTCAAGTCTGCTAGAAAACAATCTGAAATCTGGAATAGGATCTGATTTACTCCTATTAATGTCCTAAAAAATAAAGTTTCAGTCCTAAGCCTTAGCTTAGAATTTATCGAAATCGTTTAACATAAAATAGCCATCCAAGTATAGCTACTACCACAGAACATCTAATAATTAGTTAATGTTCTGTGGCTACTACAATGATATTATATGTATAAAAGAGGTAGATGGGTTACTAGCGCGCCGACGCACGGCGAAGACCGAAAGAGTAGTCAATTGACCACGCTTGCTCGCATTACTCGCAGTCGCTCTCTCAATACTCTGTCGATACGCACGCTTTTATTTTTGTCAGAAGTGCTGGAGATTTGACATACAGCGTTAAAATGCCTTCAGGTGTTATGCGTAAATGCACTAATTACTTACGTAAAAAAAATAAAATTCATGGAATAACATACCACAAGTAAGGAATCATGATTTATTGCATTTTATTTCATTTCAATAATTCTCTAACAAAATAAGTATGGCGGCATGACAGCGCGCCAGCTTGGCGCCAGCCGAACGTAAGGTACTTGTGACGCGAGCGACAAACACTAGCTGTCTTTTTCACTATTATGGTTTTAGTAATGCTATCCCTTTTACATAATTTAACAAGCGCTGATTGGTGTACCGTTTTCGGAACAGATTTTTCTTTTGATTTATAAGGGCATAACGTATCTCTAATAAACATTATTGGGCTACTACCATACATTAAACTGGAAGACAAAGTTGAGTGTACACTATGGCGGCCGACGTATCTTGGCGCGTCTGAACTTCGCGCAGAAGGCTGCGCAGTAACATAATTCGGCAATGCTCGGTACGCGGCGTATTATGTCTCAGTCACACGTTAGCATGTTCGTGTCGCTATCTCTGTTTTACATGCGCTAAAGTTCGCAAAGCCTATGTTCAGACGCGCCAAGTTATGTCGGCCGTACTGTAATAACACGGTAAAGATATAAACAGTAGTCGCTCTTCATACAAACGGCCGAAAAGCGCGTTATACCTACCCACATCCGAATACGCGTGCGATACGTGGGCAACAGCGGCCGCTGCGTGGCGATTGCCGACAGGCGAACGAGCGGAGCTTGTACCACGGTCCGGTCGGTACAAATAACAATTTTTTTAGTTTTTATCGTCGTTCTACTTTTTATCGTGTCGGCGGCACATGTCGCAGAAATCAGTTCGGCAGCTATCTTTTATAGGGTTCGCTATAGTATAGACGAATATAATATGAATGACGTGATAAAGAATATAATGATGAATCTATAAATCTCGTCTGGAAATAATTGTACCTAATATTGTAATTTGTAATAATTGTAATTTGAATATTTGCGTCTAATTTGTCATTAAAACGTTATTGCTACTTGCTACTGTAACTTTGATTTCAATGTTATAAATTAATTTAGCAATAGGTATAAAGTTTATAGAATCGGACAGTTGTACCTTTTTTATTTACCTTAACCTGCAAGAAGAACTTACCATACCCTAAGAGTCTCTGTCTCTAATACAATACTGAAGGCTTAAGAACCTTCACAGTACTAATAAAAACACAACATAGATTTTTATGGAACACTTCCTTTTTATGCACAATGAATTGCATTTATTAAAATAGAAAATATAACATTTATAAATACAAAACTACAAAGAAACTCAAGTCGTTTTATAAAATTAAAATACTGTCGGCGGACAGCCCTAGCGCGCGGCGACGCGTAGGCAAGTTTTTCGAGAATCGGGCCGAGTCAAGTTACTGTTTATATATGTGTACTGTGGTAATAACTTATTACTCGAAGGGCATTGAGGAGACAATAGACATCTCGTCTCGCCACGCGACGCGCCACCGCTGCACCGTCGCCGGCTCTCCTGGTGAATTTTAATTAACTATATTTTTATACTAGCGCTCTGCCCGGGACTGCCCGCGTTTTGCAGGATAATAAATACCCCATATCCAGATCCATATTCCAGAACATGGTCTACCTGTGTGCTAAATTTCATTAAAATCCGTTTAGTAGTTTTTGCGTCGTCACACAATTTCACATTTACAATATTAAATAGAATTTGTAAGATAATTTTGTCTTGCTTACTATACAATGCAGTAGGTACTATAATATTATAGTCTAGTCAATAAGTTCTTTGAGAAAAGTTAAAGCTCCTAAAATACGTATGATACCTCATTGGATTCGGAATGAAGAGTAGAAAAATATATCGAAATGATTTAGAGCACATAAACAATTGCAATTGTTATTAACGAATAAAGGTTGAACAAATTAAGGCATTAGGTTTTGGTTAATAACTTCCTATAATTGACTAGACTATAATACACTTTTAATTATTTTATCTCTTATATAATGTAGTTTTACTTCAGAGTCCATATTACAAAAGAACCGAATAAAATAAAATGGTTGCTTGAATAAAATTGCAACTTTTATCGGTTAATTTTAAAAGGGTTTCCACAGTAAACAGTATGATGTCTAGCTAGCTGTCTCAGCTCCCACGCCGTTCTAATGCGTAAGGACATGACCTTTGAGCCTTAGAGTAATATTATACTCTATGCTTTGAGCAAAAAAAAGCCGCTTCGAAAACACGACTTAATTTGTATTTGTGTGGTGTAGTAATGTACACTATTGTATAATAACAGTGACATTAAGTAGGTAACAGCTAGGTATATTCGAAACTCATGGGAATATGTTTGAATTACTCAAGAATGAGCGAAAGGGCACGAGGTCGATGACAAACAAGAACCGAGCTGTGCTGAGGCTGTATAAGAAATCAAGATGTATACAGGGTGAATTTTTCAAGTCAGCGTGGATGGCCAAATTCGAAACTATGAGGAATAGCAAAAAGTGGTCAAAGGAGTAGTCGCGGGGCCGATTTTGATGAAAACGAAAACTGGTTCATTAGATTTTTTAATTAATGATCCTGACCAGGAATCGAACCCGTTGATTTTGAAAAAAAACACAACCTGTATTATTAAACCATTCGATAGTGTCGTTAACAGAGATTGAATTCTGGGAAGTAATAACATAACAAAACACAATAAATAATTATATGTAAATTACACAATAACTACTTCTTCAGTAGTTGATTATAATTCTCATGTTTATTTATACAGAGACAAGTCGTAAAATTAAGGAACGAAATAATTATAGAGATTATGCTATTTATCCGAGACCATGTTTATTTTCACACTTGTAATATATACTTTTTATTATCAATGAGCTATTAGTCAAGAAAAAAGCCTGCACTTAAATTCACTTGTATTCTAGCAGTCCATTATTGCAACGTAAACAGTTAAAAATAATAAGTACTAGAGTATAATTTGTAACCTTACCATAATAATATCTTAGTTATGTAAGAATACCATCAGGATTAAACTTGCAAATAATCATAATTTTTACCATAAATCCCAATAAGCCGTATTATGCCGTTTTTGCCGTATTCGGGCGGCTTAGAATACTAACCCCAATCCCACGCCGCTGATGTCCATGGGCGACGATAGCCACTTACCATCAGGTGGATCGTCAGCTGATTTGCCGGCTATTTCCATAAAAAAAGCATAAACTGTTGATCGTCTAAAATAATATTAAGGATACCCTGCCAATGTTATTAATTTATCCGGCTCAACTTGTAATCCCTTGGCTTTTAGAAGCGAGCTAAATGTTATAAAATAAACTAAAATAATCTCAGGTTAACTATGATATCTGCTAAATCATTCCATTCCATTGAATGAAGCAAGACTCGAAACTTGTTTGGAAACTAGTTCATTATAAAGAATAAGTAACTATTTTATAGACCTTTATGTATAATATTTTCCAAGATAATTCATTGTTCTGAAATTATTGCAGCGGTTACAATTATAAGTAGCCCATTACGTTCAAACATAATGGTTCCGTTAATCATGATTTTTTTCTCAATTCCAGGTAAAAGGCCTCTGCCCATGATGCTGCGTTCCGATGAGAGTGTCAGATAGACGCTCGTCGCAGCAGCATGGGTGCAAACATGGGCAAGAACTCGAGCCTGCTCGACGCGCTGCCTTCCACCCAAGGCACGCTCCACGTCGTGATGCTGGGCCTCGACTCCGCCGGTAAAACCACTGCGTTGTACCGGCTCAAGTTCGACCAATACCTCAACACCGTCCCCACCATTGGCTTCAACTGCGAGAAAGTCAAGGGCACCATTGGAAAATCCAAGGGCGTAAACTTTCTCGTCTGGGATGTCGGTGGACAGGAAAAACTCCGACCACTCTGGAAATCCTACACCCGGTGTACCGACGGTATCATTTTCGTGTTAGACTCTGTTGACGTCGAAAGAATGGAAGAAGCTAAAATGGAACTGATACGCACAGCGAAATCGCCAGATAATACCGGAGTACCGATACTTGTACTCGCAAATAAACAGGATCTTCCTGGGGCTAAGGAACCGCGGGAACTGGAGAAACTGCTAGGATTGCACGAGCTAGTGTCTTCTCCGCACGGCTCTCGAGATGCACACGCCTGGCATGTCCAACCGGCTTGCGCCATCACCGGTGAAGGACTTCACGAGGGCCTCGAAGCTCTCTATGAAATGATACTCAAGAGAAGAAAATTGGCGAAGCTACAAAAGAAACGGGTCAGATAAACCAATCGTGCAACAAAAGCTGCACGGCTAAGTTCGTCAAGTTTGTGTGTGTAACGTACAAGACAGCTGGTTCGGAAGTTAGTACCCTACGGTTGGATATTTTGTAATATCCGAGATGGAAACACCAAATATTGTTTTAACTGTAGATGTCTAACGTCTTATGAAGTATTCCATCATTATATTGCTCAAATTATACTGAACATTTGAAGGAAATGAATGATATTTTGATACATTTGATTTAACAACTAGTCATTTTCTTTTGAAAATAGCTAGGTAGGTCGAAAACAACAGCTAAAACACACGGTTTAGTCAAATATTGTATTTGTAATTTGAACACTTAAGGCCCCTCATGATAAGTCGATTCATAACGATGAACAAAATACAAATACATACGACACAAAAAGAACGTAGATTATAAAATGGCTCACAAGACTCTGTGGGACCATTAGTGTAACACAATAATAAAAAGATAAAAATGCAATTTTTCTTTTTAATGCGACCCAGACGAGTGACTTAGAAATTTTAATGTAGAATTAATGGCATGAAAATGTTTATTAGAATTGCACCTTTCGTCATGAATTATTGTATGTGTGCGCTTTGAATGATTTACTGAATATTAACGAGAGTTCAAAGAAGGATTGGTTTCTGGTCACTTATTATAGCGTTCATACATTAGATTTTATGTTCAGAGGCTTTACTATACCTACTTTAGATTGCTTTGTGTTTGTAAATACAATGTAAATAGACGCTATAGATGTTATCTAAAATGTTAACAACAAGTTTTCTTTTTTGTAAACAAAATTCGTTAGCATAATATCATCACAATATCAGTAATAACATAAATAATTTTTAAATAACTTTCAAAGCAATTAATTATCTTGATGTTATGTTCTGGAATACGAAAACAGAATTTAGAAATGAATTGTTTATAAATAGTGTATTGGTAGATATTTATTTATTAATAATTTATAGTGGATTAATGTAAGGTAAACGTAAACCCCTATGTATTAATAAAGCTTTTACCAGAGTTTATGTTACTCATCTTGTAAATATGTAAATTCCAAGTAGATATTCGTCAATACCAAGATACCAAACATTTATATGAGTAGGTAATATACATTTTGTTACAAATATATTTGTTTTATTATGTATACATCACGCATATTATATTATATTGGGTTTAACGATCAAACAAGACTTTTCTGTTACATGCTCCCTGGTTCATAAATCTCTAGGATCCTTAGAATTATTATCTTTATCAAAATTAATACTTTGTAGATATAGTGAAGGATCCTCATTTTGAGTCCAATCTGTGAATAGTGTCAGATATTCTATCTCTGCATCGTGTAAACTCTGATAACTCCTTTTGTTTACGTGACTTTCAGAAAGATCACGTTTAATTTTTCTTTTCGGAACATACGTATATTGGACATTAACTAAATGATTGTCTTCAGAAATAAGATTATGAGCCCTAAGTAACTCTCGTTCTAGCCGATTAAATAGGCGCAATTCTTTTGCAGCCTTTTTTGCCTTATCCATCTTTTGGTTATTCAATTCCATAGATCTGTTCATAGCTCTTCGAACTGCATCACTTTGTATTGAGTCCAACCGTTTCGAGTAATCCATGTACATTGATTCAATAGCTCTAGCTAGCGTAACCATATCCATATTCATCGGTGTTTCATTAAACACCTTACTATAACAAAACTCGAGGTGAAAATTAAACCTTAAAACTTCAGCTGTGCCTACAGCTTCGTAAAAAAATCCATGTAATATTTTAAAGAATTTATCTTTTAGCTGATTACATCGTTCTTCACATTGTAACACAAGATTTTCAAAATCCTTTATAGAAGTTGTAACAGCAGCGCTATCATGATCCATTTTTTGTTTTAACATTCTTATCGCGTCTTTCATAGCTTTAGTATGAGGAACAACTTGCGCCTCACGACTAAAATGATACAGTAGCTGTTTTTCCATGCCTTCGAATACATTTAGCAAATCACGCGGATGAGTAAAATATAAAACTGGTTTGGTCGGAGCGACACTGCATTCTTTACGCATTTTTTCAAATAAAGCAGTGAAGGTATCTTCGTCATGTGAATTACCAAAATCGAATCCCTTAGCTTCTATTTCAACTGATCGCGCAAATTCTCTGTTGCTGGAACGCCACATGGGAGGTGATAGGTAATACAAAAATCTACCATATTTCTGCTGTAATATATATTTATAATCCAATCCTAATAACCGCGACATTATAATAAAACCCTCATCGGCCAAATTTTGCAATTCAGCCATTTTTGCTTCTAATTTTAAACTTAATTTTTCCTCTTCGTCCAAAATTCTCATCGATTTTTTATAACCTTCCATTATGAATCTATCAAAAACTTTCGCTTCTTCAGAAAACTGTCGTAAAGTTTTATTATAGATACTGTTTTCTACTCTAAAATTCATATCAATATTCATAGCACTATCCTTCTTGTAAGCAATTTCTTGTACAGTTCGAAAGAACTTATCAAATGAACTAATAAGCGTTTTGTATCGTGGGATACAATGAATTAGTGGTCTCCCATTAACAATTTTAAAAAAATCATCATCGTAATCGGTTACAGTGCGAACGTGGTCCAATTGTTCGCTCGATTTCTTCAACTTCATGTTAAGTTCTTTGTTACAAATTTTATATCTATCATGAATTCTGATGTTTGATTGTTTTAAGAATCTTTCCTTGCATTCTTGTTTGGCGTATGACTTATAAGGTAAAAGTAATTCCACTCGTTTAGTTACATCGAAGGGTAAAGAGTAATATCGATTTTTTGCGGAAAAATTTGAACCAGATTTCTTTTTAGACATTTTTATTGCGTTTTGTTATGACTCAGTTTACTATGATTAAAAGATATTTATGGAAAATAAATAACTGACCTGAAAAATGTAAAGTAAACGCAATTTTGTTGTGCTGTCAACTTCAAAATCTTCAAGTTTTGAAGAAATTATTATGATAAAATTATCAAAATATAGTCAGAAATAAAACTTGACCAACTAGAAAGCAAAGTAACTTTAATAAACAGATTAGCTAAATTACAAAATGTTATATTGAAATTAGAACACATAAATTTTACAATTTAAACACTAAATAAAAAAGACAACAAAAGGTCTAAAGACCTTATATTACAGATTTACGTGGCATCCATTCAAAAGCAGGTTTCACAAAGTCATAATATTCTTTAAGATACGGTGCTGGATTTGTTCCCTCACACCAATCAGTGAACATCAGCAACCCATCTCTTTCTTCCGGAGTAATTTTATATTTCTTTGGTTTCGGTCGATCACCAGTTTGCATTTGCGATTTTCTTCTCTCAGCCACTGCTAATGCAATTCTACTTTTTTTATCCAAAAACTTTTTTAAAACTGGTCTGGTATATTTAGCAGGTGATAAGAAGGCTTTATTCATAGCATTTGTCATTTCACGGAACGCTCTCAGTTCACGTTGAGCTTTATATGCATCTGTCATCGTCTTCAAATCTTGGGCAAAGAAGTCACTTTTAGCCTGGTTGACAATTTTAAAGTCTAGTGAATCCAATCGTAAATTGTAATCTTCGTACATAACTTCTAAAATTTTCATTGGGTCTTGTAAACTATTGTGTCCCTCTTCACACTTTCCAAACACTTGTTCATAAACGTATTCAATACAAATTTTTAGCTTAAGTGTATTTGGGCTAGCTACACTATCATAAAACGAGGTATTTAAAATTCTAAAGAATTTGTTTTGTAGATGATTCTCATTATAATTTTCTCTTGCAATTTCATTATTAATGTGGTCAATGTAGTATTGGAAATAATCAAATTCTTGTGTAGTTGATAGCTTAAGCTGTTTAATTCTTTCTTGTAATATTTTATATGGACCATCGGTTTTCGAAAGCTGAATTAAATACTCTCTACTCTGTAACTCCATCGTACGAAACAGATACATCATCTGTTCAGGTCGCTTAAAATACAAGTATGCTGGCAAAGGATTTGCTAATTCAATTCTTGCTACCTCAATCATTTTGTCTATGTCCATGGTCTCTACCAAATCATTATCTGTCATAAACTCACCTTCTTCAAATTGAATTGACTGAAGTTTATGCATTAAATTTTCATCGTAGAGTTGTCTCCATTGCAAAGGTGCAACAAATATTAGGAAGCTTCTGTAAATTTTAAGTATACTTCGGATAGCATCTAGTTTAAACAATATGTTATTTGAAATAGTCAATTTAGATACATAACCAAGGAATTCAGAGTTTTTCGCAACTAATTCTGCGTAAACTTTCTCAGCTTTCGAAACCTTAATACATGATTTCTTATAATCCTCTGTAAGAAACTTTTGAAAGTTTTTTATATGCTGTTTAAAGTTACTTAAAATATTATCATGCTCTTTGATTTCTTCAGCTAAACTCTGATCTATTTTCATAATGAGATCGCGCCGATAACCTATTTGTTGGCGG
Organism: Thymelicus lineola; assembly: GCA_963932265.1. NCBI lineage: Eukaryota > Metazoa > Arthropoda > Insecta > Lepidoptera > Hesperiidae > Thymelicus > Thymelicus lineola. The sequence goes on along the minus strand of OZ010694.1, from coordinate 9,279,841 downwards.
TTCATAGCATAACTTCTGATGTTATTAACGTATACTTTTATATCATCAAAACATCTCAAAGGGCGTCCCTCAATTACTGTGTAGAATTCGGGGTGAATTTCAACTACTGCTCTTACATCATCAGGTGGTTCTTCCAAAAAAAGTCTTTCGGAAATGTCCCTGGTTGCAGCAATCCTCAGATTATCTTTCAAGTGCAATGGCTGAGATAACCTGTTCCTAGTTATTAATTTTTCTTTCCTGTCGCTATATTTTATGTAAGATAATAATTTTTCAGACTTTGGTAAATGAAATGGTGAAGAAAGTTTTCTCTTATTCTTGTCTTCCTTAACAGCATGTTTTCTATTAGCAAAATAATGTTGAGTGTTTGGTACATAGCGACGCCGAAATATGATATCCAACGTTTTTAGTGGAACCATAGGTTTACGCTCTTCTTTTAAGCAAGACATTTTCAATATTATGTATATAAAATAAAATAACTTCGAAATTACCACACAATAAAACGCACAGAAGAATCGTGCTTTTTAGACTTCTTGAAAAAATCTATGACGCATGTCAAAGTCGCCACGAAGTACTTTTGAAAGTCGCAATAATGACACAGTGATGTAATATGATTACCTATCTCTATACTCAATGATGATTATTAACAACCAGAATCACAGTTGTAATGATTTTTACAGATTTTAAGTTTATAACTATTTTCATGTCTATTACTTAATGATTTATCATAAACATTAATATTGTCTTACTTTCGACTTTATTACATACTAGGAAATCGCCCTCACTTCGCTTCGGGAAAAATACAATAAAAAAAAAGTATAATATAGCCTATGTCACCCGGGGATAGTGTAGCTTCACAATAGTGAAAGAATTTTTCAAATTGGTTCGGTAGTTTCGGAGCCTATTCAATGCAAACAAACAATCAAATCTTTGCTCTTTATAATTTTAGTATAGACAAATACACCAAAATATTTTAGTACGTCGCCTAACTAGAAATCTTTTTCACTCCTTGGTTCATAAGAAGCTTTTAATCTTCTGCTTAATTTATCTACATCCTTCAATAATTTGCTGGCATTCTCCGCTTGTTTTACTTCTTGGGCTCCTTGTTCATATGTCTCTTTTTCAATAGCTTTTATTTCATTTAAGTCGAACGCTGATAAATCTAACATCAAGTCATTGTACTCTTTTTCAAGCGATAATGTCATATGTAACGAACTTAAACCTGTATCATTTGGAGCAATTAATTTTTCGTACGCAAATTCTACGTAATTAAAAATTTTAAGCGCAATCTTGGATGACACCAAACTTTGTAATTTTTTCCGTAAGATTTTGAAAAACACTTCTTTGAGTTCAATTTCTCGAGCTTCGTTCCATGCAATGACTTCTCGTATTTGTTTTATCTGTGAACACATTATTTAATACATAAATACAAATGTTGAAACAAAACTTCTTTAGTCTAATAATCGAGCTCCACTCGGGCTAAAGTTCTATTAAAGTCTTCTGCAGGTAGCATAAAATTGTTAAACGATAAAATTATCAAGCGTGACAAGCAGCTTATGTAATCCTAACATTCTAACTACAAGAACAGTTATAACGAATATTTTGAGGCCTTTTTATACAGCCGTTTAAACTTTTTAAGCTAAATTAAACATATTGGTTATTCCAGAGTGATATATTTCACTAAGCTTTTGAACTTTGGCCAATAGACAAGTTGGGATTACCCAATATGCATAATAAAAAACAAATCAAGATACCTTTTGTTGAATATATTCCAATTCTTCGCTTAGTCTTAATTTTAGTCGATGAAGAGACTTCAAAAACTTGTTCTTTTCCGAATTAAGTTCCTCGGTTGCTAGTAAATAATTCAAATTTTGTTTTTCCAATAAACTAAAAGTGTTAAGCAATTGTTCCGGAGTTTGGAAATATAAACAGGGAGGTGGTAATTGTTCAAGTCTGTTTCGAATTAAATCTTTGTCTATTTCATGATGTATATCATTATCCATGGTAAAAATTTCTACATATTCTGTAACAATATTTATATTCTGACTTTCTTGCCACAGTATCGGGGCTGCTCTATGAAGGAAAGTTTGAAAAGAGAGCATAATTTGTAATGTTTCGTCAATATATTGTAATTTCGACTTTAGGGTAGCAAGCTCATAATTAGCTTTCTTATGTTCTTCAGTTTGGTTCACTAAATCTCTCGCTAAGGCATCTGACTTCTGCATAATAGCAATAGTCTTATTATTGTCGTCAGCTAAAAATTTATCGAAACTATACTGGCATTCCTCGAAGTGTTTTGACGCAGTTTCATAAATCCTTCTTTCAGTTTCAATTTCTCTGCTAATTCTTAAAATTTCGTCCGTGAGGAAACCATAAACAGTTCGTTTTAACGCAATATTCTTCACATTCTGCTTGTATTTATTAATGGACTGATTAGGTCTGATAGGTCTTCCTTCAACTAATGAATAAAAATCTGGATCTATGTCTAATATAGTTTTTACACAGCTGTTTTCTTCTATTGGCGGAAGAATTGAGTTTGACACGGGTCTTCTAAATCGCTTTTTCCGCAATTTCTTCTTTTCCATATTGTCCATTTTGTAGCCATGTGCCTAATGATGTGGTGTGAAATTCTTTGACAACAGAGTCATCCAAAAAATTTATTCGATATCGCCATAGAAACCCTGTTAGAGCAAGTAGCGTTTCATGGTTACCTTCTAATGTAACAATACATAAAAAATATATATTTAACATGACGGATTTATCAATAAAATTAATTGTTAGGTAGCATTCGTAAAAAGACTACAAAATACAAGAATTTATTAAATTTATGAATTAGGAATATTCACAGCTAAAGAAACCAAAGTTCACCACCAAAACTTTTTACGCCATCGTAGGTATGTGTGTAAACACTGTGGTTTCTAGCGCAGCTTATTCATAGTACCTATTTATATTTATTATTATTATTTATTGTACACGTATCCCTATTAGGGAACATACCAAAACCACGTAACCCATTTTTTCCAACTTTTTACCCCCCTCCCCCCCTTCGTAACCATCCGTAGTATATGAGAAGACCCCCCCCCTCCCCCCTAGTTTTCACGTGGTAATTGATAAATACGGTTTTCAATACCTTTTTGCAAAAACAGAGTTAAAAAATAATAATTTTGCTTATATTTGACAACTTTGTGGCGCAATGGTTGCTAAAATATTGACTACGTGACAAAAACCTAAACCCCCCCCTCCCCTCTGTGACCAATCGTGGTGTTTTGAAGACCCCCCTCCCCCCCCAAATGAGGCACGTGGTTTTGGTATGTTCCCTTATATTATGTTGTCACGACGACTGAGAAAGAGACAATGGTTTGCATAAAACATAAGTATGGTTAAGAAATGAGCTTCTACTGAATTCACCAATTGGGTTAAATGGAATATTAATGCTGCGCAATCTTCAGGTGGCAATAAGGCCAGAAATAGTTTATCAGAATAAGATGCTATCGTCAACGGTGTATGCGAAACATACGCTAGCTAAAACTGCAGGAAACATCGCACCCTCAGTGGAAAAAGGCATAAGGGAACTTAACAAAGAGAGCAAAAATACTGTTAAAACAAAGTCAAAGGAATTTACATTACGATTTCTTGCACAAAACTGTCCAGATTAATGATAAAAATTAAAAAATAAAATTGAGCATATGCAGCTTTTGTCCCTCTTTCCAATCATATTAATAACTAAAATTCACTTATGATTTTCTTCCACTGAGGGTGCGATATGTGAAGTTAATTACTTATTATTTCTTTAGTCACTGGAGCTCCCACTCTGATCCTCGCGGTCTTCATCTTCCCCAGTCTCTTTCTGAACTTGTTCCCACGGCATCACGGGTAGCGGCTCCACGAATGAGTCGTCGATCTTCAGTTTGTAAAGCAGCCGAGGGGTGAAATGTGTTGGAAGCGGCCATACTTTTTCTATAGATAGAAATACATCTAACATAGTTTATGAACACAAGGTGATTTATATCAATAGGAACTATCAGAATATCCCCATCAAAGCGTTTTTCTTCGGGAACGTCGTTTAGCAGAGTATGCTTTTTAACCGACTTCAAAAATAGGAGGAGGTTCTCAATTCGACTGTATTTTTTTATATTTGTTACCTCAGAACTTTCGACTGAATGAACCGATTTGGATGATTCTTTTTTTAATCGAAAGCTGGTGCTTGTCATGTGGTCCCACTTAAATTTGAGCGAGATCTGACAATGGCATCCATAAGAAAACCATATAAGTCTTTGCATTTACTATGTGCGCGACAAATGTACGAATAACTCAATAACACGCCAACCGATTTCGATGATTCTTTTCTTATTGGAATAAATCTTCATTTGAAGTCGGTTTGTCCCTTTGACTTAACGTTCAAAAGTTTAAGTAAATAAATAAATAAAATTAAAAGTGTCTATATTTTTTGACTCACCGAAATAAAAGATATAATCATCGACGCGCCGATGCAAGTGAACAACGTGACGAAGATCAAGGATGTGCTGAGACTGAAGCAAAAAATCTAGGAGAGCGACTTCGGGTAGCATTTCCATTTTATGATCGGCTACACTGAGCGCATCGAATGACGTCATCTTCGAACAATAGTTCTTAGTCAACAATAGTTCATTAAGATCTTAAACAGAGGGAAGACTAAATGTAAGAAATAATTAGTAACGTATCGACGTCGTAGATCGTAGATTTCAACCTTAATTTAAACTGAAGTTAGATACAGTTACAGGTACACACAAAACAAATGAGATAAAAGAAATCAAATGTCATATATCATATACAGAGGGAAGACTAAATGTAAGAAATAATTAGTAACATATCGACGTCGTAGATCGTAGATTTCAACCTCAATTTAAACTGAAGTTAGATACAGTTACAGTACAGGTACACACAAAACAAATGAGAAAAAAGAAATCAAATGTCATGGATAAACGACAAAGGTACAAAGTAAGTACGAACACAAAGTTCAAACTGATACTTGACTATGAGACGTAGGAATAAAGCTTACCGTTTCATCAGCTTGAACCATTAAACAAAGCCTGCTGATCTTATCCAAACAAATTCGCAATTGTTCCATATGCTCTGCCAGCGCCCCGAACACTTCCAAATTGCCAATCAAAGCTGGTGGTCGGCCCATCACAGCACGCCATCCCTCAAAAGCTAGCTAATAACAAAATTTCGACTTTTGATTATTATTATTATTGTTTTATGTAAATCGAGCAGAAGAGCCACCCAGTCCTGGATTTGTCAATAGGTCGTATAGGCCGCGGCTTAGGGGCGGCAGCGTCCTAGAGAGCGGCCGATTTCTGAAGATGTTAATATTATAGATGATTTTGCTATTAAAAAGTGTAGCAAAAAATTGTAATTCTAACTATGAATGGAAAATTATTATTTTAGAAAGGTACATTGGGCGGCCTACACTCATAAAAAATATAAATCCGGCACTGGAGCCACCTGATGATGACTGATCCGTGGCCATACTGGCCAACATCGCCCATTCAATGTAGGTAAGCATTATTTTCCATATTGTTAATTTAACCATAAAGGACTGCTACTACCAGTAGAAAAATGTACACGAATACTAAATTTCAACTCATTTCGTCCAGTAGTTTCACAGTAAATTGGTAAATTGACAGTAAAGGGCGGACAGACATATTTGTATATACCATATGGGTACGGAACCCTAAAAATTAATTTATCAATCTTGAAATTGAATTTTACCATGTAAATCGTGATTTTTTTGTACCTATTTCTTACCCATAACATGTTTTTTATACGTAAAATTTTGCTCTTAGTTAGGTTTTAGAAAACTTATCTACTGTATATTACCTACTTACAGTTCTTATAGAATGGTACACTATAAGCAATTTTAAACGCTTAAGCATTCTTTTCGCAGGTTTGTTATGAGTCTCCTCCACGGAAGCTTCTGTTGCTGCTGACAATTCTTCTTGTTTTTTCATTTTCTCGGCCCTTTCCTCATCACGTTGGAACAGAAATCTTAAATGTCTATGTACTGTGTCTTCCGAGCCCTACATTATAAAAATAAGATAATAAGATTTTTAACACTAAAATTTTTATGATTTTCTCTAACTTCTCGACGTTACTGTAGGGACCTGCGACTTAACATTTAAACTTAACACTTTTACTTTTAACTTAACACTTTAGAGTTGCTAAAATACGTATCTACTAGTACTTTTAATGTAAGCTAAGTTAGTTAAGTAGTACTTCCTTTACAACAAACATTATTAAATAATGCAATAGAATGTCTTACCTCAATAACGTGAACAAAATAGCTGTCGTATACCAGTAAAAGGCCAGCCACGTGCACATCACAATACCCCGCGTTAACGTCATGGATAGTTTCCCCAAATTGTTTTATTAATTCTTGTCTATTTAGCGTATGTTCACCTATGTATATCATTCGAATAGCATAAGATTTCTGAAAAATGTAACGTCCAACCAGCATTGAAACTATTTTTATCTTACCTACCTTAATTCATTAGCTTGCACAGGTTTCATTATAATGAATAAGCATTAATTCTAGAACTGAGATCCCTACAAAAACTGACTGTCTACTATTACAAAGTATTTTTATTATTATATTATTATTATTTATTTATTTCACTGAGGCAAAGATAATTAATATTTTGCAATTATTTCATCAATAACGATAGTTCTTTAATTTTTTTATTGAATACGAACCAAGCCTGCGTTTTGAAAATTTTCTTCCACAACATCTAATACAGATCGAACATCAAGATCTGGTAACGCCATATCAATAAATGCTTAACTTTTAAATGTAAATAAAATCATTTTGCAGTCGATATGCACAAGATGTAAACAACATTTTTTTAATCCTTCAATTATTTCAATGCTTTGACAAAAATACTGACATTTATGTAAATACAAATCAACAATGATCACGTAACCATGGAAACCGCTTTAAAGACATCACTGACGTCTATATTAATCGGGGGTAATCACACGGGTAATCTATGATATTAATAGATTAAACAAACTTACTTACGTGAAGTTTCTGATACTCAAATACAGTAGTAAATACAGGTATAAATGATTACATTATTTTTTCAGCAAAATTATAAACAAAAATGGTTTAACAGAAAGAATAGATTATGGTTAGGTACCACTATTTATTTTTAAATACTAGAATAACACAGTTAACAAATAACTAAACTAAATATTTGTTATTTTATTCATAACGGTTGCGATGATTCCCGAATCTGTCACCCCATTTCCTATATGATTGATTGGGGCGTTGATTCCAGCCATATTTTTTCGGTCTGAAATTTTGTGGCTCCTTCCTTTCTTTAGACATGTCATACTTCTCCGCCATTAATTCCAATTCTTCTGGTATTTCCTAGAAAAAAAATTAAGTAAAGGTTGACACGTTTTTAGGAATATCGATATTGAAACACCAATGTCTTCGTTTAAGAAGTTTGATCGATTCATGGTATTCTATATTGTACAGAATTAGTATAGTTGTACCATAAAAACTGTCAGTAATTTATTGTTTATAAGTCACCAATATTCCTAATACACATTGGTCCTTCGAGCCGAATTTTCCTTAACACTAAATCGATATTCGGTTAGAAAACACAACAATGTAGAAATATCACAATGCAATCAAATAATTGTTAGAACTAAAAATAATGTTTTAACATTAAAAAAAATCTTGAATGAAGTATTTAACGCGTCTCTGACATTGATGCAATTGCGATTTCGAAGGTGCAGTTATCGCACGACGGTATTGAGAGTGTATCGCTACTGTCAGGCTACTAAAAGTAGCCATGGGCGATTTATGACATGCAGAATAATTAAGGGTATCTAAATGGATAAAATACATAATGCCATCACTCCAGTACTGACCTGGTTTGCTTCCTTTAACACTGACATCAGACTCTTGGCTTGCCTTGCATCTTCTGAGGTGAGAATAGTATGCGACACGCCTTTGTTCTGCTGACGACCGGTTCGCCCAATCCTATGGATGTAATCTTCCGAAGTGTTAGGAAAGTCGTAATTGATTACGTGAGTCACTCCATCCACATCTTAAAGAAAAGAAAAAATAATTGTGTTGTAACATTATTTTATTTTTATTTTTCGTTTAAACTATAACTAAAAAAAAATTATTTTTTTTTGTAATTTGTTAGTTCCCATGCTATACTATAGTAAGTGTGATAAAAATTCTCAAGTCAAGATTGCCAAGATATACTATGTGCATTTTATTGTGAACTGAGAAGACCTGCAAGCCTAAGAATTCAATACAATCCTGAATCCTAATGCCCGCGTTCCATCGCGAGCGGAACGGTTCCACACAAAATCCGTTCAACTCGCAATAGTCAATTTTATAGAAGCGCTTCTACCACCAACGAGTGAGCGGAACAGACTAAACTAGTATAAAGAGTTACAAAATAGGCCGCCATATTGAATGTTTCAGCGGAGTCCGCGAGGACTCCGTACGACTAGTAACGGTAAATTTCATAGAGCTGCTTCCACCGCGATCGAGTGAACGAAGCGGAGTGAGCGAGTTAAAAGGACTCCGCTGCGTCACGGTATCGTGCGCTAGTTTAGAACGGAGTCCGCTTGAATCCCTGCCCCTTTCAACCGCTGTCGTCCGTCGGTTCCAAATATTGTTTATGTATATTCTGTTAATAGTATTGTTATTATTCTTATATTGAAACTGTTCTCTATCAACTATAAATTTTGAAAATACTCGTCGTCACTAAATCGTAGAACATTCGTAGTAAATCACCTTTGACAGGCCTCTGTCTAATATGATTGCTTATCCAAAATCTTAGCTTTTTATGCCATTTTTTTATATAATGGTAGCACTAGACTTTTATTTATTGTATTTATAAAGTCATCTTCACTAGAACTGTCAGACATTTTGAATTGAAGTTACAAATCTAATTACAAAACCTTTTAGACAAATGCGTCAAGATCATGCAGCCTGGCACTGACGCATTCCGCAACACTCGCTCGCAATAGAAGATAGCAACTCGCTCATCTTACTCATCTCATTTCCCGCCTAGCTCACTCCGCAAAGCTCGCTTGCGGTGGATGGCAAACAACTATTTTCAGTGTAACTCTTTTTCAGTGGAAGGCCGAAACCCTTTTAGTCCGATCCGCCATCGTTCCGCCCAGCTATTTTCCGCTCATTACCTTTCCGCAGTGGAAGGCGGGCTTAACTAGTTTGTAATGAGATTATTTTACTAGTTTACAACTATTTCATAACATAAATACCTAATCCACGTGCTGCCACATCAGTTGCAACTAATATATTGCTCCGGCCATACTTAAATTTATTTATGATAGAGTCCCTTTGCATCTGTGTCCTATCTCCATGAATACCATCTGCAGGCCATCCATTTCTTCGTAGTATCATAGTCAAATTGTCAACAAATCTCTTTGTATTAGTGAATACTAATACTTTTCCCATACCGTCTCCAGATATTTGATGCATTAACGACTTGAATCTGAAATTTTAAGCAAAAGAAATAATCAATTTGATTAATAGTGACATGAATTTTAATGTTCCTGCCGTTGTCCAACAGGTCAAAAAAACATTTTGTACTTAATACTCACGTGTCCAGTTTCTGCTCTTGCTCACAAATGTGAATCTTTTGTTCAATGTTATGATTTGCTGACAGCTCTGTGGAGCCAACGTTAACTTGGATAAACTCGCCAAGGTAATCCTTAGCAAGATGTTTGACTTCTTTAGGCCATGTCGCTGAGAACATCAAAATCTGCCTTTCAAGAGGCACTTCTTCCAATGCCTCTCGTACCTGATGCTCAAATCCCATGTCAAGCATTCTATCGGCTTCATCCAGAACTACATAGGTACACCTGCTAAGGGTCGTCACTTTGCTATTTATGAAATCATTTAATCTACCTGGTGTTGCAATAAGGATGTCTACTCCTTGTTGTAACGCATTTGCTTGCGGGGCTCTATTTACCCCACCGTATATACACAAGCATCTAATAGACATTGTCCTCTCAAAATCTTTAGCTACTTGCTCAATCTGTCTAGCCAGTTCTCTTGTAGGTGCCAGCACCAACACTCTTGGACCTCGGCCTCTTCTGCCCTTTGTTTCCTTAAGATGGACAACAGCTGGCAACAGATATGCCAGAGTTTTTCCAGTACCAGTTTGGGCAATACCAACAAAATTCTTTCCTGCCAATGCTATTGGCCACCCTTGTGACTGTATCACGGTCGGTTTTGAGAAGCCTTCATCTTTCAAGAAATTCTTAATATAATCAGGGAATTCACTTGTCTCAATATCCTTAAATGGACGTGGGACATCTTTACCTATTATAGTTACATTATGGTCATTGCAGTATTCTGCATCATAATTGTCTGCAGTTTTTGTTGAATAATATTGATGAGGTATTGATATTGGCCTTAATTGTTTCACAACATATTTTTGTACTTGGGTTGTATATCTGACATTGATTACTTTAGCTGAACTTACGAAACTTACTCCTTTTATTTGCTTAAAATTCTGATTAAATCTGAAAAATACGAAACATCACATAAAAAATTCATGATTAATTTTATTATAGAATGTTACACATTATATTACTATTATTGCAACATCATAATATTTTGCTGACAAAATTCATGTTAAAATTTAAGAATTGGTAACCAAAAGAAAACATTATTTTTCATTAAAACATTTTAGTTATAACTATATAAACTTGTATAAAACACTCACTCATTATAACAATTCAACGGTCCCTACGTAAAAACCCCTAACTACAAACTAAAAAATTTACAGAAGAGCACTTCAAAGTTTTAAACATGTCATTGTGTATTATTATGTTCTACTTAATGTAAAGGCATGAAATTTGGTATGAAGGTTTAATATGTGATATATTTTATAATAAATAAAAAGATAGGTCATAAAGAACACTTTTTGTGCTTTATTTGACACTTACTTATACATTGGAATCATCCCTAAATATTGCACATAGCTTAAATGGTTACATACTGGGTTTTTGAAAAATCACTGTTTTTTTTTGCATTTAACGAATGCGGTTGCTTTGAGGGATTTTTTTAATCTGTAATTAATTAATTAGCAATTGTGGGAGAGGCGCCGCGGGCTATGATGAATAGTCCAACATAAAATTGCTGAATTACCTACCACTGCTATTGTTTTACGTCGGAAACGTTTACTTGTAGTTACGCGATATTTGTAGTTACGCGAAATATCGGGTACAGATTCAAAGTACAGTTTACCAACTTTACTTATTTTTATTAACCTAAACGATAGTTTAGGATGCCCTGAATGTTACGACAGCAAGAAGTGCAAATTACTTATCTACCACTTACGGTATTGTACGTAGGGACCGTAGAGTCATGTTAAACACAACATTATGTACGCTTTATAAATAAATATTATATAGACTTATATTAAATGGACAGACATCTAAAGACATCAAATTCTATTATAATATTATCGAAATGGAATTAACAGGAAAATTAACTTACAATTTAATGAAATCATTTCTTCTTAGAAAACATCCGATATTTGTGAATGCCATCGCAACACGTTTATTATTTATTTCCTACTGTTCACTAATATTCTATTTTTCAGTCAAAATCGTGATATTTCCACAAGTGATCAAAATGTTATCAGTATTCTACATTGTCAGCAAGGGTCGGTTTATTTGTAACATAACCTTAAAAACTCGCATGACATAATAAACGACAAACAATAAAATTACTGTACGGTACTTTACTTCCCTATTTCTGGGCAAAACTGGCAGAATGCAGCAAGCAAACAGCAAATGGCAATCTTTGAAATCTTTCATTGACAGCCAATCATAGATTTTTTTCTTCCATTCTCATGGCATTGGCGCATGGATAAATTACTCTATCTGGATCACTAACTTTGTAGTGGTATCTGAAGATCAATGACGTCATATCATAAGGACCATTTTTGTATTGTGTTCATGTTATCTATAGTCACAGGATATATCATTCGATTGAGATTTTTTTACAATGATATAAAAACATTATATTATTATAATACAGATGTACTGTAATTGTGTACCTTAGTTTTCAATTTACTCAATGTAATAACGTAAAACTCGCACTAAGCCCACAGGTACCTCTACAAAGTCAGTGATCCAGATAGAGTAATATTATATCCTTGGTAGAAGTATTATCCACAGACAAAATAGAGTTGTCTTAATGTCTATGAAATTATCTGCGTTGTAAATTAGGGTAAGGAATAGGTACTTCATAAAAAATAAAGGCATTAAATAATAAATATAAAGGTTTTCGTAGAAAATTTGCCTGCAAATATGCCTTGTCTAAAATACGGTAGCTTTTGACACCGTAATTTTACATCGTTACGGTAGACGGTAAATCGGAGCTGAATACGGTAGATCTACCGTAATTATGTCAATGACAAAATAAAAAAGAGAGGACAGGCCATAAGGTCACGTGATCTGAAGCCAAATAGTTCTCTAAAATGGCGTCGACTCCGCCCATGCTCCACCCATAAAAATAGTGTTGTATTTTTTATATCGATATAATATTTTAAGACAAAAAATACCTATAATTCATTATAATTTATTTTCAGTGGTATTCCGAAATAGAAGTATTTTAATTGTTATATGTTTCACACTTACTTCTGGCTAAATCTCGCAAAGAATGTTGTTTTGTTATGTATTCAAAATAGCAAGATCCAACCTAATATTCCAACAGTGTTTCAGCATTCAACAATTCAGGAGGGAAAAGGTGATTGTCAAACGCAAATATAGGTCTCCTAGGATCCTGGGTACACTTCAAGGTTCTTGCGAAATAAAATATATATGATATATGTAAACGCATGTACATGAGAGAAAGAAGGTTAAACTTCACAATATTTATTGCAAACAATTACCATATTACAAAGATACAGCTTATAGTAATTGGTCTAGAATGCTATTAAGTCTGATGGGGATACGCGTGAAAGTAAGGTAAGGAGAGAAGAGTCCCTGGTTGGCAGGCGTTCACAGGCGCGGGCAAAGGGCTGGAGCCCCCGCTTCACCTCCTTCGTCCCGAGTGATGTTGGTAGCAAGCGCGAACAATATAATTTAATTTATGAAGATAAACCTAAGGTATTTCTCGTAGTCACTTTGGACCCTTTTCTTCAGAGGCTTGAACTGCGAAAGACGGTGGACGGTGGCGTCATTTGCTGTTCATCTAAAAAAAATTAAAACTATCGTAGAACAAAAGATAATAAAGAAGTCATAATTACTGATTTAATTAAAAGTAATTCATACGAACTCTCATGTTTGCTGTTGACGCTATTGAAAATGTTACCATTAGGTACAATTATAATACCTATCGGGTTCATTTTTATAAATTAAATTTTGTTTCCCCAACTCGTCAATTTTGATTTGATATGTCGATACTTTCTGCTTCAGCATCTTTATTTTCTTACGCTGTTCTTGTACTTGTCTGCCTAATTTTTTAAGTTTATGTTCAGATTTAGCTGCTAAAACCTGGAAAGTAATTTACAATATATTAAGTATTAACTAGGATATCCATATACAATTATATATAGAGTATAATAATTAAGTGTGGCCAGGCGATTATTCCATATACATACAAGATATAAAAATGCTTTAAACTGATAAAGATTTTTTTGTATAAATAATTGTTGTAACAGCATTTTTAATTTGAAATAATATTTTTGTACATTGATATATCAGAGAGTTGATTTCTTTTTATATGATATGATGAAAATACTCACCATGGTACTGACTCCTATATTAACTGTTAAGTCTACATCCATATTTGTTGGTGTCGTTGGCAGTTGATCCATGTAAATCAGATTAAGTTTGTCGATGTCAATGGGCATATACGCTGCAAGAAAACATATATTATTACTGTGCTAGAGTATCACTGAATATGCAATGTATAGTTATCACATTATAACATTGAAATCAAAAATTTATATAACAACAATTTAGTATAATTATGTGTAAAATAAACTAAAAGAAAAATAACCTACATTAACATTTAAAAGTCTAGACAACAAAGAGCCTAGACAAGCATTTATTTTACTACATTATAAAAAATGTAGGTATACTTACTGGAAAAAGAGTGGGAACCACATCATCCTTTAGCCAACATCCAACGTCCTATTGATTATATTTTTTTTTTAATCCTTGGAGCATATTCTTATTACTCCTGCAGGTCCTCCTTTATCATCAGTCCATAATTTTTTAAGTCCTTCATTCTTCGGAAATCTAAAAAAAATACATGCACCGATAAAATAATGTTATAAATCCATGATAAAATAAGTTCACATGTATTTTAGATCACTACTTAAAAATATAAAATTATATCCTTATCAGCTGTCTGGTGACAGCAGAACAAAATACAATTGTCACCACACCATCCCTCTTTTTGTCCCAGGTGTCATAAGAGGCAAATAAGGGAATATAATGGAGAACAGGCAGAAGCGTCCTCTGTGTAACAACTACCATTTACTACAATCACAATCCTGCCTGCCCAGCTTGGTGATTATGGGCAAACACTTCCATTTTTGGAAGAGGCTTCAGTTCAGTAGTAGCAGTATTAATAATCTTTTAATAGTTTGTGCTATTATCTACTCGTAATAATAATGTGCAATATTATGTTTAAATATTATTTCCAGAAACATATGACAATGGCTCTGAATTTTAATACATTGGCAAAGTGACATTTTGTTAAAAACAGTATTTAATCACTAATGTAAATAAATGTTGCATATAATATCGATAACTCGAAAAGTACGGTACAACGCTAGGTGTGTTTGTAACCATTTCAAATATTTACTTGATCTATTTATGTTGAAACTAGTTATCAGAAATTATAGATAATAGCGAAAAACGCAGTCCAGAATTCCTAATATAGACACATAATCTTAATAAACCCAAAATACACATGAAAATTACAACTAACCTGAAGAATGATAATCCTTCGTAATTTTTTCGAAAGTTTGAATTGCAACCTCTGATGCAACACTTTGCCATGTTAGGTTTTACTTAGTTCACTTTAGATACACAATTAAAAGTAGCAAAATACACAAATTCACTATTAAAATCAAAAATAAACTTCGAACAACGCATTAGATGACAGCCGAACTACTTAGGATGTTCGTTTCAATAAATGGCGTCCGAACCGAAAAG
Organism: Thymelicus lineola; assembly: GCA_963932265.1. Lineage (NCBI taxonomy): Eukaryota > Metazoa > Arthropoda > Insecta > Lepidoptera > Hesperiidae > Thymelicus > Thymelicus lineola. The sequence continues at coordinate 9,264,625 of OZ010694.1, read as the reverse complement.
CGCTTCAAGGCAGGGCTTGCATAGACTTTATTAAAATGTTACTAGAAAATTGAAATATGCTATATGTATTGTACTTTCTCTGCAAGTCCATATTGTAACGTGTAAGAAGAAGACAGATATATTTTTGGTATTTCGGGTCATATTTGCACAATACATGTATAATGAAAAAATATATACGCAAATTAGGGCCTGTCCTCTCTTTTTATTTTGTCATTGAATTATGTGGTACCTGGCAACACTGCACCTAGACGTTATAACTTACAGACGAAAATATGGTTGGTTTGGTTCATTGCCCCTCACTCACATCTGAGTTCAGACGTTGTCCGAAAATTGGAATCCGTCGTATTTGAACCTTTCTTCAGTCGTTACTTAGGTCACTATTTATTTTACCAATTCATAGGGATGTTATCTATGGGGTTGTTCAGGGCATTATGTATTTCTTCTTTTAAACCTGTTTTGCCTGGGCCCTCAGTTCATAAACATTTGGATTGAGGGCCCAACTATATAAATCATTTTTCGGTAACTTGGCTCTATTTTGTTTAAATTTGATTGTATGTGTAACCTGTGCCATAAACGAATTCAAACCACAAATAGCTACATCTACTGCTACGTACATAAAGGGGAGGTAATATGGAAAAAAACGAAGTAAATAGTTACGAATAAATTTATTTTTTAAATAAGTAGTCTGTTCTTATTTTAGAACAGTTTGGAATGACAATACAATATTTTGGCATATTTTTTCAAATCGGAAACAAAGGTGTTTGTTACAATCATGGTCAAATGAGATTTAACACGTAAGATTAGTATTCACTGAAATATCACAGTGAACAAAAATACTCCTAACAGCATTTTCCTACTCAGTGAAACGTCAAATACGATTAATGAATATATATCAAATACACTTGTGGACACTTAAAAAGAAGTGAAATCCATACATACTTAACACACACACAGTTGTACTCCTAGGAGAATTAGCTACTTAATAGATACTTGTTAAATTAAATAAATTAATATTCGTTATTAAATCTCTTGTGACCTCCATTGCTGCTCCCGCCTCTGCCAAAATTTGTACCCCGGCGGAAACCGCCACCACCACCTCGTCCGCCGCCGTACCGGTTCCTGTTCCATCCGCCGCCGCCCCCGCAACGTTCAGCCATGGTTTGCAGTTGTGGATTCACCGTCTGAACAGGACATTTCATTTAGTGATTAATTAAATAAACATCTAACAATAATATAAAACTGATGAAACAATGAATCTGTCACAACATCTGAGGATGGGATCCAGTTATGTATAATGTGGACACCGAAGGCATGTAGCTGTATTCAATGTACCTCATACTTGCATTCATGTCACGCTATCAATGAACGTACCCATGCCAAAGGTATGAGGAATTTTAATTTTGAAACTAATATTTATTAACTAACCTGGTTAGCCTCTTGTAATACATTTACAAGGTCTTTAGCTTGACGGGAGTTTGAGGGCGTAAAGAACGCATATGACGTTCCTTTTGATTTTGATCGCCCCGTTCGGCCAATGCGATGGATATAGTCTTCAGAAGAATTTGGGTAATCAAAGTTTATAACATATTTGATACCATCAACATCTGTAAGTAATACATGAATTAGAAACAAATAGATTTGGGGTTGCAAAGTTCAAGAAAAGCTTAGAACAGATTGAAATTACAATAGTTAATGCAAATATCAGTCAAGAATCTGTTGAAAACTTAGTAATGAACAAGATAACCACTTTAATATTATATCACTTATGGTAACTCACAGCCATATTACTTACATGAATGAGTTACAAAGAGATATGTATTATAACAGTCTACATCTGCCTCTCACTTAGAACCCTGGAGTCTTGCTAAGGGCGCCAATTTGATAAATTAAGATGATCTCCATTATTAGGCATATTCATTGCTCCCTTAAAAACTCCAATGTGGCCGAAACAGAAAACCCTTGACCTCTTGCCGATCATCTCAACCCGTGGTCAAGTTTTTCAACGATGCACTGATGTGTTTATTCCGTTTATCTTTCTCAATGTCAATAATTAAAAAAGTGCATCACTAGGTTTTCTTCAACTCTCAAGTGTATCCGATTGCACGGACATACCATCAAGCTTTCCGGCCGCGGGTCCAATCTCAGTGAAAGGCACATTTGAGGCACCGTTAAATGACGAGTTATTGCATTCTCAAAGTGGAAACCACTGAATCAAGTGTATCTTGAAATCCAGTGCAGAAACTTTCCCAATAATTTAGGGAAGTAATCAAATAGAACACAATAACTTTCCGCCAGTGCCTCTGAAATACAAAAACTCAAATTATGATAACTGATCAGTAAAAACATTGAAAATAATACTCTCAATGTCCAACGGTTAGATTGAAACATACCAAGTCCTCTAGCTGCAACATCAGTTGCAACCAGTATGCTGGCGCGACCTTGCTTGAACTGATAAAGGACTTCATCTCTCTCTTGTTGGGTCTTGTCGCCATGCATGCAAACAGCTGGCCAACCATAGCGCCTGATGTTTCTTGTGATATTCTCTACTTTCCGTTTGGTCTCAACAAATATAATGGTCTTCGCGCCTGGTTCTTGACTTTGTCCAATTTCTTGTAACAACACATTTAACCTGCAGAAGAAAAAATAATTATAGCGACATTTGTAAAATGAGTAATTTCGAAAAATTATCGTTAACTTTCAGATCTTCTTAGAGGTAATTCTTTGGTTTATAATCAACAAATTTCATAGAAACAAGAAATCATCATTATACAACCAACATTTAAAATAGGATTGAAATGTTACATACTTATTTTCCTTTTCATGTTCTTGACAAACATCTACAATTTGTAAGATGTTATGATTTGCAGAGAGTTGTAGGGATCCAACATTAATTTGCATATAATCGCCCAGGTAATCTTCCGCCAACTTTCTTACTTCCTTGGGCCAAGTTGCAGACCACATCAAAGTCTGTCTGTCGGGCCGAATTTGTTCTATTATCTTTCTTATTTGGGGTTCAAATCCCATGTCCAACATTCTATCAGCCTCATCCAGTACTAAGTATGTGCAACGCTGTAAATTAGTTGTACCCCTTTCCAGGAAATCAATTAACCTTCCTGGTGTTGCAATAACGATCTCCACACCCCTTTCCAAGTCACGTGCCTGCTCCCTTTTGGGTGCTCCACCAAAGACGCAGGTATTGCGAACGTAAGCCGCATTGCCGAAATCAGTTGCAACTTGTTGAATTTGCTGTGCCAATTCCCTTGTTGGTGCCAATACAAGAGCAATAGGTCCATCTCCTCGCCGTATCGGCTGTTGGTTATTAATGTGAACAATGGCAGGTAGAATGTATGCCAAGGTTTTTCCTGACCCAGTCTGAGCAATGCCCACCAAGTTTTTTCCAGACATAGCAATGGGCCAGCCTTGAGCTTGGATAGGTGTTGGATCTTTGTAGCCACTGTTCTTGATGGACTGCATTACATAATCGGGAAAGTTAGCTTCTTCAAAGCGATGAATAGAACTTGGGACTTTTACACCACTGACGGTGATTTCATGAGTATTTCTGTACTCTTCAATCTCATAAGGTGATCTGCTCAAGACTGACTCATGTGGATTGTAGAAGTCTTTATTGAATGGTTGAAGAGACATCGAGTCCCAGTTTGGGCGACGCATGTTTTGCCCGTTGGTAAATTCCTTCTTATTTCCAAATCCGCCTGAGCCTCCAAATCTACCCCCACCACCTCCTCCTCCTCCAAACTTTGAAGCTCCATTACTAAATTTGCTTCCTCCAAATTTGGAACCACCGCTACCGCCGCGGCTATTGTTCCAATTTCCTGACCTGAAAAAAAATTAAAATTTAATAACTTCATTTCATTATCAACAAGTATTTTATTTACTGAGGCATACGATTTTCTTTTAAATTATAGGTTTAACTAATATTTTCATAAAAAACAGATGTAAAAAAATCCTACCCTAAAAACAATAGACATTTCACTTTCGATTTACATTATGGTTTGTATAGAATTCAGGGATTCCATGATTATTTTCCCCAGTTTTTAATTTGGTATTAGATATTTTATTTGAGTAATGTTCACTTCCCAAAAGGTGTAATGCATTTTGACGCGGGACTTAGTTTTAGGCTGAAAATCGGGATGGCCTCACCCTAAGTAATAGAACGGAATAATTTGTGATTCAATAGAAAAATATTAGAAATAAATATAAACTGCAAATATTTTTAATTGAAGTGTGTGACTGACTCGCTCATCTCAATGCTATTGCTGACTCAGTCAAACGTAAACGTGGCTTAGTGTGACGACATTCACTATCGGCCAAGGCTGCCATCACTTAAATCGCAGTCTGACAAGATTTCAACTCCCGAAAGTAATTATTTAGATTTAAGCGGCGCCGCTCTAGATGCTAGCCCACTTTTGTCTTTTATTAAAGTCCTTCGCTACCAAACATGCACCCTAAGAGTTTCTGTCCAAGCCCCTTTTTCGGCGGGCCTCCAGCATTCCAACAAAGTGTTTTATCCGGACCCTTTTCGAAAACTCAGAGTAGAGCGCTCCATAATCTAGGACAAATACGGGGAAACCCGGACGATTGGCAGACCTAACCATCTCACGTGTGACGCGCGGAACTAGCATGGCGGACGGGCGTGAACCGCTGACGATCGATAATAGAGAAAACGCTTTACGCTAGACAGACGCTATCAATGTAGAGCACTAGAGCTGCGCGAAGCCCCAATAAAGACTTACGCATGCGCACAAAACATACGCATTATGACGAAAATATTGATTATTTTCATCTTTGGTTTATTACCTATGATATTTTGTAAACTTAAGTGTAACATAAAAGGGAAAACAAAATGGCTACGAAGCCGATGCCTTGAGGCTCGCACACTTCACTTTATATAGTTAAAATTTGGTTTTAGGTCTCAAGCAATTAATCATGATTCACAAAGGCATGTTTCAGGGTACCTAATAAGTAGTCGTTAACCACTAAAATTACACGATACCTACGTAAACCCAACTAAGTAGGTACATAAATTAGATCCTCAATAGTTATATTCAGACTTAGCAATAAAAAGCCAAAATGTGCACGTAAATTAAAAATAAACAAACACAAAGAAATAAAGTAATAAAACATTGCTACTCACATTTTAGATGGATAAAACTAATCAAAGATGGTAGTGATTAAGTTAGATTTATTCTTCAATTTGAAGCAGGGTCAATCTGTAAATGACGAATTTATTCGTTTAAATTTATTACAAATCCACTGACAAGTAATAATCACTTCGTAAACTATTTCTACTATCACAAATGCCTCTACTTGCTACGAAATTGAAAACAGAAATTCAAATAAAAATTAACGACTCAACAAAACACACGTCTCACCTCGACCACTGCTTTTTCAAAAGAGAAAGGAAATTGAACGAAAGATGTCGTAATCGAACGAACTGAGGTGAATGAAATCATTGAAAGGAACGAATGGCTTGGCATAAGATAATGGCAGTATCAGAAATCTAAAAATCTACTAAGTAGAATTGACATGGTAGCTTTTAATTTTTTTTATTTCAATTATTCAATTAATTATTTATAACATATAATTACGTTTTGTAAACGCTGTTGGATTGCGTAATAAATAAAAAGTAATTTATCAGCATTTTTTTATGATGGAATGACTGATATGACGTAATCATAACGTTGTATTTTGCGATACTATCTTACTTCTCCATTGTCTGGCATCCTATAGGAAATTTTGAACAATCCTTACCTAGTTTATACGCCAACACCACAAAAGTAAGTTTTTATTAGTTTTACTAGCTGGTAATTTTAAAAACTGCCAATTACGTTTGAGAGTATTAAAAACAGAAAAATGAGAATATTTTTCATGCCTCGCAAATATTTTAATAAATGGATTTTAAAATAAAGGGCCAATTAATTGTAGGGGGGCTAAAATGACTACTTCTTACCCTAATTTAACTGCATCTTCAGTTAATTTGTTTTTTATGGCATTTTTAATTTTTGGTTTTTGAGTTATTGTTAAACTGTTCGTATAATTTTTTTCCGCAAGAAAAAATTTAAAAGTACATATTTAAAAAGATGCGGCGGCACGATTGTATTCGGATCCTAAAAATAAACTATAGCTATTTCTTTCTAACGTTCATATGACTACCTTCACTAAACATATTTAATCATATAACCTAAAAGACAATAGTTTCTTTTAGTTACTACAAGTTATAATGAAAAATGTGTAGTGTGCTATAACTTCTTAGCGGAGTACAGTGGTCAGGATGAAACATTGGATTGATTGTTAAAGTTTCTATACTACGTCGACGTAAAATAACTTTAAATCAGTCTTTTTTTATTTGGATTGAAAGGTTATTCGAATTTTCGACATGTGTATTCGACATTCGGCTGTGAACTTGATAGCCAGATATTAATTTTTGAAGTGAAACTTCTTTAGAATCGTTGTGATTTCAAACCGGATGCAATGGAAAACACGACAGGTAAGAGACACAAATACAAAAATGTGTAGGATGAAGCCAGGAAAGGATAAGAAATATTCGTCAGTTAAAATAAATAAAAACGACATCGTGACAGTAACAATGCTAAGTTGTATTCATAGATGGCGCGAGGAATAAGATAAAAGATTCGTTTTATTGCTAGATAGATGGCGCTTGCTGCTCATTTTACTCTTCATATTATGTTAAGAGATGGCGTTAGTTACCACTGTTTTATTTTTCTTATGTTCGTGGTTATCTTTTAAAAAGTGCTAAGTTGTATTCATTGATGGCGCGAGGAACAAGGTAGAAGATTCGATTTATTGCTTTTTCATCTCATTGTCTTGAAACCAAAATTTTGGAAAGTTTCACTTCTACCACGTGTGAATTGCACACATTTTAATTTTTTTATCATTTCTTGACCAACAACTCATCAATGATCCTGAAGAAGTTGGTAATGTTGATGGGTGTCCACTTACCATCAGGTGGCTCATTTCTCAGCTGTTACATAAAACAGCAAAAACAGTTTCGAAAATGGTAGAAATTGTGAATCTTGACGTGTTAAGTATCAATTGAATGAACGACGAATGGATTATAAGTAGGGTTCGAACGATACTTTCGATACTGAGTAGGTATCGATATTTTTGTTCGCGATACTCGATACTCGTACCTGGTAGTTACTCGCATGTACTCATATGAAACGTCGGTATCGAGTACTTTTAAAATACTGAGTGCTTTTCAGTATTTTCATATGGAAACAGATCAACTGTGGCCCGTTTTAGCGCTCGGACTAAACAGAAAGTGTAATTTGACCTTTTTTTTTAGCTTTGATCTGACTGTGATCCTCGCGAGTACTCGATAGTCGATACTGAGTAGTATCGATACTTCAGGACCGATACTTTTTTGGTACCGATACATTACCCGTCGATACTACACGAGTACTCGGTATCGATACCAGAGGCCGATTCTTCGGACCCTAAATTATAAGTTTAGTATTCATGAGGAGATGATGAGGAGTTTGAGTTTGAATTTTGAATGAGTTGAATGATTCTATTCCATGATCTATGATCATTTCGAATATTGTACGCATAGATAGATCTTGGAGGAATGATAACACTCCAAGGCATAGATGTTGATGTATAAGCAGTGTTGCCAATTTAGCCCTTTCGGGGCTAGATCTAACTTTTTTATGGGTTTTCAGACTTTAAAATAATTATTTAGCACCTAGCCCAATTTCTAGCCCTAAAACCATTTTCCGCCATCTTCAAAAAAAAGGGATAAATTCAGGTTTTCCAATAGACCGAACAACAAATGGCGACAATGGCGACAAAGAATATTACGAGTTGATTTATCGTTTTTCAGTACAAAATGTATGGAAAATGTTTTTAGCGATTTCTGACATTTCTAGTACTCATACCTTAAATGGCCCCATAGAGTATTTTGATCCCCATACGAAGTAGGATCGATACGCATAAAAATATTTTTTTTGGATTTTAGCACTTTTTTCGCTGACTTTACATTTTCTCAAAAATCTGTGAATGCAGTTCAGAATATCTTAAAAAGTTGTGGATAGTCTCCTAGGAACGTTTTCCTGTAACTATAACGGTTAAGGTACCTGCCCTTACTGACCCGTCTCAAAAATCCACCCTGTATATGTAATACTAGCGTTACCCGCCCCGCGCCTTCGTCCGCATGGTATTTAACAAAAAACCTATTTGTTATTTTCTAAAACAAATTTTTTTACAGACAGACACACAGACAGACAGACAGATAAAAATTGTAAAAAATGTTGTTTTGGTATATGTACCGTGTATACATCAAAATGCATTTAGTAAAAAGAGGTTATTTTCATATTACAAACAGACACTCCAATTTTATTTATTTGTATAGATAATTGGCCATGGTGACGGGGACAAAAACTAAGAAATACTTAAAGTCCGGTTTATACGTATAGTATACGTAAGTACTTAAGTAGAGAACTAAATAAGTGAATAATTTTTAGTGCGCTTCTAAACGTACCACTTTAGTAAAGCTTTTTAGTTCATACAATTCTTCACAACCTACTTAATTACTTACGCATTTTATTAAATTTTAACTAGAAAGTGCCTGTCCAAACGTGTTAAATAATAAACTCCGCCCTCCTACTTAACAGAAAAATAGAAAAAATTCTGAATTACTTGTTTACTTGCCTACTAAATTTTAGCTACTAAATTTTCCATTTAGATGTATTAATTTACTTAACATTTTGTTAAAATTAATTATCTACTTAATTATTTAATACGTGTAAAGTCCCATTTATACGTATTAAGTAGTTAAGTAGGTAATTAAATTTTAAGTGAATAATTTTTAGTTCATACAATTCTTCAAAATTTAGTTATTTACTTAAGTATTTTACTAAATTTTAACTAAAAATTGCCTGTCCAATCGTGTTAAGTGTGCCCCACCCACCTACATAACAGAAAATAGAAAAAATTCTAAATTACTTGTTTACTTGCGAAAACAGAGTACTTTGTTATAACTATGCTGAAACTAGCGAACTAAATTTTAACTACTAAATTGTCTGTTTACAGATAACTATAATAAATTACTTAACCCTGGGAATACACGTCCGATTTTTCTCTCCGATCGTCGGATCAGATAGTCTGATCAGACACTCGGAAGGCCCTCGTGCCATACATTTGTTTGAATACACAATACACGTCCGATCAGATTGTAGGATCGGACGTCCGAGTCGGAAACAGCGCCAAGACGTCTACGATTTTATGGCCGATCCGATTGTCTGAAGGTGCGGTCTGCATACTTTTCTACAGAGACCAATACACGTCCGATTCCTCCTTCCGACTTGCCAGTTTACTCTCTAGCGTGACAGTGAACGCACGCGTCGCATTGTTATGTCATTTTAGTAGTTAAGTAGATAAGTAATTTAGTACATAAGTAAATAAGTAATTTAGAAATTTTTCTGTTAAGTAGGTGGGCGGGGCTTATCACTTAACACGTTTGGACGGGCACTTTTTACTTAAAATTTAATTAAAATTTACTAAAATGGTTAAGTAATAAAGTAGGTCACGAGGAAGTCGTAAACTTCTTTGCGTTGTTGATCATTAGTTTTTAGGAAACCAAAGGACATGCAAGATTTATTTTAATTTAAGATATTATTATGAATAGTTTAATTTATTTTTATTATTTTAATGTTTAATTCTTAAAATGTATAATAATTTCTACCAATACTCATACTCCATACATTGTGCCTTATTTTATTCCTATATGGTATCTATCCCTTTTTTCATTTTAATTTTTACCCACGATGGGCGGAACGAAACGAAGGCGGTATATGCATTAGGGGTTAGAGGTTGTTTGTTTGTTAGTTTGTATGTATGTATATTACCGTTTTTATGAAAACTACTGGGCCGATTTCATTGCAGTTTTTTGCATCCAAAAGGTATCACTAAAGAGCGGGCTTATAATTATATGTTTTATGGCAGTAGGCCACCAGAGGGCGCTGCAGTAGCCTGATACGGGGGGTTTTTCAAAATTTTTATTTTTATGCTGTGCTATCTGTACCTACACGCTGCTAACTATTCCAATTTTTAACCGACTTCAAAAAAAGGTGGGGGTTCTCAATTCGACTGTATTTTTAGGGTTCCGAAACTATCGACGCTAGAAAGTTCTCGCTCGAAAGCTGGTGCTTTTCATGTGGTGGGACCACATGACAAGCACCTTAAATTTGAGCGAGATCTGACGAGTAGTTTTTGATTCATCCCTTATATTGAAGTAAGTTATTTTGTTGTCCAGAATGATTCAAGTACAAAAGTACGTTAAAAGAGCTTATACCTACTCATTCTATAACAATCAAAAAACTTTTCGGGGTATCTCAGTAGTTTTGGATGTTTTAAGTAGAAATTACTCTCGGTAAGTATCAATCTGGATACACTGAAATTGAATATTGAATCCAATAGCGACGTTATTTCTTCTTTCGCGCTAACACGAGCAAATATGTAATAAGTAACGATAATTTTCATTCGCCATCCATCTTTTCTTTTTGGCAAGAGTGGCAAGCAAGCACTTACCGCTCTCACAGCTCGAGAACGACTGTGTTCAACACAGTGTGTTCAGAAAAAGTCTGACGCAAAAATCGGACGTGTATCGAGTAAATACGATCAGATAGTCTGATCAGACAATCGGAAACAAAATCGGACGTGTATTCCCAGGGTAATACGTGTAAGCCGGACTTGAGTGGTAAACGAACGAATTAGAAATTCGGTTGTCGTTCGACCGTTCATTGATCATTCCTTCGTTCGTTCATTCGTCAATCTTCGGGTCCCGCCGTCCCGTCCCGCTCCCGCTCTGCGTTCGAGCTCAGGAACAAGGTTCCCAACTTAGGGGTTTTCCCCCCAAATTTAGGGGGTAAATATGTAAATTGGGATTTTTTTAGGGGTCTTATATGTTTAGGGTTATTTTTAGGGGCTTTTTGATTCTTCATATTTTTTATTTATTGATCAAAGTAAAGATGTAAGAGGCCCTGGAACAAACTAGCCAATCAAAGGAGACTGGGACTTTTGGCATTTAAATAGAAAATATTAGATTATTCTGCAATCTGCAAAAAGATAAATGCAAAAATGAGTATTTTAAAATTTACCTTACAAAAGAAATCGATATTGTAATCGGAATTTATTCATTTGTAAGAATTTATAAGTCCTATTTAACGAATCAAATGACAATGAATGAAGAAACAATAAGTTAATTATTACAAATTAATTTTACTTAAAGCCATAGAAATATGTGCATATTTTATAAATAAGTAAAAATTTATAATTTAAAAAAAAATTTTTAGGGGGTTTTCCAAGTTATTTGGGCGATTTTAGGGGTTTTTGGTTTAGTTTTAGGGATAAATATTTTTAAGAGTTGGTAACACTGCTCAGGAAAAAGCAAAACAGCTTGTCTTTTTAGTAATAAATAAATGCTTGAAATTTATTAATGTAAATTTAAGTTATACAAACTTAGTGCAACATAAACAGTTAAGTGTTTCAATAGCTAAAATGGCTATGCAACCCCACAGCAAGAAAAGAGTGTGCTATTATTATGATAGTAAGTGTTACAAAGTTTGTTACCCGCCACACTAATGGAAAAAACGTTTTTTCCTATTTATTATTGATGTAATCTATTATATCGTGACGATTCGGTATGCAGGAATAATAAAAGTCACAATAATATGTATTTTTGCATTTAGATTTATCCTAAAAATCGTCTTAAGATTTTTATCGGCATGTGACTCAGTGAATTTCATGGCGTCTGTACCTAAACCAGCTCTATCATTGGTCCGTTATATGTTGTCCTGTTCTGGTTAAATGCGCTACAGACAGAAAGATGTCAAGCCGTGAAATGAACTGAGAAACATGTTCTTATAAAGTTGAAAATAAAGTTTAGTATTTTTTAATTAATTTGTTTTTTATTCCTAGGTGACATAGGTAATTATTATTATGGACAAGGACATCCAATGAAACCTCACCGCATACGTATGACACATAATTTGTTATTAAATTATGGTCTTTACCGGAAAATGGAGATCTATGTAAGTTCTATTTTATTTTGTAAGTATACAATTAAATCTAATTTTTATTTCAACAGATGACATACTAAAGGGATATGTATTTATAATATGTTGTATATACAGATTAGTATTTCATTAGATTAGTAATCTTTGAGGTTAGTGTAAGAACCTTACACTGTCCACTACATACAGTGTATACCGTTTATTACTCTTTTATATTTTAACATGATGTTTCAAGATACTTCTAATTTTTTTCTAATAGTGAAGATAAGAATAAAAAGTAAATTAATCAAAACATAAAATAACACAATAAGATATAATAATAAATGCATACACACTCATACCCACTGTAGGTTTACCCACAGTATGTTTTTACTTGTGTCGCGAGCGGCATGTACGACACCATATCACAACGACACCTATGACCCAAGTACAAGTATTTATCAGTCACATTAATATCTGCCCGGACCAGGAATCAAACCTGGGACCCCTGGCTTTGCAGGCAGGGTCGCTACCAACTAGGCTACAGGAATATAATATGATTATGAATATCATAATCATTATACTGAAAATACATTGTCAAGGTTCTCCTGCACCTGGACACTTTCTTAGTGGGACTGTATTTATAATATTGACCTAACTGTAAAACTCAAAAAGTTCAAATCTTGCACCCCCTCATTTTTTCTAATGTGTTGTGGATTATTTTTAATGCAATAATATGCATATTTTTGACACTGTGATATAACTATGTCATTTATGTGACCAATGCACAGTGTGTGACTTTATAGGTATATGACTGTTGAGTTTGAATTTAAAGAAACCAGAGTGTTTATTTCAACATATATATTTTCTTACAGAGACCACACAAAGCAACTGCCGATGAGATGACAAAATTCCACTCTGATGATTACATTCGTTTCCTACGCTCAATCAGACCTGACAACATGTCTGAATATAATAAGCAAATGCAGAGATGTAAGTCTTTTATTTACAAAGAGCCAACAATACACCCATTTTAATTCATGGCAAACTAATATTTCACAATCTTATTAATTTATGCCTAATAAATATAATGTTAAAATTTAAAGCATTACTTTTAGCTACCTACATAAGAAATACAGTGCAACCTCTATAACGAACCTGAAAGGGATTAGAAAAAATTGTCATATCAAGTAATTTGTTATGATGAGATTTGCTTTACAGAGGTTAGGTTAGTCTGAGATTTTTTTTAACAAGGTAAAAAAAAATTATCAGCCATTGCAAACTTTAAAACTAATAACAATGACGAACTGCAGTGTTAACATCACTTAACATCAAACAACAATTATTGTTGTACAAAAAATTTTACATTTCTGAACCTATTGATACACAAATTATAGTGAAATTTTGTGTGATTAATTGATAGGATATGTTATGTAAAGGTTATAAGTTGCCAAAAATCGTTAACTAGAGATAAATAATACTTTCTGTTTTTTTTCTGAAATGGTTGAAAATTTGCTATAAAAAGGTTTTTGATAAATTTGTTTGTAATGTAAAGGTATATTTTTTATTGCCTCTTATGGGCAGTTCTAGGGGATTTGGAAAAATTCGGTAAATCAAGGAAATTGTTATATTGAGGTTCGTTATATTCAGAAGGCTCAGGACCGGTCAGTGTCGCAAGTTAGGGGAGGCCTATCTCCAGCAGTGGCCCTCCAAGGGCTGATGGATGGATGGATGATATTAAGGTTGCACTGTGTAATGCATTAAACAATTGTTTTTTTTCTTTATGATAAGGGAATAGTAAGTGTTATAATGGTAAATATTTTTTCAGTTAATGTGGGTGAAGATTGCCCGGTGTTTGATGGTCTCTATGAGTTCTGCCAGCTGTCAGCTGGAGGATCAGTTGCTGCTGCTGTGAAACTCAATAAACAGGTCAAATCTTTATTTAATAATATATGCCTTTGAAATAACAATCTGGACAAAGAATGTAAAAAAAAAGCAATATTTTAGAATAGGTACTTAATTAATGAGTTGTTTAATCTGATAAGTATGTATAAGCTTTTGTACTTTTCCTAAGACCACCATTTTTTTTAAAGGAGAACATTTAAAAATGAATGTCTAAACTTTCCATTATTTTTTAATAAAACTTCAAACCACTGAGCTAAACTTTGTAAGTTGACAATTTAACTAACTGTTGCAGGCCTCAGAAATCTGCATCAATTGGGGTGGTGGTCTTCACCACGCCAAGAAGTCGGAGGCTTCAGGTTTCTGTTACGTGAATGACATTGTTTTGGGGATCTTGGAGCTGTTGAAGTACCACCAGCGAGTGCTGTATATAGACATTGATGTGCATCACGGTGACGGTGTGGAGGAGGCCTTCTACACCACAGACAGAGTCATGACAGTTTCATTCCACAAATATGGAGAGTACTTCCCCGGAACCGGTGAGTTGGTACATTTATTCATTTAATTTTTTAATTGTTGGTATTTTTAAATTTAATTAAGTTATGTTTTTTTAAAGACAATGACTTAATACCTATTACCTAATTATTTTTGATTTGGTCAAGGACACAATTTCTACTTATCTTAAACATCAGGTTTTGGATTAATCCAGGAACTAAAAATACATTGAAATCTATTGTCTTTATCTTTGGACTTATTTTATATGTTTATGTTAAACTGCTAACATACTCGTAGTTGAGGCATAAAAACGGTAGTAGTATGTATGGAAGAAAAAGTGTGGTTATAACAGGATGTATTTTCTTATTAACAAACCAGCATGCAATAGAATTTTATTATTGTCTTTTAGCTTGAATCATTACAATTTTACTTCATTATAACATTAAATATTGCAACGAAAAGAAGTTATACAATTTCAAATGTAATCTAAAGATCAACAATTATTCAAAATTCTAAATCGTTTATTTTAAATCTAAATTATTTTATTATACCACCATGTCGGAAAGGGGCTTGGTATATAGAGTAGAAGAATTGGCGCAAGAAACTATAATGAGGTGAATGTCCGTTTCGCAGGTGATTTACGCGACATAGGCGCCGGCAAGGGTAAATACTACGCCGTGAACATCCCCCTTCGAGATGGGATGGACGACGAGTCATACGAGTCTATATTTGTTCCTATTATATCCAAAGTAATGGAAACCTTCCAACCAAGTGCTGTTGTACTGCAATGTGGGGCTGATTCTCTAACAGGTATACAATCTTCAATTAGTGTAATTATTAATATATTAATTTTAAATAGTGAAACAAGATATTAATTTTTGTTACTTTAATGTTGAATCAGTGTCAAATACAAAATCTGTAAATCTGTTGTTCGTATTTCAAATAGAATTTTGGCACCTTAAAAAATATATTCTCTATATTTAAATTTTTATGGCATATCTTTTTGTATCAAATATTTTACTATAATTGAAAGTTTTTTGTTTGCAACAGGTGACAGACTAGGCTGTTTCAATTTAACCGTGCGTGGCCATGGACGTTGTGTGGAGCTGGTTAAACGATTTGGACTGCCATTCCTCCTAGTTGGAGGTGGAGGGTATGTATCTATTACAGTCATTTTTATTGTGTAAGGAGCCAATCATTAATTACATCTTTATGTAATTAATTTTTAACCCCCCCTGCCCCCATGTAAGAGTATACCTACATATAAGATTTCTCGGTCCCCCCCTCCCCCCTTATTACTTGATTTAAGAAAAGTATCAATTGCACTAGAACTCATAATTTAATGTAAATCAATGGTTTTTAGACATTATTATTAGTATTTTGACTTGTAAAAATTAGTAAGAATGGCTTTACAGGGGGTAAAGAAAAGGGCATGTACATATATTGAAGACTCCCTCCCCCTCCCATATCCTTACGTAATTAATGAATGACCCCTAATTTTTTCGGAATAAAATTAACTTAGATGAGAATCATCATATAACCACAGCGTTCAGCTCGGGGCTTTGCTCGCGTTTTTGGGGATAATTAGTACCCTCTTATTCCAGGTCATGGTCTATCTGTTTGCTAAATTTCATGAAAATCCGTTCAGTAGTTTTTGCGTGAAAGAGTAACAAATATCCAACTTTCACATTTATAATATTAGTAGGATTTTAAAGCAAATAATTTATTTCAGCTATACTATTCGCAACGTGTCGCGATGCTGGACTTACGAGACTTCGGTGGCTCTAGGCGTGGAGATCGCCAACGAGTTGCCGTACAATGATTACTTTGAATACTTCGGACCTGACTTCAAGCTACACATATCACCCAGCAACATGTCCAATCAGAAC
Organism: Thymelicus lineola; assembly: GCA_963932265.1. NCBI lineage: Eukaryota > Metazoa > Arthropoda > Insecta > Lepidoptera > Hesperiidae > Thymelicus > Thymelicus lineola. The sequence goes on along the minus strand of OZ010694.1, from coordinate 9,248,310 downwards.
ACACCAGAGTATTTGGAGAAAATAAAGAACAGATTATTTGAAAATTTGCGAATGTTGCCACATGCGCCTGGTGTACAGGTAAATATTTTGTTTCATAAGAAAAGTAATAATGAATGTTAAAAAGCTATGTCTATCAAAACAATAGAATTGGTAATTTTTTTTAAGCGATTCATAAACATGGGTTGAAGCCAGTCAGCTTCTTAAATGTTTTTTTATTTATTTTTTAGGTACAAGCAATACCAGAAGATGCAGTTAATGACGAGTCTGAGGATGAAGACAAAATTGACAAAGATGAAAGACTACCTCAGAGTGAAAAGGTATGTAAATTCACATTTGATCCAAATAGTTCAAATTATGACAATGATGAAAAATAAACCAATGTATGACAATCCAACCTGATGGTAAGTGCATGATAAAGGGCACTAATTCTTCTACAAGTTCACGATTTCTTTCACAAGTAATAAATAAAAGCTGTGTTTGCATAATTTTGGCTGAACAGCTAGTTCTTTGGCTTGAGAGTCAGTTCTTTCTTTTTTTTCTCTCTTTATTGGCCGGCAACACATCAGTGATGCCTATGGTGTTGCTGATGTCCATGGACGACGATAGTCACTTACCACCAGATGGATTGTTTGCTGGCTATTTCCATAAAAAGATAAACTAATAACCAATGATATTATATACAAGATATGCCAAGATGGCGCTGAAAATATTTTAAATCAGACAGTTGATAGCTCTGAGTGAGGCCGTCTATCTGTCTTTTTCACTATTATGGTTTTATAGTGCCATCCCTTTTACATAATTTACCAATGTAATAGTGATTGGTGTAGTGAAACAAAAGATAAACGTGTGTGTGTGTTGTAGCTCGGTCGGAACAGATTTTTTGGTTGATTTGTAAGGGCATAACGTATCTATAGTTTAATATCATTGCTAATAACAATACTATTGTTCAGGACAAGCGTATAATCGGCGAGGGTGAGCTCTCGGATTCGGAGGACGAGGGCGACCGGCGCGACAACCGTGCCTACCGCGCGCCCCGCAAGCGGCCGCGCCTCGACAAGGAGCCCGCGCACCTCAAGGATGACCTCAAAGGTGACGTCACGTCATGATAATAATATGACGATATAACTTCTCAAATTTTTATAGAACGATTTTGCACTTTGCACGTTTATTTGCAGATATGACCTTATGTTGATAAATATTTTTTCAGATTGGACAAACTTATAACTAAACTAACAAATAAAATAGTTGATTGATATATATCATGTTAGAATTAAGATGACGTCATTAGCGTTTCAGTACTCTGGATGACGTAAAGCTACAGTCGAAACCATAATTGGACGGACCACTTTGACAACTCAAATTCGCAAATGTTGCCACGACATAGGCGTTATTGTTCTTATCAATATGAATTACATAATATTTTGCGTAACTTTTAATATCAAGTTGACTCTATATAATGCATTTTTTTGTAATAAAATCTTCCCATTTTATTTAGGGCAATACACTCATTTGCGTACAATAAATAAAGCTAAAAAAACAACACACTCACAAATACAATTTTGTTGCAGCTGACGACTCAAAGGATGATTTGAAGAACGCGAGTAACTTGGAGGAGCCAAAGAAAGAGATTGCACCCACCGTCTGATGCGGGCGCTAAAGGCAGCGTGAAGACAACCACAAAATAGAGAGACAACAAAAAAACTGCAACACACACACGAGAAACGCACACATTGACATGGACACGAAAAATATGAGTGAAAAGCGTTTTTCGTTTCAATGGTATATGTGTGTGCATTGCTCGAACATACACGTATGGAGTTATCTGTCTGGGTATCTATTTCGTGCACACTGCGCCAAACGCAGGGAGAAGCGGTAACGTTAGGACATTGCATCGCGCAATGCGACGGGCCGTGGTGAATAAAGCTTAATTTAATTTACACTTTGTGAAATAGCAACTGCAAGTGGTAAGTTGTGGAAAAATATGCATACTACCATTATACATAGCTTAGATGTTACCATGCAACTTAGCCTAAATATTACCTTCAATAAACATACCGTGAGTTTATAACAGTAAGATTTGTAAAATTCATGATGGATTAAGTTTTAAATCACAAAGTACTGTTTGTACATATCTAAACATTGTGTGAATGGTATGTTAACACTCAAGGCTTAACTTAACACCTGTTGAAGCTTCTATGTCACAAAATGTAAAGTAACTATAGATAGGTTATAGGAAACTTAATGATCCAATCCAGAGAAGTGGACAGATAGATGTACAATATTTGCATTTGGTGAGTGTTGCTCCAAATTATTATTTTTGACCATGTATGTATGTTTTGCTCTCAGTTATGTTGTAAAAGATCTTCATATCTAGTTCCATAACAAAGTAAGGATAGTATTTAATTTGTGATGTGTCCAAGTATGAATGATGTGTTTATTGTAAATGGAATACAGATTGGTTATGTTAATATGGTGTCCTGGTGAGGTATGGCTATAAATATAAAGCTGTTATGTTTGTCTTCCTAACTATAGCCTTGTATCCTCTTCTTGTGACAATGTTGTCCGCACACCGGAGGCGAACGCGGGCGTAGTTGTTTTTTTTTGTATTGTTCGATGAATTAGTATGAACTATGAAGGATTACACTTGGAATCTGTAGCGGAAAGCATGGCAATGCGTGCTTCCACACCGTTTCAGTGTGCAAATAACATTAACTGGTAGAAAATTTGGATTAGAAAGCGCTAACTCAAATAACAGCAGTCTTCAATATAGCTATTCTTGGCTATAAAACAGAAAAGTTATTTTTAGTACTAAATATTTAATCCATATAAAACTGAGCAAAAAGGATTGTCAGTTAAAAAGCCACAAAGTAGCCAGGGGCCAATTAAGTTGTTTTTTATTGGAAAACTTGTAACTTTTTTATGGAATAGACAATTTTTGTTGACACAAATTTCGTTCTTTAAGATTCAAAGAGACTTTAGGTGATCTGTGTATTATAATTCTATTTCTGTATTCATCAGAAATGCACAAACATTTAGAATGAAATTGTGAATTCATAATTAAAGAAATTGAAGGTCAAATATAGTTTCACGTTTATATATTGATTAGTAAGTCATTAAAAATATAGCTTACTAATCAACATAGTATTCTATACTTAGTGTAATGATCCAACTTCAATATTATAATTTCCAATATTGCTTTATGTAAAATATGTATAAATTTTACAACTGTTAAGGAGATCGCTCACGGCTTATTTATGTTGCGCGACGGTAGCAATACAATCGCACGACGATCTCATGTCGCATAAAAAGGTGGCACGGTATTAAGGATACTGTTAGCTACTGTCGCGGACTGCAAATATTCAAAAATGCAATAGCTATGCAGCAACGCATTCACGAATCGTGTTACTGTATCGCTACAAAAAAGTAGCAATGGGCGACCTCCCTTATTTAAAACATTAGGGAAGTTATTATTATCAGTTAAAAGGGCTTTTGTATTTTATTTTCTTGCTGATAGAAAAATACTGTTAAGGTAAAACATCAACATACGTTTAATTTTTTTTTGGATCAGTTTGACGCGTCATTCTTGTCATATTCGTGTTTTAAAATCAATGAAGTTGTCTTATCATACGTAAGTTTAGAAGCCAGGGGAACGGTGGAGCTCCGTCGAGCGAAGCCCAGCCGAGGACACATTCGAAATTCAAAGCTTTGGATTAAATATGTGAATCTATTCGAATTTAACGAATCTTTAGAAATACCGAATCGTCAACGGCAAATTTATGTTGGAACGAGTCGTATTTGGGTCGAAATTGTGGAAACAATAATTGTGTAAAAACCAAAATTGTACAAAACCCATATAATTAAAAAAAAAACAATAAACTATTGCAAAACTTCTCATTTTGATGAGTATTTTCGTTAAACAATCATGCTTTTTAAAAATCCTCATTACTAAAATTAGTACGCATTGACTTGTTCTGATTTAGCCATTAGCCAGGTTAAAAAAATATCAATAATCCTAGTATCCTAAGGCTTTATGTAATAATTTACTAGTAAAAATACTTAGTTGTAGAACTATTTTTCTATTAATTTAGGAAATGAAAATTGACGAAAATTCAACAGTGATTATAAGTAATAACGTCAAAACAACGGTGAATACGCAGTTTTGCGAACTATTTATTGAAATATTTCCCTTCTGAATAACTAAAAACTACGTCCTATTTTATTCAGGAATGAATATATTCAAACTTTAACAATTAGTATTATACATATAACTCCCAACTTCCAAGTGCATAATTTTATCAGCGCTTTTGAGATTAATTTATGATGGGTTATAATTTTCTCGTTGCTTTGTAAAAATCAAACATTATTCAGCCAGCACGTAATGTGGACCATGTCATGAAAATGTCGTATTTGCATGATATGGTCATTAATTTTACAATTTGGCTACGACAATTAATGTGATAATACTATTGTCGCCTTTGTTATACTGATTTATTTGATTTACAATTGAATATCAAAACAACAATAATTCCAAAATGCACGAGTTGATGATATTCTACTATACAAAATTTCATGTAAAAATCATGATTCTATATTATCATTTATTACATATTTTCAATCTACAATACCATAATGTTGTATACACGGGAGCGGAGGTGGTATGGAGAAGTTTTCTAACCGTGTGTGTATTCTACTTAAAAACATGTCTGACGGAAGTGACCAAAACTATTATTATTTGTATCTAAATAAAAATAGACTAAAATCATGGCGTAGGACTACGGCCTCCGCTCTCGTGCATGTTAACAACTTAATTGCTGCTTCGCAATGTCCATGAGACTGACAATAGAATTCACTGGAGAACAGACTTAAAACAATCAATTATATACGAATACAAAATGAATTAAGTAATATACTTGTAAGTTGTTTGTAATTATGTGTTGTAGGTATAAGGTAGGCACCACAAAATGCTAATTTCATTTTTATAAGGTATTTATATCGCAGGAAAGCCTTGATTCCTTATAGGTTTAAAGGACAGTTACACATATAATTAAGGATTACCAGATATAACTTTGTAATTCTTGATTTGAAATACGTTTGATTTGAAATACGTTTCGTGAAACATATTTCAAATGTTCATGATGAACGGAACTAGATAAGACTGTAAATATATTTTTTATTTGTTTTAAATAAATAAGAATGTGTCTAATATTGATATTTTTATTCTTACTCATCCTTGCATCACGAAAAAGTATCTATCTACTCCTGACGCCCCAACTCAAGAGTCACCAACGGTTACTTTAATCGCTCCTTAGTAAAAAATCACCATACAAATTCTGTACTAAGGAGCGATTTAAGTAACCGTTAGTGACTCTTGAATTGAGGCTTAAGTGAGGTAAGACCTCACGAGCTCACTTACAAGTCCTATCTACATTTAGTTCAAGTTACAAGGGATGCTAAAATAAATAAAAAAACATGTTGCTGTATAATATTATAATGTAATTTAAAACAGATTATCACAACGCCCTAGACATAAATTGCACCATAAAATAAAAGTACCTAAAATCAGTCTGGTACCAAAGAGCTATACGAACCCAATACAATAATTGGAATTAATATAAAAATACTATGAAATAATTTAGCAATAGTATTCTATTATACATCTACTTTTGATCAGTAATTTTACAAGAATCTGCAATAAAAGACAGCCTTATATTCAAAGGATAAATGAATAATAAATTGATTTTACAAATAGTTTATCCTAATGAACACTTAAAACTTACAGGGCGATACTCTACTTATAATATCGTAAAATTGAACCTCGTCCGAACGCGCGCGCTCGCTACACTACTGAATACTCGCGCGCTTTGAACTGCGTCACGTCACTCGTCACGACTCGTGTCCTCTAGTACCCTACTGATCGCTACCACTGTACATCATTAAAAAGGAATGTATAATTGGAAGATAATACGAATTAAACACAGCTCCAATAAATAATACGTTGGACGTGAAATAAACTTGTGCGTATTTGTAGGCCTCTTAAATTTTATGACTAGGTAAGACCAAAATCATCGGATAGGACATAAATAATTCCAAAATCACAATAACATTTAAACATTTCAATAAGACAGAAAAGTTAATGGCACATTTCAATAACTTAACTGTACCGTCTTGCTTTGCCACAATTATGTTACAGATAAAGGCGCCTCGACTAACTGATTACCCGCAAATTTAACAAATGGCAACACATGATCAACATCACATAAAAGAAATGATTCATAATTCCGTCATATTAAATTATTATTTATATTAGGTTAGGGCGGAGTCCACCAAACTTGTATACTTATCCTTCAAATAAAATCTAATTTTACTATTCTAAATTTAATTTCGTTTCACAGCCGCTATATTTTAACAGCCGTTTGTCAATTTTGTCATGGTAACAACGGCTGCCATTCAAATTAAGTGCATCGTTTAGTTGCTTGCATGGAGTGTAGAGGAAAAGTGAGCCATCTCCGTGTATGAAAAGTGTACTTTAAAAAGCGTCCCATAACGGGTGGCGCTGCGGTAGCCTAGGATAATTTTACTGAACTCAGCAAACCTCACACCGCAGCTCCGTCTACAACAGCGTCTATTGTCGTAGGATGGTGGTAGGAACTGGAACTAATTCTATTTTCAGTAAACAGCTGGAAATTTCAACTTTCCCCTCATAAGATGGCTCTCCTTACCTCTATAATCCATGGTTGCTTGCGCTTTATAAATTACGTATTTTATTTTAACGTGATAACGTTTATAAAGACGATGAGCCTGAGAGGCATTCACGAAAACCGAGTAACGTCACGGAAGCGCGCGCAGCATTAGAGAGAGAGGCACGCTAGACCGGCCGTCTCTCTCCCACTCAAGCGTAATCGGTCCGCTTGGAAGGCATTTTTCATTTCATTTTTATTTTATTTTACAATCTTTTGAAAAGAAATGATTTCTCGTAGCTCGTACGTATTATTATTATATGAAAACGAAAATCTACAATAGCGTCATCTCTGTTTATAGGTATGAACTACTTGAAAGAACTTTACACAGTACATCGACTCGGACTTTAGTTGTAGTCAAGAAAATCACAGATGTCGCGCAGCTCCTGATATTTAAAACGATTTAAACCAAATTTTCAACTCAAATATGTTTAAAATCGTATAGTTAGTATGAAATTTAATATTATAATCTAGCTAGATACGCGGGTCGCGGTGGCGCGTCAAGCCATGTTCAAGCTGACACAACTGGCGAGTAGCACCGCGGCTCCGTGCGTAGGGCTTCCATTACGTTCTTACATTACATTATTTATATCATAAATTATTCTTCTACGAAATAGACGTTATCACGTAAAACCATTGTCCGTAAACCGACTTTACAGACAACCAATTTTTTTTAGTTCATTATAATATTATGTTCATTAATAATTCATTTTCAAACTATTTGAAAGATATAATAAGATATTTGGTCGAATCCGCCCTTAGTGAGTTACATAATCACGGAATACATATTTGACATGGTTATCAGAATCTCATTCGTGCAGTTGTCTTTTAAATTTCATTTTGACCAGTCTTCTTTAATTTCAATTCACTATTTACAAAATAAAAATTGAAAATGGCCCTATATAAAATTTGCATTATAAATAATATCATTGCATTGACACGGTCAGACGTTTGCACTTAACTGCATAAATACAACAAAGTCCAAATAAAATTATATAAAGATTATACGGGGCCACCAAACATCGCGATTTATTGCAAATTATAATTACACGCTAAAATGACATTACAAACTACAATAGATAGTAAACACTAACTCAATCACAGTAAATACGAAACGATTATAGAGCTTTTAATTAAATAAGTTATTAGCTATGGTTACTAAGAATGCTGTGGTTTAAGTTATAGTTACAAAATATAACGTTATTAAATAAATAAAAACATTAACGCGTTCTTTAATAAAATGATTGCGACTATGCTTGAATAACTAGAGGCTAAAATGTTAAATGTCTAACTGGCACAATTGTGAGCATCGGAGAATTGAATCCGTACAGATAACCGCAAACACGTGGACATAGACCCTGCTCCGCTTATCACGTCGGCCGCCTCGCCCCCCGCCCCCCGCTGCTTGCGTTCAGCCATCCGCGCCCTCTGCAATATCAATTGAGAATACCATTTGATATAGTTATAGGTTACAATGGAAATATGCAGAAAATTTACAAAACGTTCTTACTAAGGTAGTTAGCCATACTGTGGCGGTTTAAAATATGGACTTCAATACCATATCGACCTTCCAGGGGGTCGTAAGAGGCTTCAGTAGTCGGCTCACTTGGTGGTAAGGATTATAATTATCAGTATTATTATTCTATTTTTAATATTATTAAATTATTAGTGGTATCGTGGCTCTTGCCTGGCCGGCTTCTAACTTGGCTCCAGTCAGCTACCAAACGCTTGTGGAGCTTGTGGAGGTCACCAATATGAGGGTGTGCGTGTTCTGATGGACCTGGTAACTAGTATAGTTACGGTGTTCAGGTTTTGTGAGTATGATAGGAACACACGAATGATACGCACGAGATTTGATTTCATACTCTTTTAATTTGTGATTTGTATTTAGTTATATAATGCATTTTTGCGTGTTAAGTAACCTGAATCGAACGTTGCATAAACAGGGGGCAACGACATTTATTTATGCTACTACAATACTCCCCCCCTTAAAAAAAGGAAAAACAATACAATAAAAATGACCGTGTAAAAAATATTTGAAGTTAATTAATAACATAGTAAAAAGTAAAATGTAGATGTATACAATGCAATACAAAATATGGTGAAATCAATAACATAGTTTTTGTAAAAAAAGTAAAATAAGTAAAACGTGTAAAATAAACAGTAATTAACATTAAGAAAATCGCACTACAGGCTTAACTGTGCGACCTGATTTTGTCACGCGCCGTGGTGTCGAATTCGCGGTAGCGTCATGCAAGTTGTGCTCTCTTGTTTCTGATGACTTGGTATTTTGATGTTCATTGACTTCGCTTTCTTGCAAAATAAATGCTGGCTTAAGTCGGTCAATGGAAATAACAGCTGATCGATTGTTTAATTGAATTTTGAAGAATTTGGGATGTTTTTCCAATACTTTGTACGGGCCTTCGTATGGTGCGATCAATGGCTTTCTTACAGAATCTACTCTCACAAAAACGTAGTCGCAAGTATCCATATCTTTGGAGACAAATGTATTTTGTGACGATGTTAATTTCCTGTCTCTGGGTTTTAACTGATTGATAGTGCGCTGTAGTTGTTCCATGAATACATCGGGTGATGTGATATTTGAACTCTGGAAGAATACGCCTGGGATTTTGATGTTACTACCGTACACCATTTGAGCAGGGCTTAAACTACAATCTTCTCTGATCGTTGTTCGTAAGCCTAACAGTATAGTAGGCAGCTCGTAAGACCAATCTGCGGATTTTCCACGTGCTATGATAGCGGTCTTCATGACTCGGTGCCATCGTTCCACCATTCCGTTGGACTGCGGGTGGTAACTGGTAGTTCGTATTCTTCTGATACCCATGAGTTTAGCCAAGGATGAAAATAGGCATGATTCAAATTGGCGGCCTTGGTCTGTTGTTATTCTAAGTGGACATCCAAATCTTACGATCCAGGATTCATATAGTACTTTTGCGACTATCGTAGCTGTGACTTCGGGTACTGGAATAGCTTCGGGCCATCTTGTGAAGCGGTCTATTATTGTTATAATGTATCTGTTTTCATTTGATACAAGCAGCGGTCCGACAATGTCTATATGAATATGTTCAAATCGTTGTGATTCCGGGAATGACATCAGAGGTGTTATGTTATGTCGGTGAACTTTTGATTTTTGACATGATAGACATTCTTTAGCCCAAGTACTTGCGTCTTTGTTCATTCCGGGCCAGAAGTAGTGTTTCTGTATCAGCTTTCGGGTTGTTCGTACTCCGGGATGGGTGACGTCATGTAATGTACTGAATATTTGTTTACGAAATATGTTCGGTACATAAGGACGTAAGTCGCTTGTAGACTCTTCACAATGCAATGATTTGTTGTTCGGTAAACAAATTTTTCTCCATTTTAAATTGCATTTTGTTAACAAATTGGGTAGATCTGGATCGATCTCTTGCTGTGTAGCTATCTCATTCCAATCAATGTTGCTAGGACAGTCAATCTGAGATACACGTGACAGGGCGTCCGCTACTGGGTTCTGTGATCCGGGGAGGTGTCTTATGTCGGATGTAAACTGCGCTATGTAATCTAAGTGACGTAATCGTCGTGGTGATATTTTTTCCTTCGAAACGGATTGTTTTTCTTTCGAAGTGTAGCACAGCGGTTTATGATCGGTGTATATAATTAATTCTCGACCTTCGATGTAATTTTGAAAATGGCAAATCGACATGTAGATTGCCAATAACTCCCTGTCGTAGGTGCTGTAGCCTTGTTGAGTATCGGATAGCGCTTTTGAGAAGAAAGCGATGGGTTTCCACTCGTTATTTACTTTTTGTTGTAGGACTGCTCCGACGCATGTTTGTGATGCGTCTGTCATGATTGATAGAGGCGCATTGGGCGATGGCGGACAGAGTACAATGGCGTTTTTCAGGCCTTCCTTGCACTGTCTGAATGCCTCCTTGCTTTCATCAGTCCATTCTATAGCGCTGTTGTCCCGTTTCTTAGTTCCTCGCGTGTACATGTTTAATGTTGACTGGTGTTTTGCGGCATGGGGTATGCTGGTACGATAAAAGTTCAACATTCCAAGGAAACGCTTTAGGTCGCGGACAGTCTTGGGTAATGGATACTCGTCTATCGCTTGTACTCTTTGCGGGGAGGGTGTTATCCCTTCAGTTGTGATTTTGTAACCCAAAAATTCCATTTCTTGAGTGCCGAAAATACATTTATCCATGTTGACCGTGATACCGTGCTTATTCAGACGCTTAAAAACTTCATCGATGTGTTCTCGGTGCTCTTCTTCGGATGATGAAGCTATGAGTATATCATCGACGAAACAGAATATGAAATCCAGACCAAACATAATGTCGTTGATGAATCTCATGAAAGTTTGACCGGCATTGCGTAATCCAAATGGCATTCGTGGAAATTCGAATAGACCAAATGGAGTAATTACTGCGGTTTTCTCCACCTCTTCGACGGGGATCTGGTTGTACGCTCTCTTGATATCGATGCGAGAAAATATTGTCTTCTTGGGTAGAAGGTATGTGAAATCTAAGAGTCGTGGGATGGGGTAGCGATCAGGCTTAGTTATTGCGTTCAACTTGCGGTAATCGCCACATAATCTTATTGAGCCATCCTTTTTCGTTGTAACGTGGATGGGGCTCGACCAAGCGCTCTTAGATGGGCGGCATATGCCAGTTTCCATCATATGCTCTATTTCTTGCTTGACTCTTTTGTATTTCTCTGCGGAGAGCGGTCGACATTTTGAGTGAACTGGGTGTCCGTCGGTTATGATTTGGTGAACTACGTTGTGTTTTGGTGTTTCTTTAGCACAGAACGGTTTAGTGACGTCAGGATACTTCTCGATGATGTCGTGATATGGTGACTGGATGTTGATGGTCTTGATGCTGGACGTACTGCAGTTGATGAGCTTGCCAGGGGTTAACAATCCCGTAATACCATCAATTAATTTTTGGTTGCGTAAATCAACTAGTAAATTGTGTTTTGTTAGAAAATCAGCGCCCAGTATTGCTTGCTTGACGTCAGCGATGACGAACGTCCATTTGTATGGTCGGCGTAATCCGAGATCCAACTCGAGTAATTTTTCTCCGTATGTTTTTATTTCGCTCCCGTTGGCGGCGTATAATTTATAATCACTCGTTTGGAAAGCCTTTCTAGTTCTTGGTATGACAGAGATGTTGGCTCCCGTGTCTACTAAGAAACGATACCCACTTTTGCGGTCGGTAACGGATAGGCGGCTGGTTGGGAATATAGCGCTGACGTCCGCCTCGGTCACCGCTAATGGGAGTTTCCCGACTGTGACTTCCATGCGCAAGGTTCTTCACACTTACTGGCTCTCTCTCTGAATCTGGAGTGGTAGTAGCAGTAGATGTTTCTCCGTAGTCGACGCGTTGGGTTAGAACGGCTTCTGTAACCTTGCCTGTAGGATCTTCTTTGTGGACTGGAACGGTTCATTCTTAATTCTGTCACTTCCAAGGACAGCTTATTTATTTTATCCAGCAGCTCGTTCATTAGAAAACTGGATGGGCTGTAGTCTTGTATCTGTGATGTGATGGATATCGACGCGAGCTCTGATGAAGTAGATGGCTTTGTATCTCGTTCTGGAGAGGCGCTGGTGCCGGCGGATGCGGTGTTCGATGGCGACATGTAGTACGCTCCAGGCATACCAGGTACTTGTTCGTGCGGCATGATTGGCATTGTTGAAGGTTGAAGTCAACGTTGGGTCTGGGCTTGATGTAGACGTCGGAGATCCAGGTAAACGTTGGAGATTCTGGTAAACGTCGGGGTTACCAAAAAGGTGGAGCTTGTGGAGGTCACCAATATGAGGGTGTGCGTGTTCTGATGGACCTGGTAACTAGTATAGTTACGGTGTTCAGGTTTTGTGAGTATGATAGGAACACACGAATGATACGCACGAGATTTGATTTCATACTCTTTTAATTTGTGATTTGTATTTAGTTATATAATGCATTTTTGCGTGTTAAGTAACCTGAATCGAACGTTGCATAAACAGGGGGCAACGACATTTATTTATGCTACTACACGCTGTTTTGTTGAGACAGTTCTTTTTTTTCTCTCTCTCTTTTCTTGGTCGGTAACGCATCGGTGAAGCTTTTGGTGTCCATGGGCGACGCTTGCCAATTGCCACCAGGTGAATCGTCAGTAAAGTCCGATTTACACGTATTAAGTAGTTAAGTAGATAACTAAATTTTAACTAAAAAGTTACTAAATTGTCTGTTTACACGTATTAATTTACATAAAATTTAGTTATCTACTTAACTACTTAATACGTGTAAATCGGACTTTAGTTTGTTGACTAGTTACATACAAATAGTAAAGTAAAACTAAAATTATTTTAAAATAATTAATTTACTAACTGACCTGGGGTTAACGGGTGATCTCGTAACATTGAACCTGAAATATTAAAACAAATACTCAATTTAACGTTAACATATTGAATGAAACCATTCAATAACTGCATGCACTAAGAGATTACAAATTAAGTAAATTTTACAACTTAAATGCAAAAACTTATTCCCTTATTATTTTAAAGGTACTTAAGTAGATATAGGCTACATAATTTTTTATCATTTAATCCAAAGCTACGATAAGAGTGCACTAATCATAGCATAATAGTATATTCTAATAGTACTATTTAGTCTTCTACCTAGGACAGACAAGTATTGAAAAGGCGAAAAAGAACAATAAACATAACATGCTATATAATTTAAAAGTTACTTTGAATAGAGTCCCGGACAAGAGAATCAAGCCACCTTAAATCTTTAAGTAAAATATTTACTTAAAATAAAAATAAAACCAATTTGGAAGAATACAAATAAAATTTCCAATTAAATCTGTGCCTCCTGTGATAAGTGATACAAATGAAAAATCGTCATTTTACAGGAGGACGAAAACAAGTTCACAAAAATTCTAGTTCATAATCTAAGTGAGCTAGGTGTAACATGAGTACCTTCTTTTGTAGATAAAAACATTTACTGTCACCGTACATTTAGTTTTTTGTATGAAATATTATTATATTAAAGTAATTTATCAAAAACCTGTGAGTAGTACCTTTTTTATTTCAAATGTGTGCTAATATTACGTGATCAATGATACAAGTACAGTTATAATTTAACTGTACTTGTATCATTGTTGCACATATAAATTGTCTTTGTGTAAACTTGATATACAACATATTAGGGTACAATTCTATATAGATTCATATATAATTGTACCCTAATCAGTATTGGTTTATAGTGATATAACTCTAAATAAATCAATATTCACGATAAATATATTGAAAAATAAAATGTGAAAATTAATATAATCACAGTTATAGCACGAAGTACAAAAAACTATCTGTAGAGCAATTATTTATAGGGGTTACAACTTTAGATTATATCTATATTCACGTTTTTTTTGCCAAAACCTGTGCACTTATATCAGTTTGCACAAAATTATTTCCAAAGCTATAGCAGATAGAAGAACGCGAGTAAGACCAAAAAAATCGTAATTTTTTCTTATAAATTTCTATGTTAAAGTCACAAAAAGGGTACAACTCGACTTATATCACTTATCACAGGTGGCACAGAAATATTTACAAGTCAAAACGCATTTTAATACTCGTTTAGTGTGATTGCAGTGTTTTCCGAAAACGCAAACTCAATTCGGATGTCCAGAGTTGTATCTTTCAGTACTCAGTCTACATTATTCTACATAGTATTAAAATTATTGACCTCACATGCTGAAGGATATTTACAGAGAGAAACTCCGCGATAGCAGCGAAAAGTATTAAGTATACTATACTATAGTTAGTATAACCTGGATTATCATAATATTTGGGAACTACATAATTATAATGGCAGTCCATTGTAGGCGATTTCACATCGCAGCTTCCTGTTACCTAGAAAGGCTAGAAACTTCTATGAAATATCAGTGCTCACACTAATTCATACTTGAATAATATTTGCGATTCGTGCTGTCAATAGGGATGTTGACACTAAATGTAAATTAATATAAAAAATATTCTTTTATCGAAATCAATCATGAATAACATAATAAAGATATTTATTTCATATTTATGGCGTGTAAATTCACTATTAACTTACTATTACTATTTCAGACAATTAAATTCACTATTAACTATTTCAGGGACAATTAACATGAATTATGTAAAAGTGGCATGAAAATGTCAAAATGTGTGTAAAAATGTCAAGTAAGGAGCGTCACATAAAACACAAACTGACATAATATACAGTGTATAATTTTATTATAACAACATAACATAAACGTAGAAAGCGGCAAGCGAGCGCTCGAGCGTTTACCTAGTAAGGCGGAGTGCACATCGACACGATAGCTCAGTACAAGATAGCGTCAGAAAGTTGGTTACTGGTTAGTGCGGCGCCCGGCGTGATGCCCACGATGCTGCCGCCGACGCACGCCTCCACGCCTTCTGTAGACCACCACCGCACGTCAACTCAAACACTTCACAACCCTACCGTTTATCGACCTCTATTTGTCGACTCATGTCGCACTACTCACTCAACAATATCTATTACAAACAGTGTACTATCTCTGTCTCTTTCTTGTGTGATGGAATAGTGCGAGTATGTGCGTTCAAATTTATATCCAAGCAAGTTTGCAAAGTCTTTGAGTTGCTGACGTAGGTTACTTATATTAATCCGCGAACACCCAATTAATGAGTTGATTAACATAGTTCAATCAATTTATTTAATGTAATATTTGAGTCAGAATAGCGTGCTGCAGCGATTTTTTTTAATTTATTACAAATGTTATTAACATTATGACGTGTATTAATTTATTAAACGTAAATTTTAACATGCATTCTTGTATTTAATTCAATAGCTATATGTGTACAGTATTTATCCTGTATACGATTCTAATGATATAGGAATGAGAACAATGTTTGTTATATAAATTTATAGACAACTTAACAAAAATTAAATTAAAACCAAAACACTGATTCTGAATGGACTATACTGAATTTGCTAATGTTTTAAGATCTTATTTCAGCACATTAATTTAAAACACAATGCTTCTTCAATTGCAGCGCAAAGCAAAGCGATGCAACAACGTACGTTTATTTATTTAAAATGACAGTGATTTGGATATTATAATTTTGTATTGAGATAATAATAATTAGCATGCGAAATAATAAAGGATTGTAACATTAACAGACTTGTGACTGCTTACTTATGAGCAAACGTTTCTGCGAGCATTGAATTTGTTATTTTGGCAACGAATAATTTACACATGTAAACAAGACTTTAATACATAAATAAGAGACTCAATGGTACTTATTGAGTAAACAGTAATGAATACCTATAAAAAATTGAATGTGTAAAATTATATAATATTATTATTAAAAAAAATAAGAAGCGACTTTAGTAATTAATATGGGTTAATATTGAAATAAGTATTAATTTTGAATATAAGAGAGAGTGAAATAATTGGTGATTGGTCTTCAATTAACAAGACGCAATGGTGGTTCCATGCATTTTTGAACATCGCGCATAGTATTTAAGTTTAGAAAAACTAAAAAAGACGAGGCAGGGATGGCAAAGGAAATGCAGGGATGTGGATGAGTGTAGGCACTAGGTGCGAAGTCGAATATAAAAATGACAGCCAATTTTCTGTTTTGAAGGCAAGATACAACAAGGAAAAGCGAAAAATATATTTGGTTTTATTTGGTTCACTTTATTAATTTCACTGATCTTTTTTGTATCAAAATTCTTTTGTTCATCAAACAGGTGAAAGATTGTTTGAGACATTTTTTGGATTACAATGTAATAGATGGGTTACTTAAAAGATAATATTATGGTCTTCCACTTCGCTACCATATTATTATTATTATTATGACAATATAAACTCTTAAGGCCTGCAAAGACTGGCGACATAGCATGCTCAGGCATTTTTATTCGACGACAAGAAATATACCTTAATTTTATGACATTAAGGTTGAAATACATGCCGATATAATATAGCATCTCTGTTTTGCAGCAACGATGAACTTAATTTAAATTTCAAATTCGTATGATACGAGTTTAAGATTGTTTACTAGATCGTTTAAAAAAACCGCCTATAGGTAATGATATTATATGTATAAAAGAGGTAGATGGGTTACTAGCGCGCCGACGGCGAAGAGCGAAAGAGTAGTCAATTGACCACGCTTGCTCGCATTACTCGCAGTCGCTCTCTCAATACTCTGTGGATACGCACGCTTTTATTTTTGTCAGAAGTGCTGGAGATTTGACATACAGCGTTAAAATGCCTTCGTGTGTTATGCGTAAATGCACTAATTACTTACGTAAAAAAAATAAAATTCATGGAATAACATACCACAAGTAAGGAATCATGATTTATTGCATTTTATTTCATTTCAATAATTCTCTAACAAAATAAGTATGGCGGCATGACAGCGCGCCAGCTTGGCGCCAGCCGAACGTAAGGTACTTGTGACGCGAGTGACAAACACTAGCTGTCTTTTTCACTATTATGGTTTTAGTAATGCTATCCCTTTTACATAATTTAACAAGCGCTGATTGGTGTACCGAAACAAACAATAAACGTAGGTGTTTTCGGAACAGATTTTTCGCTTCATTTGTAAGGGCATAACGTATCTCTAATAAACATCATTGCCTATAGGCATTGAAGTATTATTACTAGCGTATAGAACAGACATCACGAACAAAATATGTCTCGCCCGGGAGGTTCGATTTTCAAAATTGAGCCCCGGTTCTCCTTTCAAAATCGAACGAATCCATTGAAGATTGAAGCCACGTGGCGCCAATGCTTCAATGCCTATAGGTATGCTGTGCCGCCGGCCGTCACAGGCTATGACGTGAAAATGAAATGCATTATAAAAAATAAAGTATGTATTAATTAGTTACCTGTGGTGCAGACGGCGGGCGCGGCGTCGGCGTTGACGCCCGCCACGGACCACGGCCGCGCCTTGCCCGTCGCGCGCGCGCTGCCGTTACCTACACCACACCCGTGGAGTATAGAGGTAAGGAAAGCCATCTCATGGGGGGGGGGGGGGGTAAGTTGAAAGTGTCCAGGTGTTTACTGGAAATAGAGGTTCCAATACCTACCAGAATGGCGCTGGCATCGGAATCACTACGACGGAGTGAAGTTTGCTGAATTTAAATACTCTATAACAATTTTTCCTAGGCTACCACAGCGCCACCCTTATTGGACGCATTTTTACGGACAAATAGCTCTCATTACCTCTATACTCCATGACCACACAACACCACCCTTTATACCTTCACACTTCCACACTCCACGCCCATATATACCAGTACCACCCACTCACATGGGGGGCACGACTCCTCCCTTAAACCTTGGACCATATTTAAGAAGTGTGAACTGCATGGATGTTAGGTATGTTGAGCTGGATGTCTATCTTGATCATATGTGAAATAATATTGATACTGTTACATTTTGTATTGAACAATGGAATTAGCCTATCGAACTCCATCTAGTATTAGTCAACTAACATGAATTCACACTTTTAAAATTCCAAAATTCGCACTCTTCTCAAATGAAACATTCTGTTTCAGGTCCCTAGGTAACAGCTCAAATCTAAGATCCTAAAATGTAATATAACTCTCATTCAAATGTATCTCTATAAAATCCTCGCGATATCTAATGTTTCCATTATACCACTCGCGAAGACGGTCAAAGTCGAAAGTTTAGTGACTTCAAATAACTTCGTATGTACTTCTTCGTATTCGGACGTACTTTATTGTACCTACTTCGGCGATAAACTTCGGCTAGCAGTGTATTAGAAGCATAAGAAGGTAGACGAAGACGCTAAGCGCACGCTCAACACACACGCAAGCTGTGCCAGACGCGTAGGCGTGTTGGACGTCACGAGGCGTGTTCACACTGGCGTCACGGAATAGATACACACAGAAGGATCACTCCATACTCAACCTTTGAATAAAACACAAAGATACCGATCACGCACACGACAAATAAGAGTAATTTTCTCAGTATGCTGTTTTCAACTATAATTGCAGGAAGTGCAGGAACACGAATTTTAGATAATAGATCAGTTAGAAATTAAGAAACTTTTGCGTATCCTGCATTGGTGAACCTTAAATAAATAAATACTCATACTCGCGCTTATTTTCGTGTCCGTGAACGTTGTCTATTTGTGCATTGCTCGAGGTGTATAAAATTATACTTCTGTTGTCTCTCTATTTCGTGGTAGCATAATATATATTATTATAAACTCATACCCATCGTGTTGACGTTGTCGGAGGAGCGCGAGGGCGGCGGCGTTGTTGGCGGGGCCTTAGATCCCACGTTGTCGGAAGACTTGCAGCGTGATACTTCTGGCAATTTAAAGTGAAAATACTTTAATTAAATAAATTGAAACAGACAAAAATAATTAAGAAAATTCCGTAATTCACTGCAAGTTTGATTTACTATTTTTTTTTTTACTTAAAAATTTTAAATTTTAAAAAATTAGCACTTATATATGACTTATAAATACGCAGTTGCAAATTATGCTCTTCTTCAACTTCTTTCATTACTTTATCATTCCCGTTGTGGTAAGTTTAGACGGAAGATAACACTTACCACATTCTAATAGTACGGGCGTACTTTCTCCAGATGTTACGCTATACCTGAAAGAAATCAAAACAAAATTGTATACACAAGATTTAACGGTTCTTTCCGCACATTCATTCTAGTTCGGCATACTAAGACACGGTAGGGGTAAGCGATTAGTGCTCACGGACGGAAGAATCTCAAAATAAAATAAAAGTAAATCGATTGATTAACAGAAAAGAAAACGTTACAGATTATTCAGTAGGTAATATACTCGTACATTATCAAGATTAAATTTTTATACCAAATATCATAGTACAAAAAATAGTTTCAATAAGCTTCAATAAAGCGCTCATAGCCCGGCGGCTTGCGTCGATCTTAAGTGATCGACCAATGGTTTTGCGGAGTGACTCTTCTGTACCAATAGATAACGTCTGAACGTAGGCTTTGCGAACTTTAGCGCATGTAAAACAGAGATAGCGACACGAACATGCTAACGTGTGACTGAGACATAATACGCCGCGTACCGAGCATTGCCGAATTATGTTACTGCGCTGCCTTCTGCACAAAGTTCAGACGCGCCAAGATACGTCTTCCGTACTGTACTATTAAGTATTCTGTGGCCAAGCCTAAGGGTGCTCTTCCACCAGAGATGTGCTATGCAGCTATGCTGCGAAGATGTGAAATCCAATAAATATGATTGGTTCAATAAACTGATTGATTTCCACCAATAAATATGATTGGTGGATATCAAACGCATCCATAGCAACGTAACATAGCACATCTCTGGTGGAAAAGCAGCCTAAACAAAACCCAACTGACATAGTATCGTCCCGCCGTAACGTCGGCGAGTGTGGTGAGCGCGGCGAGTGTCGCAGCGGGTCGGGCGAGCCGGACGCCGTGAGCGACGTCAGCGAGTGCAGCGAGCGGGACGCCAGCGTGCGCGCCGACAGCGAGCGCGACGCCTCCTCGCTGCCGGGCGGGGTGCGGCACGCGCGCCAGAACTCGTCCAGACCTGCAACGACCACAGTAACCATGGAGTATAGAGGTAGGAGGAAAGTTGAGTGTCCAGCTGTTTACTGAAAATAGAGATTTCAATAATGGCCATTCGAATGGCGCTAGTGACTGACAAATAGAGCGATATGAACATAGCTGTTGTAGAAAGAGTGAAGTTTGCTGAGTTATGCCACCCGTAATGAATGGCGCTAGTGTCTGATAAATAGATATTCGAACATAGCTGTTGTAAACCGCACCGCACCACCCGTAACTGGACGCGTTTTTACGGACACTTTTGATAACAGAGATGACCCTCCTTTTACTCTATTCTCCATGACAGTAACATATTGTATGTACAATACAAATCCTCTTTATTTGTACACTATTATAATATTACAAAAATTATAAAAATGAAGTACGGTATACAAAGGGCGACCTTATCGCTAGAGTAGCGATCTCTTCCAGCCTTTGTGTAGATGAGAAGAAAAATAGAATACATGAATACGAATCTTACGACACTGATTCAGCATGGGATTGGGCTTGGTATTTTAAACCGCCCCAGTACGGCTAAAACATTTGTTACCTATGCGACAGACTGTTTTTCATTTATCATGGTCTTCTTGGCGACAAGTGACAACGTAGGCTAGCGTCCATGTGTTTTTGTACTGAATACATAATTATATTCTATTGAAATCGACCGCATGATAGAGGATATATGGACACCATAGGAACAAAACACTACATTTACCTTCATCAATATCCTGCGATTGATCTGTGATAGGCCTGGATGGTGCCCGAGTTTTTGCTCTCCTAGGTCGACCTAGAATATAAATACATATTTTAAAGAAATACAGATATTTAATCTCCCGTTCCTGGAACTTCGATTGTATTTTTTCTTATTTAATGTCCTGAACTATTGACGAAATATACAGGAATTACAAGTAAATTTTTTTAACCTATTTTTTATAAAAACTAAGACTTATTATTACGAAATTTCCCACATGCATAAAATTTGTAATGAATAAAACATAATATTTTCAATTTCATTATATTTTTTTATAATTATAATTATTTTTATGATAAGTGTCTACCTACAGTAGCAATCGCGTAGTGCGACTTTTACAAAGAGTTTGTAAACGATCGTACAGTCGACTAAATAAATATATGTATAAACGCTTACATACTCATACCCCAACAGTAGGTTTTTACCTGCGTCGCGGGTGGACGACACATATAAACATCAGAATAACACACATGACCCGAGTTCAAATATTTATCTGTCATATTACCTTCCCCGGCCGGGCATCGATCAACAACCCAACATCGTAAACTACGGTCGTACAGTAGACTATCAACTATGATGTAATAGCCACTTACCATCAGGTAGATCGTCATCTACTTATGCTGACATAGCCGTGATAGTTGTCCTTGTAAATTCATCACATAACCTATTTTTGAGAATTTTTTCACTTGTTCAACTTCAACCGTTTAGCCAGTAGGGGGGGGGGGAGACTTGATTAGCACTTCAAAGCTAAATATTTCGTAAACGGACTCCTAATTCCAAAAATGGCCTTAGACCCATAATATGGACGGACGGACATGACGAAACTATAAAGGTTCCGATTTTACTTCGGAACCCTAAAAACGAACTAACCCTTGACGAGGTGTCGCAGCGTGTGCGCGGGCAGGTCGGCGAGCGCGTCCGCGGCCTCGGCGTGCAGCGGCGGCAGCGACAGCATCTCGTTGCTGGCGCACTGCTGCTCCGCCACCGACTTTGGTCGGACGCGACGCAGCCCGCGCTCGCGACGCCGGCAGCCGAGCGGGGTCGCCTACGGTACAACGTACGACATGCTTTGGGACAAGGCCGACAAAAGTATGGGGTCGCCTGCGATACAACGTATACGACATGCTTTAGGACAAGGCCGACAAGTATAGGGTCGCCTGCGATACAAACATTGATTATAGAGGTAGAAGGAGGGGCCATCTCTGTGTATGAAGTGTCCGTAAAAACGCGTCCAATTACAGGTGGCGCTGCGGTACGGTCTACAACAGCTATATTCGAATATCTATTTCTCAGACGCTAGCGCCATTCATTACGGGTGGCATAACTCAGCAAAGTTCACTCCATCTACAACAACTATGTTCATATCGCTCTATTTCTCAGACACTAGCGCTATTCTAGAATGGCCATTATTCGAATCTCTATTTTCAGTAAATTGCTGGACACTTTTTCAACTTTCCCTCATATGAGATGGATCTCTTTCTACGTCTATACTTCATGGGTACAATGTACAACACGTCATGCTTTAGCCGTAGGTCAAAGTCGACAAGCGTATCCAACATCGACATTAGTAAGTTATACTCGCGTAAGTTACTTTCATTCACGTAAGGTTTTTAATGTATGTGGACATTGTTCCTTGCATATATAAACACACCTTAACAAATAACCTATGATTGGAATATTACTTTGTACACTAATTTATGGATAGGATTATACTTATGGACAAATGATTAAATATAATGCAATAATAATCCATAAAACCATCACAATGATAAGATTAGATGAGAACATGATGAATTTTAATAATATTATTACAAACATAGTTGTAAGCGTGCATATTTTGTCAGTTATTTAGGTCTTAATAAACGAATAGACTACTTATCTAATCCTAGGCCTTGAACAAGTCACCAAGATACAGAGGGTATTTAAATACAGTGAGTATAATTCTACATGTATGTTTCACCGTTAATCTAAGATTATTGAGTAAAATTGATGTAGTAATGCTATAAGTTTAATTTTGATAACATAGTCTAAAAAATAATCATGTTGAGAAACTATTTTGAAATATTAACTTATCTCTTACCAAATTCAAGTAGTCCAACTTCTAGAGCAGCGTGCACATAACATTACAAATTACAATCGTAAAATAAAATTATCACATAGGCGTTGTTATACACATCACATACACAAATGAATAAGTCACCTGTAGTTACCTTATCTAATCAATAAAATGGTAGGCATCGGGTGGATTGATTAAGTACACAATGCATATTAAAAATGTAAACAATTATATATCTGACGCCTGACGCTAAGGCGTGTGGTGTTCTGTAGGTTTCATCACGATTAGTCAAGTAGGTGGGCTCGGGTTCAGGGATAGGAAAAACCCTTTACACCTCAAAAATAAAATAATGAAATCATTATAAAAAAATCTCTTCAGGAAGCTATTACTATCATATTTTAGGCACTCATATCCATAACTTGTGTAAATAGCAACTATAACACTGACATAGACATCTTTGGTTGTTGGATGGGATACAACTAGTAGAAAAAATAGAACTACTTGTTTTGAAGATGCTAAGCCTATATCATACAATTATTATATTTAGTTCCAACTGATAGCATTAGATAGTAGTCAATAACATCTGTTTGATTTTATCGGGTCAATATCGATAATGAACCATGTATTTGGAAAATGTAGTTGGAAAAACGCACAACGCAATATAAGTGACTTCAAGTGAGTATATAACACAAGTAAATTGATTTTAAGACATTTAATTTACATCTCTTCATTCTTTTCAATTAAAATTATTTAATTTTGTGTCTGTCTCTGTGTATGTGTGTGTGTGTGTGTGTGTGTGTGTGTGTGTGTGTGTGTGTGTGTGTCGTGTACACAGCATACCCCAGAGTGCGAGATGGGTGTGAGCAGGTCGGGCATGTCGGGGTCGGCCACGCTCACGGGCTCGTTGTCGCCGCCGTCCACGCTCTCGCACGCCGACACCGCCAGCCGCTCTACTGCCTCGCTGCAATTACATTACACTGTTCTGTATACTATTATATTATAATCTTACCTACCACTACATACGTTTTATTAAAGCAAGTGATAAACAATCTTACTACAAAGGTTTCGCACCAAATGTCACCGACTTTGGCGTAAAGTAGTCGCCTCTCGATATTCTAAAGCGGAGAATACACTAGACGGACATGCCCGCCGGCAAGTCTGCAGACATGCCCGCCGGACCTCGCTACTATAGATCTGTGCAATGTTTGCTAGTGTAGGACCGTTGCAGACAGTCTGGCAGACTTGCCCGTTGCATGTCCGCGCGATCTCATTTTGTCTGTTGGGGCACAGACATGTCATTACGCACAACACGACTAATCGGTAAGCCGCCCTAAAGCGGGGAATACCACGGAACACAGAGACAAGAGGTGGAAATGGTATAAGTGTTGATTAGTATGGGAACCGTTCTAGCCATAAAAACACAAGTAAATGGATAATCGTATTACTTACAACTAACAAACTTACATTTTGATTGGTTGTTAGTTGTCAACTACGAATAGTCCGAGAAACCTGCTATTTATGTTTGAAAATTCACTTTAATATTTGATGTTAATTCTTATTTTTCAATGTCATATTCAGTGAACTTAGTACCTTTATCAATTAAGATCATAATACTTTTCAAGTTCTGCTATACCACAGCTATACACCGCTAGATGGCAATATTCTACGTAGTAAATAATTCTATACTTAACATATAGTAATAAGGTTGACATTGAATTGCAGTTGGTTGTATTACAATGTCAATCTTATTGGAAAATGATTAAATAATTCCGTCTTCTGAACGCTAGATGTCGTGACTGGAATCTAATATCAACCTTAAATGTATAGCGGTAAGTTATATTTTTGGTTAATTAGGCCTAGGGATGTGCGTGGTGCTTTTACCGCGTTATCGACAATTATCGATATTTGTCGAAACCGGTATACTACAAGGTAATGTTGGTACTTGTTCTTGTACAACTTGTGTGTGTCTATGTGAAAACGTGCTCAAAATTTTGAAAGTTTATATCTATTACAAGGCGTAGACGTAGCCGTAGCTTTTTTATTAACGTTAGCTAACTAAACAGTATGTCGATAAGTGAAATTTCAATGTAGCTCAACGTAGCTTATAACTATAAAAACAATTATGTGAATTAGGATGAATTTCAACCTTAACGTTATACAAAAAAGGTAAAAAAGAATGCCCATAGCCAGTACTCTCAAAATAATTATTGTGTCACAATGATTTTTGGACAAAAAATTAAATTAAAATATTTCAAGTGTATACCGTATTTCCTAAAAAAATCCTCTTTGAGAATAATTTTCTGAAATTAATAAGTAACTTTACTTCCGTTTTACAAAAGAAAACCATTGGGCCGTTTATGTTTGGATAAGGGCCAATCAGAAATATTTTAAGATCCTTCGGGCCAATAGTTTGCATTGATTCCATTATGATTATGATACAACAAACTAGATGACTTAAGGGGACTGTCAAATGAATTAGAAAATTATTATAATCAGCCAAGAGTAATAGTGTTCTGTGATTATAATATATTATAAACTACATGGCGTTTTGGGACTGTCAAATGAATTTGAAACTTAAAAGAACGACATTACATACGCAATCGACTTTAATACGCCGGCATAGGCTCCATATTACTGTGAGTTTACTATAACCTAAATTCAAACTAATTTTGTTGAAAATCTCGTATTTCCTACTATTAACCAGTGTGTGCTAAAATTAGTATGTGTAATTTATAAAGATAACATAATCAAATAAAGGTATTTTTATGAATTTATTTTTTATTTATTTTCGTGGAATTATATTTCCTAGCTTTGAAGCTCTCATAGCCCGGCGGATTGCGTCGATCCTAAGCGATCGAAGAAGTTTAGCAACAGCAGGTGCGGTCGGTAGTTGGATGAGTGACCGCTAGTCCAAAAATTTCTTGAGCGCTTTTGCAACATCCAAACTTACAGCCTTTTTGCTTCTGCCCAGCAATGAGTAAGATATACTAAAAGATCACCAGCTGATCTGCCGTGGCGGAAACCGTATTGACGGTCACTGAAACTATGAATTCTTCTTGTAAAATATTGCTCTGAGCATGGTACTAGATTTTACTGGGAATCAATTGATCCGCCCAGTAGTTTTAAGCCAGTCTTCTTTTCTCTATGCGTCTTTAGGAAATCTAAGAAGTAACTATAGAAACCAAAATAAGTATAATATTCAAACAATTATTATAATTATTCATAATAATATTATAATATTGACCAAGTTAACTGTTAGAGATTGCCAACTGGCATTAACTATTTATATGTATTAACTATAGGTTATATACGAAGATATTTTCTCTATAAATAGCCATTTAAACCCTAATCAGTCGGGTCTTGGTCGTATAATATTACATCGTAAATAAAATTACAACACATCGTTATCGATAAATTTATCTCATCCCTTCCCGAGTAGCAAAGAATGTTTTCAAAGAATGTTCTGGAAAACAATAGTCGAGTAGCAATACCATATAAAACATAAAAATAACCTTATTGCCGTGTAAATAGAGTAGCTTTTTGATCATAAAAATATATTATTTCCTTTAATTTTATGTTTTGAATTTGAATTAATACAAAATAAATATAAAACTAGGCTTAGCTGTGGGTGGCTGTGGTATGAAACACTGCCATTAAATAAATTCTTAGCTCGGCTATCATTTTTGCACCCAAAATTGCACAATAAGTCATATTATTATAATTTAAGTCAAATTTTAATTTATGTAATGCACAACCGACGCAGCTCAGTGACAGATATGTTATGCGGGCAAGTAAGCGGAGCTACGCTTACTGTTAGTCGCTGTGCCCCGCCTACTTCGCACTTCCACCTCTTGTCTCTGTGTTCCGTGGGGAATACACTAGACGGACATGCCCGCGGGCAAGTCTGCAGACATGCCCGCCGGACCTCGCTACTATAGGTCTGTGCAATGTTTGCTAGTGTAGGACCGTTGCAGTCAGTCTGGCAGACTTGTCCGTTGCACGTCCGCGCGATCTCATTTTGTCTGTGGGGGCACAGACATGTCATTATAATGTATACGCACAACACGACTAATCGGTAAGCCGCCCTAACACAAACTGATTAGTCTGTGTAGTGTATTGTGGCGACAGACATGCCCGGCCCGACTGCCCGTGGGCAAGTCTGCATAGTGTATTCCTCGCTTAACACAAACTGATAAGTCTGTGTAGTGTATTGTGGCGACAGACATGCCCGGTCCGACTGCCCGTAGGCAAGTCCGCGTAGTGTATTCCCCGCTTAAGAATCTAGAGGATACAATTTGTTTATTCCCGTTTTTTCATCGAACGAATCCATCACAACTATCCATCCTTTTATAATAAACGCCGAAGCTTTGTACGCCGCGGTTTACCTCGTCATTCATTATGCTTACCACGAAGATCTGGCATACTTATGTCAGTAAAAAAACCGTTAAAGATTTGCTAACTATGAATAAAGTGTTTATAGAACTGACTTGAGTAAATCCTGCAAGGTGGTCGCACACGGCGCCATGGCGTCCCGTACACACTGTAACGTGACGAGCTCGCCGCCGCCGCTCGCACCACCCATCGCCGCGAACACCTCGCTGCAGCGCTGGAAATAGTGATGGGCGATTGTTGCAAAAGAAAATAATCGATTGAATCGAAAATTGTGCCATTTTATTCGATTGTCGATTTAGTAGTTCCTCTCGATGATTATTCGAATAAACTACTAATTGAACTACTAATTAGTATCGGTTCAGCGCTCGAACGAAAAAAAAGGTCACCGGCAGTCCGAGTTGCCAAACAAACACGGCTATAAGTATAGTTCACACTGACAATGACAATCGACTAACATCAAATGTTATCGACTTTTATCGACTTAACTGAACAATCAACTTATTTGATAAATTTAAGTAATAATCGCCCATCGCTAGCTAGAAACATTATTTACTACGTATCTCGTGTATATCACATACTAATCGTGCTGTCTGTAACTGCGAGGAGGAAAAACTTTGAGGAGTTTCTTGCCGCTGTCAGGTTTGACATTATTTATTTCATAAAGGAGAACCCCAGTTTCCATAGAAACTCAGGCCTAAGTAGACAAGACTGGAAATTGGCTGTTAATTAGATTATTGCAAAAAGTTCAATTTATCCAATTTTCACGGCTGCCAGCAATGGCCAACTAAGGAAATCCTAGAATTAATCACCTTAATTATAGGTTATAATTATGTCATACTCGTGTCACAGTGCTATTTAATATGTATGTTACACTTACGTTGGCGGGTGTATTATAATATCTACTATTTCAATGGTTTTCACCCAAAACGAATGTCATAAAAAGGTTGTATAATAAAAGCTATTGCATATTTCAAGAGATTTTATTAGTTATCATTATAATATATTAATATTTCGTGTAGTTGTGCAGGAGGCGTTATATTTCGTTAGTACCTTGCCCAATCAAGATACCATAATATACTCATTGTAAGTATGGCCACAGCAACTTCCTGAACTTCTAAAGATGTATAACGTACCCTGAACACTGGATAACGTACCCTACGTTATCCAGTGTTCAGGACTTATTCTGAACCTTTGTCAGTCACAAAACAGGCGATTAAGGAGTCCATATTCGTATAGTATTAGTTTGCAAGAAATTGTAGCGAAACTGCGAAACACATTCACCAAAACACAAGTACGAAAGCGAATACAATAGAAAATTAAAATCACTGTGTGCGTGTCGATGAGTTTCAATAGTAAATAGGACTCCAAATACGCTGAAAATATTTGATAGTAAAAATATACAAAACACGCGTAGAAAGATGAAAGATCGATGAGAAATATGACAATACAGTGGTGTTATTTATAAATACTATGGTTACCAGAATGACATTATTAGGGATTACATCATCTTTGTTGACAATCGATTAATCGATGTCAAAATATTCGAAATGTAATTTAATAAAATTAGCGTAACGATTAAATGGTAATTATAATATATTACATAGTTTTGATTTATATGGAATACGAAAAATATGTAAAAAATAAATTAATATTATAATTATAATCAATAAATAATACATAAAATATATTATTTTGTTCCATCAATCGATCAATATCAATCGATTCAATCGATTATAAAATCGTATGTAATGAGGTAAATACTGTGAAAACTTTTTTGCATTATTTAGTTCATTTGGCAAGAGCAGCTGAAGCTAAGATTTAAATATGTTTATCTTATAAATAAGACGATTTTTTTTCGTATATAGTTTACTCTTGTCTAGTCCGATGTTCTAGCACAGATTACATATGGTTCGAGGCCGGAAATTGGGGTTCTCCTTTCAATTCATTATAATGAAGTCGTTATGTCCATACTCGTATGAGCGTTTTTTCATAAGACGATATGACAACGACACGGCTTTATAATTAAAGTGGTACTGCCACACTGTGTACGGGTTGCAGGAATGATAAATAAAACATTTTTTTTTATTTGAAGTTAACACAAAACAGGTAACGCGCTGATGTGTAGTGTTGCACTTATGTTTGATACTGTAAATATCCCATCCGTGGCCATACACGATCAAGTTTACTGGATGCCGCGTCAAGTCCACTGCAAATTTGACAAGTACAATTGATCGAGTATGGCTTCCATAAGCGCCACACTCGCACGCACACATGGACGTTCATCTACACAACACACACACATACACACACACAAGCTATCGTCGTCTCACCTGCAAGTACTGGTGCAGTATCTGATGCGCGGCAGCGGCGGCGCGCTCGAGCGCGGCGGGCAGCGGCGCGGGCGGCAGCGCGGCGGCGGCGGTGGCGGCGAGCGCGGCGGCCGCCTCGCCCCCCGCCCACGCGCGCTCCAGCGCCACCGCGCGCACGCGCTGCGAGCCGCACCCGCCGCCAACGCCCGTGCCCGCGCCCGCGTTGCTTGCCAATCTGTGTGAACATATTTATATGTATGTAGGATTGAGAATATGTGAGCAAGCGATGGAAGAATGGAACGTTGACAGGATATCCGGATGAATAGGTGAAGTATGAGTGTTAGAAAGGGATGGATGTATGTGAATGAAAGAGAGCGGAGAGAAGGGCAAGATGGCGAGATTGCATGGGTAAGACGAAGGACGAAGAACGAAAGACGCAAGGAAAAATTAAATAAAAAGAAGCTAAGTAAAGAAATATCTTTCATTTTGCCACGCCCCACGCCACATGTTTAATATCTGACCTGGCAAACTTTGTACCACCTAACAATTCCCTCCTCTCCACCTCTTCTCTCTCTCTCTTCCCCGTTTCGTCTACCTCGACCGACAGTTATAAAACAAAAAAGTTATGTAGCTAAGTTTACATTAAAAAAGTTAATATGGTCGTTAAGTTTTCTTAAATTTTGTAATTTTCCTCAAAACTTTCTTAATTTGTTTCTTTAATGAGAACCTTCTCCTGACAATAGCAAACACAACAAAAAAGAATGAGTTAAATCCGTCCAGCCATTCATGCATGGTGCCATGACATGACCAAACGAAATAGAGATTCATTTCCCTAGAAGATCGTGCAGCTTGACATAATATGTGCGCCGGCAAGGCATGTCAGGCAAAAACCTAGGTTCTTGGATATTTCGTTACACACCTAAATACCTATCGCGCCCGCTGTTGCTTAACTCGGCCTATCATTTAGCCATGTCCGAGGCCTCCAGACGACTACCGACACTTGAGTTAGCTACTATATATTCCTCGACTAATCCTTAAAGGAGCAGCGTTGCGTATGCTCTAGGCCTCCTTAAAGAGAAATGTGCCCTGTAATAGGCCTTTAATAGGTTGAAACCAGTGCCATATTTCTGCTAATTACTTAGATAGATAGATAGATTACTCTGCATTGTACACACCAACTATGCTATTGACACAATAAAACACGTAAAATTTGAGGTACAAAAGGCGGTCTTATCGCTATAGAGCGATCTCTTTCAGACAACCTTTGCGAGGAGGACACAATAATGAGTGCGAGAAGGGTAGGGTGCACAGATAATATAATTAATACGATAATAAAAATAAAAAACTAGAAGTACGTAGTAATACGAAAGGAAATAATGTGGTTGATATTTGAGTCGTATATAATTAAAAGCCATCTCACTTTTAGCTACTTTTGGTAAAGTGAAAAAAAATGAAGCACAGCCAACATACGGAAGGACGTCTTTAAAACTTGTGATTTTATGTTGAATTTAGAAGGAACATGGCTGTATTTGGTAATAATATGTCAAAAAAAGCAGTTGCTTTCAATATTTTTAAGTTTTTTTGCATCATTATCTCAAGTGTTAAAAATTGAGATGGTCACCTTTGATTCTATACGACTCATTTGTCACAGCACACTCCATCATCACATGGCTACAGAGTACAGTCTCACCTCTCGTGCAGGTCCCGCCACAGCGCGGCGACCCGCTCGGAGGCGGCGCGCCCGCCGGCCGCCGCGTCGCAGCCGGGGAACTCCACGCGCCGCACGCTCACCGACCGCCGCAGAGCCGTCGCTATGTCCGTCAGACCTGCCCACAACACACACACACACGGTCATTTGTTTGTATAATTTATAATTAGTAATCATTAAATACAATTGTACGTTCGTGTATAAATGTAATGTTTTCATTTATAATTTTATGTGTACAATAAAGATAATTTGTATTGTATTGTATTGTACATTTAAGAAATACATTATGTAAACATAGTATATGAATTAAGAATTAAAACAATGATAAAGTAATTATTAACATTTTTATTAATGAAAATTAGTATTAAGTAATACAACTTCACTTACTAATTTTCATATTAGTAAAATAAGTTAAAATAAGCCCCGCCCAATTTCTTTCTTGTCGCAACTTGTATTACATCCGCATCCGCATGATTATTGATGCGAATGCAGATGTCCAAATTTTTGCGGAAGCTCCGCATTTGCGGATGCGAATATTCGCAACATCCCTGATCTCCACAACGTCTACATTGAAGTATTCATCCGGTGTCTTAAAAAAATAACACCTAACCAGTACTGACCTTGCAAGCTGAACGCGTTTCTGTCTATATAGAGCGTGTGCAGCGTGCAGTTGCACTGCAGCGCCTTGGCCAGGAGGCGCGCGCCCGCGTCGCCCGCCAGGTTGCCGCCCACGTCCAGCGAGCGCAGCCGCCGCGCGCCGCCCAGGGCGTTCAGCAGACCGTATAGATCCGCCTGGGATAATAATAATAATAAACATTTATTCTGTATAAAAATTTTACGACACTCTTCATTTACTAGGTACTCGTACTTATAATAGGTAACAATGTAAGTTATATAGTCATAGAGGAGCTAGTGTGTGAGTGTGCGCGCAATGTGTATGTGAATTTGAGTGTATGGGTGTGTGTCTGTTGCGCGATTGAGTCTATTTACACTGAAAAGTTCAATAGCTGTTCTGTTAGCCTGGGATGTGTACAATCAAAGTCAAAGTCAAAACCATGTTTTAGACGAGTCTTAATTGGCAAACAATCTAGGTACTATGTTTTAGAAATATTTATTTAAATTGCTTGAAAAATTAATAGCAAACCAAAAATTCGTTTTGGCATTAAATTATTATCTGTCTTTAACTTTCAAATTCTTTTCATTTAGTGTCAGCCTTATTTCTAAATTACAATTTTATTATAAATTACGATAAAAAGCCACTGTAAAATTGTTTAATATGACTTAATAAATAGAACTTAGCTAAAACATGGACTTTAAGTATTTTTTTATAATGTAGTAATTAATGTCATTTTGTCATGTAGGTAATGAACGTCATATTTCGGAAAGGTACTTTGTTGGAAAAAATAAATAGCTAAAAAACTCCTCAACAAATCATGTTCAATTATTACTTTTACTTGAATGGTGGAAAATATTTATAATGATGGTGGATTATGATCCAATCTACGAATAAAATATCCTTACTCAAACTCGAATTTTTCGAAGCTTTTTTAAATATTTCTCAATAATCAAGTTTGGTGTTTAGCTTGTGAAATGAGAGCAATTAAACACTGCTAATATGGAGTTTTATCTCAATCTGGAATACAACTATGTAGTTGTAGTCCTGGTAAAGACAGGTTAATAAAAAAATTGTGAGTGTCAGCTCCGACGCACGACTGGAGTTTAACGCCATCTAGTTTGCAATCGTCAAATCAGTTACAACGCCATTTATAATAGTTTGCAATCGTCAAATTAGTAACAACGCCATCTAGTTTGCGATTGTCAAATCAGTAACAAGATAATTATTATATTATTATATTAATATCATTAGACTATCTAGATACTGCGTTTCGAATTACAAATACAAATAACGCATAACATAACGGAGAAAGTTTGATTCTAAAGGAGTTAAACTCCAAAAAATTACTACTACACTCAAAACTTGTTATCAACTAGAACACTTTCTATTTTCTGTAATGCAATGTCTAATGTTTTCTCTAGACGTACCTTTAGTTTACAATCACTAAGATCTAAAGACGTCAAAGCTGTATCAGGTTCCTGTAGCACGTGAACTAAAGCCTGTGAAAAACAAGTATACATATTAAATTCGATCCTACTTATTTATGTCTTATTTATAAATACATATACTAGCTTTTGCTCGTGCCTTCGCACGCGGTGGAGTGGTTTCGAAACGAAATTTTTAATTTATTAATTTAGATTTATAAAACCACATAAAAATAAATTGCACCTATAAGTATCTTAAAAGGATGAATTAGAATAAATAAAATTTGATATTAGACGATGCCCTGCCCGTGGCTTCGTGCGCCTGGACATCGATTTTTTACAAATCTAGCAAAAACCCAGAACTTTTCTGGGATAAAAATTAGCCTATGTGTTAATCCAGGACATAGGCTATCTCCATTCCCAATTTCAGCCAAATTGGATAAGTAGTTGTGACGTTATTGAGGAATAAACATCCAAACATCTTCACAAATTTTCACATTTGTAATATTAATAGGATTATTAAACGATAATTTTTCTCTAAGTTAATTTTCTACAGGAAAATACTTTATTCTAAATGGAGAGTGGACATAATTGTCTAGTAATCCATCTCAATTTGCAAGGGAGACTTCGTTCAAATTATGCACAATAAAAATAAAAATGACTTACTTAATTCTATTATATATCACCTTATAGCATATTAGCTGGATGGTTGAATAACTAGTGTGACTGAGGTACCTAACCCACTTACCTGTATTAAGGGTGGAGCGTACGCCCTCTTTCCTGACAGCTTGCTCAGTGACAGGTGAGTTATGGAATGATTCTTTCCTATCGCTCTTACTATTCCAGATAATTCCAATTCCATACCTGAAAAAAAAATGTATTTGTGATAATCCTTTCATGATGAACTTTTCGGTTTAACTTTTGAAGTAATTTATCAACCGATTTGAAAAATCCTTTTTACATTTTACAGGATTACTGATAATTGGTCATGATGCCGTAAAGGGAATACGTTATACTACATAATAACCCAATAAAGTTTTATCTACAAGTATACGTAAGTAATCAGTGTTCGATTACTTTGATTTCATAGTTCACAATTATTTGTTAGGATGCCATTAACGGACTCATTTCAAAAAACTTTTCACCGGCGATCACTTACCATCAGGTGACCCGTCTGCTCGTTTACCTGCTCAAAGCATAAAAAAACCAATAGGATGTTTATTGATTCTAAGTAACATAGGCTATATTTTATTTAAAAAATGGTTGTCTGTAAATTCGGTTTACGGACGGTAGTTTAACGTGACATCGTCATGACAAAACATTGATGAAGTAATGCTCGAATATAACATTATCTCTTTTATCTTTATACTTTTATCTTTATACTACAACGCCATCTAGAACTCCTGAACTAAACTATTTTTTCAGCAAGTTCCTTTCTGACTTAATTGTGTATATAGCATTGTTCATAGATGGCGCTTTCTCCATTGTTCGCTCGCTCGCGTAACGCGACAAATGAGTCATCATTTTTCATGCGTGCGCCCGGCATCGATTTAATAGACGTTATCACATCAAAAGGGATCTATACGAAAACGGAACTAAAGCCGAGGACGGTTACTATTGTAGTTCAACAATATAATATAGTGTGAGTGTGGTACTGTTATCGGAGAGGTCGAGCGAGGTGAGACAGCGCACGCCGTGGATGCAGGAGTCGAGCACGTGCGCCGCCTGCGAGGACGCCAGCGCGCCCGCCAGGCTCAGCTTCACGCCCGCCGCGCTCTCGTTGCACGCCAGGCCCAGCAGCAGACTCCTAAAGGGAACACACAAATAAAATGTGTTTATTTATTTTATTATTTTATTTTATTCAGGATAACAACAGCGTTAATTACTAAACAATTTACAAATTTATTTAACGTATGCCAATTACAGTTATCCACATGTTACTTATAACGTTAAGCTAGGTACAATAATCATGCGCAAAAAGCGAAGTGAAATATAAACACATTGAGGTGGCAAACAGCCACCAGTGTTAGTCAAAATATGTGGATTAATTATTAACTGTATGTTTTAATTGAGAATCGTTATTAATTAAGTTAGTGTGCAGTAAAATTTTAGAACATTATGAAACCACAGATCAAAAGCGTATAACCGTCGCCCGTGCAATATACGTTCACGGACACATCCGTCAACGCATCCAACAAATCTAACAACAAGTTGAGCTTACTTGAGCGCGTCGGGCGGCATCTTGCAGTAGGAGAAGTCGAGGTCGGTGATGGCGAGCGCGGCGGTGAAGAACTGGCGGAAGGAGGGCGGCGGGTCGCGGGGGCGGCGCGCCGCGGCCCACGGGTTGCGGGCGGCCAGCAGCGAGCGCAGGCGTGCGGCGCACCCGCGGAGTAGCGCCCCCCACATCTATGTACAGTCACGTGCAATAATATATATACATTGTCACGTTTTCAAAAATATCTAAACTTGTAACAATCCATAAAGAAGTGAACGACAATTCGTTCAAAATTAAGTAACCATTAAACGATGTCAAAATAAGGTATACACGTTTATTCCACATTAATGTAATCAAACCAAAATCATAAATAAATTCACACTTCGAATATCATTTTTAACTATCCATGACAATTTCTATAACATGTATACAAAATGTATACATGTAATAGACATTGTCATGGCTACATTAAAATGATATTGGAAGTGTATATTTACTTTTGCCGTTTTTGTAACTTTACTCGTTATTTTATTCGAATTCAGTGATCATGACGAATACAGTCATAGGCAATTTAATTTTTAAGGACACCTACTTATTTTGCTACTTATTTAATTAATAATACCCTAACAAGCTGTTGTGATTCAATTTATATTGAATCAATAACTATTATTAAAATATATTTTTTTTGAAAATATTTTTTTTACTCTTCTTAATCGCTCATAGCCTAGCTTGCGTCGATCCTAAGCGATCGACAAAGTTAAGCAACAGCGGGCGTGGTCGGTAGTTGGATGGGTGACTGCTAGTGGAAAAAAAATCTTGAGCGTTTCTGTGCTTCGGAGGGCACGTAAAGCCGTCGGTCCCGGTTGTAACCATAAGATAACAGTCGTTAAGCCATGTCGGAGGCCCTCGGGTGGTTTGAAAACTTCCGACACTGGGGTTGGCCACTAACCCCTCCACCAATCCGCTCAATCAAGAGGAGAGACCCGTGCCCAGTAGTGGGCCATTAATGGGTTGAAGCCAATCTGCGAACCACCGAAATAATTTTATCAACATCATCTCAGCCTTTGGTTGACTCCTGCAATAAAACAAGAGCTTATACAACGTACTCCTGAGGTTATGCAATAATTTCGGCCTTTTATTCAGACCATTAAATTGGTAATTAAACGCTTTATATTTTTTAAAGTGAAACTTTTATTACATCGTCTCAAACTTTTTGGTATGTGTGTCGCATGTCGCGTGACGGTCGGTTCTTAACTTATCGGTTCTCAGTAACGAAAGTACTTAGGATGACCTAGCTTTCAACATTTATCTGATTGAGTACGGGTGCCACTACATGATACATTCTGAAGGTCTGATGATGACCAGGTATATACTTATCGGTTCTCAGTAACGGAAGTACTTAGGATGACCTAGCTTTCAACATTTATCTGATTGAGTACGGGTGCCACTACATGATCCATTCTGAAGGTCTGATGATGACCAGGTATATACTTATCGGTTCTCAATAACGGAAGTACTTAGGATGACCTAGCTTTCAACATTTATCTGATTGAGTACGGGTGCTACTACATGATACATTCTGAAGGTCTGATGATGACCAGGTATATATTTATCGGTTCTCAGTATCGGAAGTACTTAGGATGATCTAGCTTTCAACATTTATCTGATTGAGTACGGGTGCTACTACATGATACATTCTAAAGGTCTGATGATGCCCAGGTATATACTTATGTTGCTATTTCTTGCTTTTGATAAACAACGACACAGTTAATCAGTCCGAAAAATTGATCAACGAGGATGATGCCATTTTAATACCCTAAATCGAATATTTATCCAAAAATTTTTAATTAAATGTCTACAATACGAAAAAAAGTTTCACTTATACCGTGGTTTCATAAAACCACACAATCTTTTTTTTTATATTAGCTTCACCTGTATGTTTGTTTGTTTGTAACTTCTCTTTGGACTTGATTTTGACCCACTTCAAACGGTCAG
This sequence comes from Thymelicus lineola, assembly GCA_963932265.1. Classification (NCBI taxonomy): domain Eukaryota; kingdom Metazoa; phylum Arthropoda; class Insecta; order Lepidoptera; family Hesperiidae; genus Thymelicus; species Thymelicus lineola. The sequence continues at coordinate 9,210,505 of OZ010694.1, read as the reverse complement.
ATTTCTTTCAAACTTCGTAGACTTATCGAGGACCGATGACAATTCAATATTTAAAGAAAAGAAAGAAAAACCTAATTACACGCTTTAATTAGCTTTAAATAGTCAGATTTCTTTCAAACTTTGTAGACTTATCAAGGACCGATGACCATTCAATATTTAAAGAAAAAACCTAACTTTCACTTCAAAAAAATTCTTTCAAACTTCGTAGACTTATCGAGGACCGATGACAATTCAATATTTAAAGAAAAAAAAGAAACAAAGAAAGAAAAAAACCTCACTTTCATTTAAAAAAAAATCTTTCAAACTTCGTAGACTTATTGAGGACCGATGACAATTCAATATTTAAAGAAAAAAAGAAAGAAAGAAAGAAAAAACCTAAAGGAGAATGCCCATTTAGTATGGAGAAATCTACTGACTTTAACATTTTTGTGTCTTGATAAAAATGCCTTTATTTGATTATGTTATCTTAAAAAATTACACATACTAACTTTAGTCAATGTTATAGTAGGAAATACGAGATTTTCAACAAAATTTGTTTGAATTTAGGTTATAGTAAACTCACAGTAATATGGACTCTATGCAGGCGTATTAAAGTCGATTGCGTATGTAATGTCGATCTTTTATGTTTCAAATTCATTGGACAGTCCCAAAACGCCATGTAGTTTGTAATGTATTATAATCACAGTTTGTAATGTAGTATAATCACTATTTTTTTTAATGCAATATATTACATCTGTAACTCCAGTTTGCTTCCGAATTGTATTAAGTTTCATTTTGTTTCTTAGTTTAACATTAAGCATGCTCCTTTCCATACTATGTTGACAGGTCTTTAGTTGACGTAGATTGCTTTCCGTCAAGCTCCATGTCTGACAGCCATATGTCATTACGGGCAGGATACACGAGTTGTTTTCTTAGATTTAAGTGGTATATCAGGATTTTTCATAACTTCTTTTAGGGACCAGTATCTTTTCCAAGACAGATTGATTCTATTGTTGATCTCTTTAGTTGTTACATCCTTTGGAGATATTATTTGACCAAGGTACGTGTATTTTTCTACGTATTCTATTTGTATACCATTAACTGCAATATGATTTTTTTCTGCGTTTGTCATTAATTTCGTTTTTAAGGTGTTCATTGACAGTCCAACATTTCCACTTTCGAATATGAGTTTTTCGGGCATTTCTTGAAGACTTCTCGCGTCGCCTGAAATAAGTATCAAATCATCTGCAAATCTCAAGTGATTTAGTAGTGCTCCGTTAATATTTAGTCCGTAATTGTTCCATTCGAGACGTCTGAATACGTATTCAAGGACTGCCGAGAAAAGTTTGGGTGACATCGGGTCTCCTTGTCGAACTCCTCTTTTTATAGAGAAATATTCACCTACTCTTTCTATTCGCACTTTAGCTTTCATGTTCCTGTAGATATTGCTAAAGAGGTGTATATATTTTATGTTTACTCCTTGTGTTTCTAAGGCTTCCCATATTTTTTTGTGATTAAGTGAATCAAACGCTTTATTGTAGTCTACGAATGCTAGGTGGTAGTTGATACCATATTCATTGCATTTTTGGATAATCTGTTTTATGCTGTGGATATGGTCGAGAGTTGAAAAGTCGCTTCGAAAACCTGCTTGCTCCTTTGGTTGACTTTCGTCCAAAATATTTGTTATTCGGTCCAGTAGGATCTTAGAAAATATTTTATATAAGTTGGACATCAGGCTAAGGCTTCCCGCCCACGTCCGATAATCGGTGACCGATTTTTTGTAGGAGAAAAATAGAACGTACTGATAGCAATGGTGCAACGCACACGTCCTACAAAAAGTCGGTCAGAAATAAAACTGACTCACCGACAGTCGGTACAAAAATCGGTCACCGATTATCGGACGTGGGCGGGAAGCGTAATAGGTCTATAATTTGCTATATCATTTTTCTTTCCTTTTTTGTGGATAAGTATTATGTTTGATGAAGTCCACTGATGAGGAATGTATTCTGTATATAAAATTTGGTTGAATAAATCTGTGATGATGTTTAGTGTTTTGGAAGATGCCCCTATTTAAAGTTCGTTAGATATGGCGTCTTCACCTGGTGCTTTTCCTCTCTTTTGTGATTTGATTGCTTTGCTGACTTCTTCTCGCATTATATTTGGAATATCTTCCTTCGTTTTGTCCTCATGGATAGTGGGTTGCCATGGTTCAGACAATATTTCATTATCGTTGTATAGTTCACGGTAATAATCTGTTGCGATATTTAGTATTTCGATCCTATTTGTGTTGTTTCTTTTAGTTCTTCGGTTTGTAATGTTTTCTATCCAATCTGAGCTGTCTGTCAGTTATTGCCAAGCTTTATTAGCGCCACCTGTTTTTTCTATATAGAAGTTGATTGTTTCTGTTCTTGTGTTCTGTCTATGTTTGCGTATTTGTAAGTTTATTTCTTTGCTTAGTCTTACTATCTCCTGTTTGTTGGTCTTTCTATCCTTAAACGAAGTCCTTCTTTTTTCAATTAAATTTCTAGCTTTTGATCCTACTTTATCTTTCGTCGGTTTATTTTGTATAATGTTATTTTCTATTTGTCTTAATTCTATTTCTAGGGCATCGTATTTTCCTTGAATATCTTGTATGTTTTGTAATTTTGTTAAATTGGTTTCCAAAGAATCTAAAATATTTTCAGGTATTGGTAATGTTAATGGTTTTTTCCTTTTATGAATGTTTTTTCTTGACTTTTTTGGTTCTAATGTGTATAATTGGCCTCTGAGCATTCTATGATCGGTATTATAGTTTAGTTGATTGACAACATCTACATTTGCGACTAATTTTGGTTTGTTTCTAATAATACTTACTTTACTTAATTTACTAGTTTTTGTCCGTTATCATTCCTTTTCCCAGTAGTGTAAGGTCCAATTATTTTGTCTTCATTTGTTTTCCTTTTTCCGATTTGGCCATTAAAGTCTCCCATTATGATTACAGTATTATTCAAATTTGTGATAGTTTTATTAAGTTGGAAGTAGAATTCATTTTTTATCTCTTCTTTGGCAATTTCGGTTGGAGCATATACCTGAACAATTGAAGTTACTTGTTCCTGATCCGGAAGCCTAATATTCAAAATGGCGATTCTATCTGACACTCCTTGGAATTCGATTATATTATTTTTAAGGTATTTCTTCACCATAAACCCAACTCCATACATTCCCGCTGTACGACGAGGGACTTGTGGACGAGAAACCCGACACCACCTTGGGACAGGTGTTTGCCCTCCCGGTGATAGCCAATAGTCACCGCGCTGTTGGTGACCGCAGTAGATATTAATAGTATGTACTCAGGAAAAAGCTGCTGCCCATCTCCTGGAATATCCTATTAGTCGCCTTTTATGTCATCCCAGGAAGAGGTAGAAGTGGTGCTATTCTACTAAGTGGACCCGGCACCACACGGGGACAATGGAAGTTACTTATTAATTTCAGAAAATTATTCCCAAAGAGGATTCTTTTAGTAAATAGGGTATATACTTGAAATATTTTAATTTAATTTTTTGTCCAATAATCATTGTGAGACAATAATTTTCCTTTCATTTCAAAAAATCAAACTAAAAAATTAAAAAATAAATAATTGTTTAAAAAAACTCAATTTTATAGAAAATCCAACTAAAAAAAATAGAAAATAAATTTTAATTAAGAATCGTGTAATTGTAATAAAAGCATGGGGTGCTTTTTAAGATATTATCAAAATGATAATCCTTCTACTCATTCACCCCACGCATTTATTACAATTACACGATTCTTAATTCAAAGGACCCTTCTTAATTCTTCTTAATTAATTCTTATTCTTAATTCTGAACTTTTGGTATGTTGTAGCCATAACCGTACTGATCAAAAGTCCCAATTGGCATGACCCCCCCAAATGCGTATTTTTTCCTCCAGGGGGCACTTTCCCCCCAAAGTCTATTTATTCGATTTCAGCGGAATCATTCTGAATTTTTAGTATGTTGTATTCCTAATCATGCCAAACAAGAGTCCCAATGGGCACAACCCCCCCAAATGTGTATTTTGTCCTCCAGGGGGTACTTTCCCCCCAAAGTCTATTTATTTATTCGATTTCTGCGGAATCATTCTAAATTTTTAGTATGTTGTAGTCCTAATCATGGCAAACAAGAGTCCCAATAGGCACGACCCCCCATATTGCGTGTGTTCTCCTTCCTGGGGCGCTAACCTCCCCTCCCCATAGTCTATTTATTTGATTTTAGCGGAATAATTCTGAATTTTTGTATGTTGTAGTTCTAACCGTGCCAATCAAGAGTCCCTATAGGATTGAACCGTATTCCGTAGGCGTATTTCCGCCACCATATTCATTTAAAACCTACATTTTTTCAATAACTTTCTGAGCGTTTTTTTTGCAAGGGGCAACCTCCCCCTAACAAGTTCATTCATGTGATATCAGTGGAATCGTTCCGAATTCTTAAGTATGTTGTAGCCCTTACTAATGCAATGTGAATCCCTAATGGGCACGATCCCTTAACTGCATATATTTATTCAGAAATCCTGAAAGTCCTCAGTGCCTTGTTTTTCATATGAACATCAGCATTTTTCGTCATACTCAAAATCTAGATCTTGTTGTTTAAGATTTTTAGTGTTATTAAAGCTTTGGGAGGTTTTTCTTTCTCCTGGTAGCGGAAAAACGCCTACGGAATACGGTTTGTTCCCATAGGGACTCTTAATTGGCATGGTTAGAACTACAACGTACCAAAAATTCAGACCAATCCGCTGAAACACAATTTCCATGCAATTAGTGCGGGGTCCTTTATTTTCTATTCTTTTTAGTTGGATTTTCTATAAAAGCGTGTTTTTTAGTTATTTTTTACTATTATTTATTTTTCATAATAGGTTCAATGCTGAAATTTGTAATTTATTTTTTATTTTTCATTTTCATACAAATCTCTTTATTCAAGCTGGCAACGTCGCATTATGATTAATATGAAACTTTGACATGTGTAAACTTTCCTTGACGTTAAGAATTATTTCTCATCGATTCTACTGTCTGGGCAACCACTGATAGGTAATAATACTGGTTCAAAAAATTTTACGATGTTTGTTTATTTTATGCCCCATTTAAACGAATTAGACCAGTGCAAATAATTTTTGAAAACAAGAAAAAATATAATAGGATGAAATCCATTGCAAAAGGTAGAGAATATAACAAAAATGAAAGGAAAAGTAATTTACGGGTGATCCGAGGTCGGGAAGTGGGGGGAGGGGGAGGGTTTAAGGGTAAAAAATGGTTTACCTCAGATCGCCCGTTACTTATTTACCTTTCATTTTTGTTGTATTTTCTTCCTTTTGCAATAGGTTTTATCCTACTATTTTTTTTTTTCATTTTTTTATCGTTTTCAGAGGTATCGGCACTGGCCTAAATAGTTTCTAGCACGTTTCTAGTAAGTTTCACGGCAAAAGTAAGTATACACTTCCAATATCATTTTAATGTAGCCATGACAATGTCTATTACATGTATACATTTTGTATACATGTTATAGAAATTGTCATGGATAGTTAAAAATGATATTCGAAGTGTGAATTTATTTATGATTTTGGTTTGATTACATTAATGTGGAATAAACGTGTATACCTTATTTTGACATCGTTTAATGGTTACTTAATTTTGAACGAATTGTCGTTCACTTCTTTATGGATTGTTACAAGTTTAGATATTTTTGAAAACGTGACAATGTATACATATTATTGCACGTGACTGTACCATGACGGTTATATTCGTTTCTGTTTAATATCGAAACCAATGTGTCGGCAGATACGGATGATACTGATTAATTCACCCATGCTATTATATGCGACTAGTGAATATATAAATTTAAATAAAAGCGTATATAAATAAATTTAAATAAAAGTATGTATGCCCAAGTCAAATTATGGGAAAATTATACTTATTACGTATATTCACTTATAAATATTTCCTGGATTCTTACAGTAAATAAAGTAGCTGTGACATCACCATCACATCTTTAAATCATAAAATAGCAATAACATATCTTTGAAACAGCCCCACATTCATTATTAACATTGAATTATAAAATTTATTATCTACAACAGAATAACATAAACTGTGTGATACAGGATACTTTAGAAGCTTAACAATAAGCTATATTTAGATTTTGCCGCGACATTCACGATGACGTTACCAAGACCTTTAATCAAGATGAGCGTGTTACACATCCTGTGATCTACATTTGGTACAATTTGCAAAGGTCAACGGCCATTATTAATTTTTAGCATACATAGAACATGACACACACTCACACATATGACATTGCAAACAGTATAAACAGCTTTTAGGTTAGTCTAGTTAGGTTAACAATGTCTATGAATCACCGAAAAATTTCACTGATTGAACCTAGTTGGCATAGAAAAATAAAGCAAAAAGCTTCGTTTTAGCAGACATTGATAAAACATATGTCAGTTGATAGATAAGGTGATTACGATCAAAAAGTATTCGGCGATGAAATGTCGTAGGTGATATACTTTCTGAGATATTTGACTTCAAAAATAATAATAATTATTTTTTTACGGTTTTGAACTCAATTATCTCAGAAAGTATATCACCTACGACATTTCATCACTGAATACTTTTAGATTGTAATCACTTACTCTGTCGATTGACACATATTTCATCACCAACCGCCGAAACGAGGTTTTTCAAAATGGCGGACTTGTAGGTAAGCCACGTTCCATACAAAAATGTTCAAATACCTTTTAAATACAATATGGTAGCTAGCGACTTCAATAGAAACCTTCCAAGGTGCTCGAATACTGAGTTGCAAAGAGGAAAACAAGGAACAAACTTGGTTACATTTTACAGCTACTTACATTTTCCAATGTAGTCTCCGTGTTGGTCAAGTTTAAATACGTCAATACGTTGGGTTGAGCGAGAAAATTGTATAAATTCTGCAACAATAAACATTATGTATTAATATACATTTCATATTAATTTATTATAACAGTACCCGGATGACCGAGCTTTGCTCGGTTTAGTGTTGCTTAACAACGCCATTTACTGAAGTAGCTTTGGTATTGCTACTTGCCAATAGATGTCAGGAAGAGTATATTGTAGAAGTTTATCATTGCCTGAAAACACCGATAAAACGACATTTTCTAAAAATGAATCCTAGCTAGATCGATTTATTGCCCGCGAAACCCCCTATATACTAAATTTCATGAAAATCGTTGGAGCCGATTCCGAGATTCCAATTATATATATATACACAAGAATTGCTCGTTTAAAGGTATTAGATACTTAATTTGTTGTTAGAATCTCTCAATGGACTACATTAAGAAAGGTGTTGCTACAATCAATAAAATTAAAATCGACATTTGACATTACGAGTATATGGGACTTTGCCGCCTTTGTTATTGGTCTCCTGATATCAATTTCTCTGTTAAAATCCTACACGGATCCTACAATCGACGGCTTGTACACAAATACAGACAGACTTACATGCACATCATCTTTGAGGTTGTTGTGCGAGAGGTCGAGGTGTGTGAGCGTGGAGAGGTGCGCCGGGTTGTCGTTGAGCATGGCGGCCAGGTGCGACACCGTCTTGCCCGTCAGCCCGCACTGGGACAGCGCGATGTGACGCAGCCCGTCCGGGTTGTTCGCCAAGCCCGTTAGTATGCTGATTGCACCTGGAATAATGTTATTTAATGGTCAAACGTGCATATTTTTATAACGAATGACTCGTCATGTTCCGGCTAGGGAAGCCAGTTCTTTCTTTTTTCTTCTCTCTTTCTTGGCCGGCAACTCATCAGTGATGCTTTTAGTGTTACTGAAGTCCATGGACGACAATAGCCACTTACCATCAGATGGATCGATATCTCGTATGTTGGCTATATCCCTAAAATAAAGTTTATGATGTAAGTTTCTTGCTTAAACCACAGAATAATAAAACATTATTGGAGAGAAGTGCTAACGTGAATTCGGATCCACTAGACTAGGTGTAGGTGAAGGTCTGCTCAGTGTAGGAAAAACAAACCTTTATCCTCAATATGATTCTGCGAGAAATCGATAGTATGCATGGCAGGCGGGGTCCTGGCCCTCGCGAGCGCGTGTCCGAGCCGCGCCGCATGGTCGTGCCGCAGCGCCGCGCCGCGCCAGCTGAGCCGCTGCGGCGGCGGCGAGGCGCAGCGCAGCACGCGCGACAACGCCTCCCACGCCTCGCCCCCCGCCCGCACGCCGTCCCCGCACACGCCCGTGAACCACGTGTTGTGTTGCAATGCTATCAGCAGCGGGATCAGATCCCTGAATAAACACACAGTTTGAGGCTTAAAAAAGGTACTTATTCGTTTTTTTTGTTTTTTTCTTGGTATGTTTATAGATAGTTACTATGCATAATAATTCTGTTACATTGTCATGTTGTACTTTAAACTTACTTCTTCACTTGCTAGTTTTCTCAAACAGTAGGAATGTTACCTATTATACTAGTATTTGTTGCATTCGTTATACACTTTGATTGTATTGCATGTAATAGAATCAGTTCACACAAGATCCAATAATTTGTAAATGTAGTGAAGTGCAACGAATTAACAAATTACCTACATATCTATTTTTTAAGTCGCGTGTGAATAGCCAATAAGTCACCGAGTTAGTAGGCTTTATGGTTACGAAACAATATGCATTAGGCAATAGTAAGTAATTAATATAACGGATGACTATTATGAAGCAATTATATTGATGTTTATAGTTGAAGTAAAAAACCCAGTACAAAAAAAAAATTCAATGTTGATAATACATATTCTCTGATATAAAGCGATCAATTTAGTAACATTAAAAATTACCTTTGATCGAGATGGTCAAAGTCTTTCAAATGTAACATTCTGATATCATGCGCCAAATAGATCGTATCAATATCCCACGCAACTTCAGGCCTGTAATATTTCATTAAATTAGTTAATGTAATTGTATGACATAAAATAAGAAAAATTAAAGTACACAACTTATGCTTCGTAGGTCTTACCGTAGGTAACGTAGGTCTTACCTAAAAGGGCTTTGACATAAATCACACATCGCCGCATATTGGTTCGAAAAGTCACCGCAAGTGGAATGTTTCCGCGTACCGCTAACCGGTTGCAATTGGAATGGTAAATTCACCTGAAATTAGAACACCATAAAGATGTATAACTACATAACCACTTATATGGATAGAAATCGATGTATTTTTACATAAACTGTATATACTTAAACAAACGTGCGCAACTGAAATTGCTAACGAAGTGGTGCTAATGAACTTATTAAGCAAATAAAAATTACAGTCAGGGCTAAACGTTAATTTATTAAGCGCGGTGAATTAACTCATGTATGACGTGCACTTGTACAAATATGTATGCATTGTATTGCTAGGGAACGGACCTTGGATACTATATCCTCCATGGCTACATTAGGAAATAAGTCATCAAACGCCGCTACCAGCGCGTACATCGCATTCATAACGCCTTCGGATGATCCTTCCTCGCCTGAAATATTATTCGCCGCCGACTATAATTTACAATGAATAGAAGTAGGTCGATCAAATCAACGAGTAAACAATGCGGGCCGTGACATAACCAATAAATATGAGTGACACTCCAGATGCTCCAGATGACCTCTCAAGACCCTCGCCCGGTCTAATGATTGCCCATGAGTAGTTTAACCAGACAGTTGATAATCGCTCAGGAAATCTAAATTGAAGTTGCATTGCAAGGCAAATCTGTTTGGCGTTGTACGAATTTATCTGAAGAACTTGACGCATCCATCACGAATTAATATTTTCCAACTATTTTCATTGAAAATACTTTTAACTAATCCAAATTTATAGGGCGACCGTTTGTATGTGCGGCTCAATTTTATAAAATCATTACAAAATTATGATGAATCTATGTAATATTATAATATTATTGAAAGATCTAGAATATATTGTATTATTTTATTTCAATAAAATAATTAGACATTATTTTGATTTCAAAATTGCAATAAGTGGCTTTTTTATCCGACTTCAAAAAAAGGATAAGTTTCTCAATTCGACTTTTTTATGTTTGTTACCTCAGAACTTTCGACTGGATGAACCGATTTTGATGATTCTTTTTTTAATCGAAAGCTGGTGCTTGCCATGTGGTCCCACTTAAATTTGAGCGAGTTTGGCGAGATCTGACAATGGCATCCATGACAAAACCATATAAGTGCATTAAGTATGTGCGCGACAAATCACGCCAACGATTTCGATGATTCTTTTTTTATTGTTATTGGAAAGGATGTACTTCTTCATTTGAAGTAGGTTTTTTTTGTTAAAACTTTATTACGAATCAATTCGCTTTTAAGTCCGTCAATATAAAAACAAACAGAATTTGAGTGAGTTTGTAAATTGTAATCCAATTATCAAAGCGCCAATTTGCTCGCGTGACTGATTTTGCATTATATATTTCGGCAAGCGAAATACAGAACGATCAATTATTGTACAACTTGTTGTTTACCTAATCCAAATTCGCTACTAAATACTGATGAAGACAAAAAATAGAGCGAACTGAAGCAAGAATGATACTCTTTCGCTTAAGATTGAGAAACCTTTTTTGCTTAGTACACTTTCCTGTTTATTTATTGAAGATTACTTAGAGGAAACAGTGTCAGCATTGCGTGAGTTTTAACCTGTACAAGGATAGATTGCAAATCAACTATCAATTGTTTCGTGTCAATGTCGCTAATTCGCTACTCGCCAGAATGCTATGGATTAACAAACAATGGCTATAATTAGTGACTTACCTATTAAAATAGAAACTGGCTTATGTTCATGGATGAGTGTTATTGAGAGATGATTCGCTTTTTTGCTTTCCAACGCTTCTATTTCCATTAGGTGAAATCCATTGTCGACCTAGCAGAAATAAAAGGATATTAACTAGTGATTGAAATTCGACCTATTCTTGAAATTCTATGATGTGATAAGATTATTTAAAATGTTTGCAGATATTATTTACAAGAAAACAAGGTACTTACTCTGGTAGGAACCTTTGTGGTTGTAATGTAAATTCTATACGATGACACAACCTGAAATTAGTGATAAATATTTCTAGTAACAATATCCAATTTACACACAGATTCAGAGAATACTTAAGCAAGCATAGCGGTTATGTGATGTAATATTATAGATTTGATATTAGTGTTGAAAAATCAGAACTATTTCTAGAATACTAGTGGATACCCAGTGTGTGCTACTATGTTAAAAAATAACGGTGCCTAAGGCATTGTTTTAGTAGTCTCAAACCATCTTCGCATTATTGCTTTTCAAATGAAACCAGTTTGGGGCACTTCGGTTGAATGATTTCAAAGTGTATCATACATAGCCAGAAATATATTTTGTGTCTTAGGCGCGGGCCACACAGAAAAGACGTAAGACGAAGACGGGGCTCGGACCCGTCGCAGACAGGGCGCCGTTAAAACATATAGAAAAGACAAGGAACGGGCGTGACGGTCGGTGCACACTGGGTTTTTCCCGGCCACAGAGTACTTAATCACTACGTTTTAAGAGACCTGCTCTCCGCGTCCTTTCCGCTCCCCCGCTGGCGCCTAAGCAGGCCCGCGTCCTGTCCTTTCTGTATGTTTTCCAATAGGGCGCCGACGAGAAAGCGTCGTGTCGGCGTCCCGTCTTTTCTGTATGTTTTACGTCGCGACGGCTGCATACATTTTGTATGAAAGTAGATTAAACGGGCGCCGCGACTGCGACGGGTCCGTGTCTTGCGTCTTTTCTGTGTGGCCGGCGCCGTATATATCATGTACATAGATAAGTCACATTTTGAATTTTATGAGTCAAATAGAAAATTAAAAATTTATGTTACAAAAATACAACCAAAACTAAAAAAAAATATATTTATATACAAAATAAAAACAAATCACACATCACTCATAGTTTACGTGTCTTTATCAGTCCTTATCATGGTCATTTTTCTTTATCTACAAAACTTGTTTAGACAATCTGAAAAGTTTTTATCTTATCAAAATGTAAGGTTACATTACTCACACCACAACTATCATTTATATATTATACTATTTATTATTTCTATATTGCACTATTCCATCCATCCATCCATCCATCAGCCCTTGGAGGTCCACTGCTGGACATAGGCCTCCCCTAACTTGCGCCACTCTGACCGGTCCTGAGCCTTCTGAATCCAGCGGATGCCCGCTGTCTTCTTCAGGTCGTCGGTCCATCTTGTCGGGGGGCGTCCTGTACTTCGCTTTCCGAGACGCGGGCGCCATTCGAGGACCTTTCTTCCCCAACGGTTATCGGTCCTTCGCACTATGTGGCCAGCCCATTGCCACTTCAGCCGGCTAATTCTTTGAGCTATGTCGGTCACCCTTGTCCGTCTACGGATCTCCTCGTTTCTGATACGATCACGTAGAGAAATACCGAGCATAGCCCTCTCCATAGCCCGCTGTGCTACCCTGAGCTTGTGGATTAGGCCAATAGTGAAGCACCACGTCTCGGATCCGTATGTCATCACTGGCAACACACACTGCTCGAACACCTTCGACTTCAGGCACTGAGGTAGTGTTTTGGACGACAAGATATGACGCAGTTTCCCGAACGCAGCCCATCCGAGTTGGATTCTACGAGTGACTTCTTTCTCGAAGTTGGACTTACCCATCTGGATCACTTGTCCCAGGTAATTGTACTCGTCTACAACTTCGAGAGCAGCGCCGTCAACAACAACCGGTACGGGTGTGACATGGACATTCGACATGATTTTTGTCTTGTCCATGTTCATCTTAAGACCCACCCGTTGTGAGGCGCTGTTCAAGTCCCCGAGCATTGTACCTAGTTCCTCCAGGGATCCTGCCAGGATGACTATATCATCGGCATATCGCAGGTGTGTGATGTATTCGCCATTGATGTTAATGCCACGTCGTTTCCACTCCATCAGCTTGAACACATCTTCCAATGCAGCGGTGAACAGTTTTGGGGATATAACGTCCCCTTGCCTGACACCTCTCTGCAATTGGATGGGGTTCGTGGCTGTGTCGTGTACTTTGACGGACATGGTGGCTGATGAGTACAAATACTTCAACACCTCGATATACCGGTAGTCGATCCGGCACCGCTGAAGAGAATTTAGTACTGCCCAGGTCTCGATAGAATCAAAGGCTTTCTCATAGTCCACATAGGCGACACATAACGGCAGATTATACTCCTCGGTCTTCTGTATAATCTGCCGCAGTGTGTGTATGTGGTCTATGGTGCTGTAGCCTTTCCGGAATCCTGCTTGTTCGGGAGGCTGGAAGTCGTCAAGCCTGCGTGCAATGCGATTTGTGAGCACCCTCGAAAACAGCTTATAAACGTGGCTCAGAAGTGCGATTGGCCTGTAGTTCTTCAAAAGGGCTTTATCGCCCTTTTTGAAAAACAGAGTCACCACACTCCTGCTCCACGCTTCCGGGGTAGTTCCAGTATGGATGACGGTATCAAATAGTTTTGCACTGTTTGCATTGCACTATTAATGGTTATTTATTACAAAATTTATATTACCTAAATTATGAAAATATATAAATGAGAATTCAAATCCTAATGAGAATTTTGAATTAAAATTTTAGTGACCTTGAATTTTCTTGATAATATAGTGCAGAGGTTCCCAAACTTTTTTTCTCATAGACCACTTTCATAATTTTGCTGGTTTCAGTGGACTAAATGGTGCAGTTACATTTCTACCATATTTCCAAAACTCAGCAAAAAATGTGAAGACTTGAAACTATGGAAATTTGCATTGCAGCCGAGTTCCAACCAAGAATTAATAGTTTTCGAAAAAAGGGGGAACTGATTGGTCAATTTATTGATTGATTGTGCTGTGAGTGGATATCAAAAAAGTAAAGTTGGCCAATCAAAAAAGTGATTCCATCCAACTTTACTTTCTTGACATCTACTCACAGCAGAAAAAACTAATTAATTCTCACTTATTTAATTTAGAAAACACCCGCATTCGGAGTGGTAAAAATAAAAATAGTATATTTCCTTTGTCACGTCAACGTAGATCTCCATTGAGTCTCCGTTGGACCCCTGAGGGTCCACCTGGACCACTTTGGGAACTAAGGATGTAGTGTATATAATCAAGCAAAACATTAAGGCAATAGGTAGCTTTAAATTAACAATGAACTAGAAATATCTACAATTTTTTAGATAAACTACATTCAAGTACAACTAGTTAGCCCATTTTTTCTTTAAACACATAATATAAAGGTTATTAAATAAATTATATTATTTAGGTTGTCTGGAAGAAATTGCTGATTAGCAATAAGACCGCCGATTGTTTTCTTATTTTTATATCTTTTTATTGTGTTGAAATTGGTGAACAATAAAGAATATTTGTATTTGTATTTATATAAAGGTTTCAAACAAAGTTGCATTTTAGCATACAATCACTAATGGTAGAATCTATTAAGCAACTGTTGTTGTGGGTGTATAGGTGTACACTGTATGTATGTAACAGGACAACACATATAAAATATTTCTCAGTCAGTGTCAGTACACAGCCCACCAAATTCATCAGACACACCTACATGACTCATGCTATTGTCCAGAATTGCTCCCAGTTCCTTAACTAATCATCTTGTTAAAATTATGTTTAAATGATTTGATGTTAGAGATATTGTTGCAAAGTACTTAAAGTGCCTAAATCAAAATATATTCTTGTATTATATGTAGATACTGTAATTTTATTTAATAAGCTTTTATGAAAATGTAAAAACAATTACTTACTAAGACTCGGTTATCGACCTTATCTCCTCTTGATTCCATGCGAATTAAAGATTTATATAATATTTTCACATTTTTTCCTAGAACATTGCTGATGCTCTCTAGAAACAAATATTGAAATCAGCACATTTTTATAGTTGGTTAGAACTTGCATTTATTAACATTAAAAATTTATTTCTTACTGTAACATACAGAAAAATCAATTTTACAGACTTACCGCTTAGTTCGGTAGATATTTGCGTTTTTGTTGACATTTTTGTAATTTTCTTCAGTGTCATTACTACAGCGTATATTTGTTCATTTCACAGTAATTTATTTCCATAATCGTTGTAAGTTTTTGTATGCACATAAACAGAACGAGATCATTAATATTTTTGTGGGTTTTGACTCATTATTTATATTATTAAGTGAAAAATACTTGACTGATGAATCTGATGATCAGATTTTCACACACACAATAAAATGGACTTGACATCAGCCACAGACAGACAGACAATTTCATGCATTCCACAGATCTATACAGCCTTTACCACAGATTTACTAGAGCCATGGATATATCTCTATCTGGATCACTGACTTTGTAGAGGTACCTGAAGATCAATGACGTCATATATGAAGGACTATTCGACTTTTTTTCGAAATTTTGTTTTAATTTTAATCTGTATTATTGCATTTAAGATTCTATATTATCTAATGTTTTAGTACTCTGTGACTATGTTGTCTATGGTCGCTATAAATTTTGCAATTTGATTTGATGGTTTTTTGTACCTATTTTTGTTTGAATTCTAAATAAAATGCCTTATTTTTAAATAATTATATATAAAGTTTATAAAAATAGCATACCATATTACTAGTTAGTAAAAATGAACAAGAATTTCGAGAGGTGTTCACTTTGTAATCGTCGCAAATGGCTAACGACAGGGTGTCTCCGCAAGTGGTTGAAACCAATGGAATGTAAACATTTACAAAGGACGATTGATAACAAACGTGATTTTAACAATTCAGATATAGTGAATTGTGTATTCTTACCAGAACGTAAGCCATCAGGGAACACAAGTAAATTTGTGAAATTTTGGAAAAGCAAATTATTCTTGACTGGTAGCGTCAGAAATCTACAAAGATATTTTGGTAACTAAAAAATCATGTTAATATTATATTTTTTAATAATCATGTTCTTTTGCAATTTAAACCATCTTACTCTGCAATAGTCATAAGAATTTAAAAAAATCATATTAGTTAGTATTTTTAAGAAAAAGGTCTGTGTTGTGTACTTAATTGATTTCGATTTTAAAATGTATGTGGCATTAACATACCATAAGGTGGCCTATCTGCTATTCAGGCTATAAAAAAATATACTTTCCTGATATGAAGTCTAGCTTGGGAAATGCAGGTTGCTGATTTGTTGTATTCAATTAAATACAGACTAGTATATTATTCCTGCAATCCTTTTACGGGATTTCCTCTAGTTAACCTGAGATTTCTTCAGAATGATTCAACTATACTATAGAGATTTGTATATTGGTTTAGCAGGTTTACACTCGTCGATTTGTGACTATAATAAAAGCACTGATCCATGTTCGTTATCAGACAAAAGATTGACTACCTCCAGTGAGATTAGGAAGGATGCAGAACCGGAGAGAAAGATTGTGAAGTGCCAACATTCAGATGGCCACCATTCTGTTCTCCGGGGTCACCATCAACATTTATCACTAGAAACTTGTGCTATATACTGCCAATTGTCAAAGTAAGTTTCATATAAATAAGTTAAGACCATGATTTGAATTGATATTTTGCTGATTAATGAGTTACAATACACACAATAATTTCTATTCTAGGCATGGCTGGTATTGGGGAAGCATAACTTCCAGTGAAGCAGAAAAGCTTTTGGCTGGACAACATGACAATGTATTTCTCGTAAGAGACTCATACGACTCGAGACATATCCTTTGTGTCTCATTTCGCTGTGTGGGCCGAACTTTGCATGCCCGACTCCGACATGCTAATGGACTGTTTTCTTTGAATAATGAAACATTTGTGCCACCAAATCGAATATCTGAACATTGTGCCACTGTGGATGTTAAGTCTAACTTGTTTGAAATGCCTGTTAAATTGGCGAGGCCCTTAAATAGGTATATTTTTAACAATATATTTATTGATTTTTTGGTGCATTGCTTGCATTTTTATCAAAAGCCTTGTCTGTTGAGATTTTTTCTACTAAGCTCTTTTTGGTTTAAATAAAAGCGGTGCTGTCTCCAAGAATCACTTAGTACAAAATTAGGGTTCTTTTTTAAATTTTCAATTTAATGTAATTTACACTTTCAACTTTGCAACTATAGCCAAATCTGAAAAGTTGAAAATAAAGTTGAACTCATTGCCAGCATAATTAATTAATTACTGGTGATTAATATTACCTATGTCATTAATATTGTACCAAATTGAATATTTAATGTTACAAACATTAAACCTTAAACCAAGATGACTGGTTCTCATGTTCAAATCCAGAACATAATTTATAATCTTCAATAACAGTATAATATACATGCCTTCCTTGTTTCCAGGTTTGCAAGACTGGACTCCTTACAAATGATCTGTAGATTTGTTATCAGACAAACGGTTGCAGAAAATGCTTGGAGCAGGTTACCATTACCGTTGAATCTTATATCTTATGTGTCTTCAGGCAGTGACTATATTGTAACCTCATAGTATCTTGAACACATTCAATCTTATGACAGTGCTGGGTTAACCATATAGCAGGGTTAATGTTGGAGGCCCTTGACTTGTGCAAAATTAATTCTAATTATGGGCAGCATTTAGCTGACAACACTTTAGTGGTACTGAAGTCTATGAGCAAACATCAGATGATTTGTTTGTTTTTTTATTAGTTACATAAAAATTACCCATTTACAGCATATTAGGGACCCATTTACAGCATATTAAACCAGGACTGTCCCTATGTAGTGCCTTGTAAGTACTGATTATGCGCTTCATATTTAGTAAAATAAGCAACTCTTTACCATAATAATCAACATATCTTATATAACTATGTAAAAAGTGTTTACACATTTATTATACGAAGTGAAAAATATAAATATTTTATAACAATAAACAATGACTGTACTGTGATTCACTTGCGGTTTTTCATTTTATAATTCTAGTGAGCTAACTATCTATGTAGGTATTTTAAGATTTGGTAAATTTAGACCCAGTTGTTACAAATAAACCACTCAAATATACAATGTGACAGCGTGTGTATGATATAAATAATATTCCATACGTTACCTGAACGTTTTAGGTATTCTATAAATTGCTTATGTATTGTACAGAATACCTACTGGATAATACAGATTTCCGGTAACATATTATATAATTATAATTGATAACTAATTGAATTGAGACATCATCCCATTACAGTATAGAAGAGTAAAGTATTTTATTAATTGGAATTTATTTTAAGTTTACCTACTAGCAATGGCATAGTTAACAAATTCAGCATCATAGGATTCGGTTGGTGTCCATTCCGGAATCAAATACTTAATAGATTCACCAAATATTAGACAAATTTTCATTTATGGAAAACTATTTCATATTTGGAGATGAAATTACTATTATCCTGTAAAGGGTTTTTTCAGGAAGAATAAAATCCTTATTGAAAATAAACTATTTATTCAAAGGAATACTGTGACATTAAAATTTTCTAATCATGTATTTATTTAAGAGTTCACTTAAGCGAATTTACTCCTAGCATGTTTTTAGCCTGAAACAAAATATACAATTATATTAATAAATAATTTAACATCAATATAAAGTGAAAATAACAATAATGTCAAGTGATTAAATACATATTATATTCGTACAATGTACACACTAATTTTACTGTTAAACTTTTTACACATATCTATACAAATTAGCCTATACCAAGTCTATGCCTATACCTACTGTAAATTGTGTAGCTTGCCTTGTGTTGCACAAATGAGTATTTTGCTTATATTACGAAAAATAATGTTTTCAGAGAAAAAAACGATGTTTTCGATTTCTTTTCTATTGCAATAAAGTTAATATATTGATCATTATCAGGGGTCATACGATTATTATAACAGATTTTACAAAAAAAGTCTTAAAATTTAAATGTGAATGTGAAATACCTATTATGTATTACAGTGTGTTAAAAAATATTTTATTTACCGTAACAAAAGCAGCAGTAAGCGTTTGAGGTGCAACAGCCACTGGGTTCATGTTTAGTGCTGATTGAATCAGTTCCGCATCTCTTATCCGGGATTTGACGAAACTCCTCGTCGCACTGTTATCCTGGCTGTTATCCGTCAGGTAGAATAACTCCGATGCTTTGTAAATACCAGCTAGACCAACTCGTCGGATGTACCAGTTAAACTAAAACATTATTTTGGGTAAAGATTAATAATCTATACTAATATTATAAAGAGGAAAGATTTGATTGTTTGTTTGCATTGAATAGGCTCCGAAACTACCGAACCGATTTGAAAGTTTCTTTCACTGTTGGGAAGCTACACTATCCCCGGGTGACATAGGCTATGTTATATAATTTTTTTTTACTATTTTTCCCGAAGCGAAGCGAGGGCGATTTCCTAGTATTAAATAACGCTTTACACTCATAGCCCCACACAAGGATTCCCTGTGTTGTGGGTGCCATGGACAACACATCCAGACCAAGAACAGAAATTCAAACACATCATGTTGCTGAGAATCGAACCCAGGACCCTTAGCACTGCGGTCCAGCATTGTAACCTAATTTTTACCAAAACACATCACGCGGATCGTCAATACAACAGCTTTTATAAAAAAGTAGGTGCTGTATTGTTACCTACAAATATTTTATCACAGTCCTTCGAAATCTAGATATTAGAATCTATACTAATATTATAAAGAGGAAAGCTTTGTATTTTTGTATGTTTGCAACGAATAGACTCCGAAACTACCGAACCGATTTGAAAAATTCTTTCACTGTTGGGAAGCTACACTATCCCCGGGTGAAATAGGCTATATTTTTTTTTTTTACTATTTTTCCCGAAGCGAAGCGAGGGCGATTTCCTAGTATTTTATAAAATTAGTCTTCTGCACTTCTTCTCTATGTAAACTAACGATACCAAACCCCAGATTCCTATTTGCATACATTTTTCTTAAAAAGGGGTACAGTCTTCCCTTCACATAATTATTTATTATGGTATGATGGTGGTAATAGAGTTCTTACGTCAACACTTCGGTCTCCTGTGTGGTAGCAGATGTCATCAACCAAAGACAATAATGTTGCTAAACAATTAGGAACATTATTGGGAAGTGCTTGAATAGCCATTGCCTTTGGCCAGGAACTCCTGCAATACAGAGATATATAAGATTTGTTAGTAAAATTTATTGTATTTATTTATCCATAAATCTTTACTTTATTTTATCTTATCATTTCAATTTGAATTTTAAGAACTTACTTATATGGTTCTATCATTAGCAGTCGGGTCATGATAGCATTTTCTATTTGCTCAGCTGGTATCTTTGACTCTTTTGAATCTGGCTTTGGCCACTGCAAAATAATATAAGTTATAATTTTATATTAATTTTTTAAATTATAAAATAACTTGATTTTTAATGTATACTTACAGCTTTCATCTGCTCCACAAGTTGCTCATTACATTTGACATTAAAATAATGAACAAGGTCCCCTCCTCCATTGGGGAATAGTCCATGAGAAATTCCCGGATAACCAGTGGCTTGGGCACCTTGACTCAGTGATTCAACAGACCATCCTGACTTAGGAACAAATTCTAATGCTTTTGACAATATTTGACTCTTTACATTCTCTTCATACTGTTGTTCTTCATGCTCTGTTGCAACTGCTTGCATAGGAACTTCCTTATTTTGCATTTTTTCATTAACATTTTGACAGTACAGCCTTATGGCTCTCTGGGCATTATTTATTGGGACAACTGTGACTGGCTTTACAAATCTACGCCCAATCCTTAAGGCTGTTAACAAAATAGTACTGTGACATAAACATAACTTACTATTACTTATCTATTTACAATGAAGATTTATGATAATGAAGTACATAATAACTAAAAAATGTGTGTTTATGATTATGAGTACATTATTATTATGAATTTGCTTTTATTCTCTTTTTACTTAAATTAATAGCTTCACTTAAATGTGCTACAAGTCCCTGCATCAAATGAAAAGCATTAAGAGCAGAATTAATTATTTCTTTTTTATTTTCTGTTGGTATCTTATCTAAGACATTTCCACCAACATTGATGGTGACATCCATTTCTTCTTCTGGCAATGTTTTACCTTCTTCAATATCCTTTAATTTAACTTCATAATGAGCTTTGGACATATTGAGCCCAATCCTTAATTTATCCAAGTACTCAGATTCTATAATATCTAAGAAATATGTAATACCAGTTAAATTTTGTTTATCTCTTAAAATTAGGTATCTCAAGAAATTAAGTGCTGTTATTATCTGATCAGCCAGTTCAACTAAATCAGATTCTGCTCCATGTGGTAGATGGCAAATCTTTTTAACCATTACTTTGAGTTGTTCACCACAGAAACAACTAGGCATCTCAGTGCCTTTAAATGCTTCATCGATAGAGTTCTTGTACAATGTAATAGCATATCCAATCATGCCCGAATGGTTGGCATTGGTCAATATGTACAAAATGAGCATAGATCTACCCGTATATTCAAATTTATTTACATGGCAACTTATTAGATTAACAGCCGTCTTACGAATAAACTCATAATTTGAGTAAATAGCAACGTTCATAAGACTTCTACATAGATCATATTGAGGAATTGTCGGACGTAGGGCTGAGTATTTATCAGGCACTAAGTTTAATAAAACCTTGCATAAAGCCAGGCCTTTGCTTAATGGACCATACTCTGTGAAACCTAATAAATGAACTACACAGATCAAAAGAGTGCTTGTTTTATATTCAAGGGAATATACATAAGGAATTGCATTATCTGGAACATCAAAATGTCCAGAAAGGGTGACATAATATAACCCTGATAGTGTAGTTTTATTAATCTTTTCTCTGTTTTCATATGGTGATTTTTCCTCATCTGTGACCTCATCAGATGACTCATTGTTCTTTTTTAATTTTTTACTTTCTCTATGGCATAATTGGACGTAGGGAAAAAACTTAAAAATATTCTTTACAAGTAGACACAGATCTGATAACACTGTGCTAATACAGTGTCTTCCTTCACTTTTGGAACCCTGTTCAGGATCTAAGTCTATATATATTAAAGGTTTCCCAAATAAGCTAACAAGAAATGCAGATATTATTTCTTTAGTTCTAACATTAGCTCCTTCAACAGATAACTCCTTGATAAAAGGACTATAAAATGGAGGTAATAAAGAATACACTCTCATGATTCTTCTATAATTAGTGTCACTATCCAGTAGCAAGCGCTCCTTCCCTTCCAATTGGTACTCAGGAGTTGGAATAGCTTCAATGTAAGTACTAATAGAATTCAAACACCATTCCAGTGACCTTCCACGCTTTATTGTTAGCTTTTTTAAAAGATCTTGTAAGGGAGTCAATACAACGCTGAACTGGGCATCATTTTTTGCCAGCTCAATTTGTTCAATCAATTCTAAGAGAGCTTCTTCTGGCACACATTTTTGAACAATAATTGATAATAATTCCTCACAGGCCCCTTGCAATGATGGTTTAATAATAACTGTATCATCTTGAATCTTTCCTATGATAACAGATATAAGGTCCGAACAATTGTCTTTGAAGCTGTTAAGATATTTCTCATCATTGGGAATGCTGAGTGCTTCTTTATACTTTCCAGAATCCAGTAATGATGATATTAAATTGACAACATCAATGTTTTGATCCATGACGATTATGACAAAGAGTTCTTATCCGAAAAATGAACTCTGAAATTTAATTACCTACATTACTGAAGACGTATTTCTGTATCGAGAAAACATTGAAATTATTTCGGCTAATACGTAAATACCTCAGGCACAACTTATAAAGTTACACAAGAACAAGTTACACAAATCAATAACTTGTATATTGATTGCTTCGGTACCTTTACATTTTTAAATGCGCATGACAATGATATTGTATGTATAAAAAAAGTAGTAAAATATATGCGCATGAGGATTTTGTTTACTATAAAAATAGATGTAATACTTACAGTAAAAAATCTTCTGAAGATTGCTCATTTCGATCAAATGGATGGGTATTGCTGTAGATTACCTCGAGTAGGTAGGTAAATATATCGTAGTACTTTTCTACAAATAAGTAACTGTAATCGGCGCTATTTCCCTCAGAAATCCGAAATTCCCAACCCAATCCAACGATAGTTTTACTTTTCAATTTTCATTCGCTGCTCAATCAAAATGTCAAGCACAGCACAGAGAGTTCAGAGCTTCAGAGAGTACCTACTTTGTTACATGTCAACTGTCAAGTGTCAAGTCAAGAACATGGAGGTACCAGGAGCAGCTCTACCTACGAAAAAAAACGTGCATACGCAACAAAACATGGCGGTTTTGTTCCTACTAATGTCCAATTTGACGTGACTGACATTCATTTGTCAAAGTGGATTTTAGTAGTTAGTACCTTAGTACCAAGTCACAATTTACAATGTATTAAAGAGACATAACAAAATGGAGAACACGGCACACGACGTCATGAA
The DNA here is from genome assembly GCA_963932265.1 of Thymelicus lineola. Classification (NCBI taxonomy): domain Eukaryota; kingdom Metazoa; phylum Arthropoda; class Insecta; order Lepidoptera; family Hesperiidae; genus Thymelicus; species Thymelicus lineola. The sequence continues at coordinate 9,187,067 of OZ010694.1, read as the reverse complement.
AAATTTGACAGTATAGTGAAACTGTTGCGTATAGAGTTGGATTGTTTTTATTTCATACGTTAGACAAGGATGCCATTATGTTTATTATTTCGTCTTTTAAAACTATTCCATATCTAAGTATCTATATGACATTTCACCAAATCTATGTAATTCATATATCTATGGTCAAGAAGTCAATTTATTACAAAATTGTCAAAATCAAAGTGTCAAAATTAGAAATTATAGTTTATGGTTTAATTGGATTGTAATCAAGGATATTATAGTGTAACTGGATTGTAGTCTTTGTAGAGATAATAATTTAATAATATCGTTTATTTCAAGATAAATCACAGAACAATATAGATAAATTATATTATACCGTTTATATTATATTATATCTATGGTAGATCTACACTCACATTAAAGAATTAGTAGATATCTATGACTCAGTCAGTTTTGTCAATGTCATATAAATGTCAAATACTTTTTTAAATTGAACAAAGTTGGATGCAGTGGTCTCGAACCTACCGATTTCTCGGTATTTCTCCCGATATTGGCTCTGTCCTACCGAAATACCGAAATGCAACGATTTTTCCACGATTTCAGAGAACACGTGAATATTCTCCCGATTTTTCTACCGATTTTACATAATTTTTAAGTTGGCAAACCTTTTCATTTATGTTTTACGTTTATGGGAATGGAGAATCCCTCAACCCATTGATGTATAAATTAAAGAGGATCTGTTATAATGTCATATAGATACTTAGTTATGGAATAGTTTAAAAGACGAAATAATAAACATAATAGCGTCCTTGTCTAACGTAAGAAAATAAAAACAATCCAACTCTTATACGCAACAGTTTTGCTTTCTCTGGCAATTATTGTCATGAAGTTAAGCGCGTGCCGTGTTCGCCATTTTGGTGTGTCTCTTTACTACAGTGTAAACTGTGACTTATTACTAAGTTACTAAGGTACTAACTACTAAAACCCACTTTGACAAAGGAATGTCAAAGTCACGTCAAAGTGGACATTAGCAGGAACAAAACCGCCATGTTCCAGTTGCGTAGGTATGGACGTTTTTTTCGTAGGTAGGGCCGCTCCAGATACTTTTCTTTCTATGAGCCTCAACCATATAACCAAGAACCAGCAAGACCAAGAGCAAGAACCAGTAGATTCTTCCATACATTTTTACAGAGCAAGATTGCCAGTTACAAAATCTACGTGAAAAACATACAAAAATATTATTTGTTGTCCCCATCACCGTGGCCGATTATATTATACATACATATTGTTTGTCACAAGTGCAAACAATGTGTGAGTTGTGACAAACAATAAAGAGTGAGTTGGTTATTTGGAGATTTAAAGTTTCGTTTGTTTTTTAAGCAGAAAATCGTAGTAAGTTTAAATATGGAAGTTTAAGTGCGATGGTTATTTTTATCGATAACGGCGTTGTGCCCGCGCGACATACTCAACTTAAGTCCTACAACTCGATGTTATAACAGTGTATGTGTTTATTTTTTTTTATCTAGCCTGTATAAAGCAACAACCCATAATTGTCCCACTGCTGGGCTCGGGGTCTCCTCTCACAATGTGAGGGGAACAGGCCATAGTCTACCACGCTGGCCAAGTGTGGATTGGTAGACTTCACACACCTTTGAGAACATTATGGAGAACTCTCCGGTGTGCAGGTTTCCTCACGATGTTTTCCTTCACCGAAGCAAGTGATAATTAATTTGTAATACGCACATAATATTTGAAAATTAGAGGTGCGTGCCAGGATTTGAACTCGGGCCCCTGCGTTCGGGAGACCAACGTTGTAATCGCTAGACTATCACTGCTTAAGCCTGTATAAGTGTTTTATAATTTTATTAATAATTTAAGTAGCTTTTATTCTTTACTTTTTTGTTTAATTAGGTGTGTTTGATGAACATAAATTAGTCTGTAAGTTTATTTTTTGATAATTAATCGAATTTGATTGAATATTGTATATTTTTTGACATCTACCGATTTTGGTACAAATATACCGATATTTGTGTGGCAATTCTACCGATTTCGCACTTTTACGTTCGAGAACACTGGTTGGATGTGGATGGATATCCCAAAATATGAGAATTAATTAATTTAGATGTAAAATGTGTTTATTTTGTTTGTTAATTAACTATTATACATGTAAAATATAAAGTTTAGTTCTTAGTTAAGCTTGCAGTAATGGCAGGAAAACATCGAAACATATTTACTCGAACCAAACCACTAATAAATATTTACAGTGGTGTGGACCACGAAGGCAAAGAGGTATTTAATAATATAATCTTAGATATTACTGAATCATCTATTGAAAAAATGCATATTAGTTGTTTTATTTAGGTGGAAGTTCGCGAAGACGCCGAGCAATTAGTAAAATGGCACGAGATATCGGACGCATTAGTCGCAGCCGGCTACTACAGGGCGCAGCTACAAGGATTGTCTGCATTCGATAAAATTGTGGGAGGTCTGTCCTGGTGCATCGAGCTTTGCGACATCGACGTGGACATTAGTCTTTTATTTGAGGAGAATCTCACAATTGGAAAGAAAATGTATGTTACATACGTAATTATAGTTGTTGGATTATTTTGTTATGTTCTGATTGTATAATACAATTTTACGTTGCAGAGCTTTGACAGAGAAAATAGTAAAAATCTTGCCAAGCATGAAATGCCCTTACATCATAGAACCCCATCAAATTCAGGGTCTAGATTTTATAAATATTTATCCACTTATCCAATGGTTAATCAAATACTCAAGTGAGTTCAGGGAAGCTAAGGAAGATGAGCTACGCAAGTTTGCTGTTATGCAATATGAAAAGGATCACATATTTGAGTTGGACCGGACATATTTTTTACAAAGAGAGAAATTGCTCAAAAATATAAACACTATTCAGGTACTTACAAGTTTATTTCAAGAAATTACCAATAATAAATAATAAATTACAGTAGAGCCTTGATTAACCGGACTAATTGTTGTCTCTAGGCATTTGTATAATTGAAAATCCAGATAGTTGAGTGTATGAAGAAAAACGGTTTTTGCTGGCAACAGATTATAGCATAATGTTAGTTAATTATTAAAGACACTTTGTTTGATACAAAGATATAATGTTTATTAAAGATTTATTAAAAACAGGATATTGCAACCTTAAAGGGTATAAGTTTAAAGTATTTGGTAATTGTCATTAGACAGACATATTTGATTTAGAGATCTTTTTAAGGAAATCAACATTTTGATTGCGGTGTCACAATACGTATTGGATAATATTATGCATGTTAAGAAATATTATAATAGATTTCCTAAGAAGAGTGACATCCACAATATTAATATGAGGAACAAGACTAAACTGATTGTACCAAATTTTAGACTCTGTAAAACTGGTGGCTCAGTCATGGGTACATCTGTTAAAATCTATACTAATACTATAAAGCTGAAAAGTTTGTTTGGTTGAACGCGCTAATCTCAGGAACTACTGGTTCAAATTGAAAAATTCTTTTTGCGTTTGATAGTCCATTTATCGAGGAAGGCTATAGTCTATATGACATCATATATTTTAGTAGTCAGTTTTTTCCACAAATTAACACAGGTGAAACCGCGTGGCACAGCTAGTTTATAATAAAATTCCATTAAAATTGACAGAAATGCCATACTTTAAATTTAACACTCATATTAAAAGCATTCTTATGATGAAAGGTTTTCTGTATTTATCATTTGAAAGTAACCCTTTGCCTAATCAATAGTGGGTCACCAATTGGCTAAGCCAAAGTTATGAAAATTGTAATTACTACTAGATTGAAATAAGAATAACTTAATGATGGTAAATTGTTTTTAAATTACAGAATCTTTATAAACCATGTAGAGTTCGTAAGAGAAAAGGTGGTCTCCCAGCAAACGAGTTGGAGCAAGTGAATGCAGTCCTGTCAGAATATGATCAACGAATGCTCATGCACATTTCTAATAACCCAGATGAAACTAAAACTGATGAAGGACTAGATTTCTTGGTAAGATTTTACTATTAATCTATACTAATATTATAAAGAGGAAAGCTTTGGATTTTTGTATTTTTGTATGTTTGCAACGAATAAACTCAAAAACTACTGAACCGATTTTAAAAATTCTTTCGCCATTAGAATGCTACATTATTCCTGAGTAACATAGGCTATATTTATTTTTAGAAAAAATTAGGGATCCTTGCTAAAACTTCAGTAACGTGAACCAAGGTGTAAAAAAAATTGCTTAAAAATTTCTTTCATCGCATACGCTGCGGAAACTATTGATGATAGAACAAAAAAATGTTCTACAATATTAGAGAACATATCAATATCTACAAAAAACGTCGCGATACTATATGTCCAGCTATTGTAGTTATGTCACTATAACCACTTTTTACATTTTAAAAGTCAATAAAAAAGCTGACCAACATCAGACCATGATAACCATACCTTTGTATTAATCCTTATCCAAATAAATCATTTCATATGCAAAACTATTTCAATACCTATTGATAACTTTTTGAATTACTCAAATCGGACATTCCATTCAGAAGATATTGGAAAATCATCTCCAGGGATAAAAATAACGATTGGAAGTCACTTAAATACAAACCAATTTCGTCAGTTTTAGAGTTATAAACATGAACATTTTTATGTAAATTCATAGTTATAAACAAAAGTTAATTTTAACACATTTTTTTGGAAAATCATCCCCTAAATGGTTAATTAAGGGGATCAAAGTTAGTATGGCAACTTCGTCAGTTTTGAAGTAAGAAGGATGAAAATTTGTAGGTACTTATATAAGCTTATAGTTAAACACAAAAAATAAGTGTATCACGGTTTTTTCGAAATTCATCCCCTAAGGTGTAATACTTCGTCATTACACGCTTTATATTAGCTTCACCTGTATGTTTGTAACTTCTCTTTGGACTTGATTTTGACCCACTTCAAACGGTCAGATTTCTTTCAAACTTCGTAGACTTATCGAGGACCAATGACAATGCAATATTTAAAGAAAAAAAAGAAAGAAAGAAAGAAAAATCTAACTACACGCTTTAATTAGCTTTAAATGGTCAGATTTCTTTCAAACTTCGTAGACTTATTGAGGACCGATGACAATTCAATATTTAAATAAAAAAAAGAAAGAAAGAAAAACCTAACTACACGCTTTAATTAGCTTTAAATGGTCAGATTTCTTTCAAACTTCGTAGACTTATTGAGGACCGATGACGATTCAATATTTAAAGAAAAAAAAAGAAAGAAAGAAAGAAAGAAATTATTTATTCTGTTAAGCACTGCAACAAGTTACAAATTGAATCTTAATAAAACATTCATAAAATTACTATAAGTTGCTACAAACACATAACCTGCTGCAGCACTGCTTAACAAAAAAGGTACACACTCAGCATATGCCGCAGTGAACCACGGCTACTGATTTTCAGTACGACCTTTATTGTATCGCAGTAAACTACACGCTAATACGCGTGTAATTACACTTTAATTAGCTTTAAACAGTCAGATTTCTTTCAAACTTCGTAAACTTATAGATGACAATTCACTATTTAAAGAAAAAAAGAAAGAAAGAAAGGAAGAAAAACCTACATGTAGTACGCGAGTGATAAGTTATACTTCTTTGGCATCATTAAATAAATATTTAACACTAGCTGTCTTGGCGAACTTCGTATCGCCTAATAATCAGTGATTCATGTACTTTGTTGTTACTTTTAACTTTTATAGTTCTGGTAGGTTTAACAAATCAGAGACCATTAAATTCCCTCTCTCTCTCTCCAGCCCGCTCCCTCTCTCTCTCCATCCCGCTCCCTCTTGCCCTCCCCCCCTTCCTCCTCCCACTCCCGCTCACTCTCCCCCTTTCTCTCCCCTCCCCCTCCCCCTCCAGCAAAATAGTATATATTTTTTTGTTTCAATCAGAAATAAAATTGCGTGATATTTGCCGAGACCCCCCTCTCCAACGTAAGATTAGATGAGATTTGAGTCGACCCCCTCTCCCCCTTAAAAATCTTACGTAATTTATGGACGCCCTCTTTTTAGTTTTATTAAACTATTATTTATTTTTGATCTCAGAAATGTGAAAATTAATGTGTAAGCTTACAGTTAGAAACAAAAATGAATTGTTATAGTTGTAACAAGGGGAGGAGAGGGGAGCAGGAGCGGGAGAGGGAGAGGGAGCAGGAGTGGGAGAGGGAGCAGGAGCGAGAGAGGGAGAAGGAGCGGGAGAGAGAGAGGGAGGAGATATGCATACAAAAACTATAATGGCTAAGAACGGCATCGGTATCGATTTTATTGATCTCTGATTTGTTGCATTCTAAGGCGATACGAAGTACGCCGGGTCAGCTAGTTAATTATAATAGCAATTAGTATTCACTTGATGGTTTAAAAAAGTACAGCAAATGTTATCTTTACATTTTTTTTCTTTTTGCAGTATGATTATGAAAAAGCTTTAGCTGATCCGTCCGAAATTACCATTGAAGTAAGTATTTTTATTTTTATTTAGAATATGAAAGTACTATAAACCATTTGACTTATATTATTATGTCATGATGTATTTGATAGAATTATTATACTCTAATGGTTCATTATTGTCTTAATTTTGTGGGAACATTGCGACAATGGCCACCACACTTTACCTAATATGTTTACGGGGGCATGTAAAGCTAGTCCTGGTTGTAATGTAGAGTAACAGCTGTTAAGCCATGTCGGCGGCCTTCAGGTGATATGAAACCTTCTGACACTTGGGTTTTTCACCTGGAGTGGTCCAAATAGGGCCAGTGAGCGATTAATGGGTTAAAGCCAATGTATTTTAACACACAAATCTTTTTGTTGTATGTTGTTATTATACAAAACAACACTTTCTTCTAGGCTACCAGGTATGATGTTCAAAATGATAACAACAAAAAGAACTCTGATATGAAATTACATTATGCAGTGTTACATTCCGAAATTACTGGCGATGTCCCCAAGGAACTTGAAGAGAGCGAAAAGTTAAAGTATTCAGAGGATATTGATCGGTTGACTAAGAAAATAGATGAAATGGAAAGTGAAGTAGACAATGTGAGGAAGGAGCATGAAACCAGAATGGATAATGCTAAGAAACAGTATAGTAGCATTGTGGGAAAGCTACAAAAAATAACTAGGAAATTAATGAAATCTGATGACTACAGGTAGGAATAAATTATTATTTGTACTGCCTGAAATAATAAATAATTGCCCATATACTAAGTGAGGTTTGGTCTCTCAGATGTTCGCATTCAAGTTGGGTGTTTATGTAGTTGTATGCTTCTTAAAGTTCTCAAAGGTGTGTGAAGTCTACCAATCCGCACTTGGCCAGCGTGGTAGACTATGACCTGTACCCGTCACATTGTGAGAGGAGACCCCGAGCCCAGCAGTGGGACAATTATGGGTTGTTGCTTTTTTGCTTTTTTATGCTTCTTATAAGGAAATTTCTGCTTCTGTTACTACTTTAAAACAAACAATAATTGTTTCAGTGATAAAAGTGTCAAAGAATTCTACAAATCACTTAAGGAATTAGCGAAAGAGAGAAATGAAATGCTAAAAATCATTCAACACAGAGAAATTGAGCACAAGAAATTGTTAGAAGAATTGAAGTAAGTAACTTATCTGTTTAAAGGTTCAACTAAATATTTGTAAATGTTATTCATAATAATTGGTTTCCATAAATCATAATAAATTGTAAAGAAAATAATGTCTATAATATGTTCTATTTTTAGACAAGCCAATGATTCCGACATAGAAATTGAGGAGCAACCACTCACACCAGTCGAATTTAAGGAATTCCGAGAGAGGGAAGCTAGAATGAAGACCTTTTTAAGTAGTGTAAAATTGGAGCTAAGTCATATAAATCGTCAGATATTCAGGTATTCAACAGCAATAGATGAAGTGCCGGGCACTGCGGAACTACTGCAATATGAGAAGAGATTCGTAGAGCTTTATAATCAAGGTAAGTAAAATACTTAGTTTATATACTTAATACTATCTATTATTGTTCTACAACACAGATACTGAAACTCATCTCAATTACCCTCTTTGTAAACTTCCCTTTAAGCTAGTTTCAGGCAAATATGCTAGTTAGTAAGCAATGTGCATATTACAAGTTCATCATCACTTGCTTCAGTGAAGGAAAACATCGTGAGGAAACCTGTACACCGGAGAGTTTTCCATAAAGTTCTCAAAGGTGTGTGAAGTCTAACAATCCGCACTTGTCCAGCGTGGTAGACTATGGCCTGTACCAATCACATTGTGAGAAGAGACCCGAGCCCAACAGTGGGACAATTATGGGTTGTTGCTTTGCTTTTGCTTTATTTGCCAAATGTTTTAATGACCCCTACCAACCCTTTGAAAATTTTTGGTGTCCGTTGTGGGCGACATCGCCTCGCCTATTGAGAAGGACTCACAATGTTACTAGATAATAGGAAAGATTTCTCGAAATTGATGTCAATAAGATGTTATTGCAGGTTTCTTGCTAGAATGTGTTACAATTATTGTGGTATGTATTTAAAGTACTAAATAAAATAATATTATAATGTTTTTGCAGTTGCATCGAAACATAAAGAGACCAAGCAATATTATATATTTTACAATACACTTTATGAAGTCAAACTTTATACTTCTAAAGAACTGAGCCTACTTAATTCCATTTTGGATAATTATGATGAGTGAGTACCAATTGATTCTTTGATTAAATTGTACGTGTTTTAATTCGATTTTATAACTTAATACTATTGTAATTATAACTGTTTTTTAGACAAGTATAATTTAATATTTTAATCAAAAATTTAACATTTTGATATTAGATCTTTATCTATGAAATAGGAGATTTGTATGAAAATTTTAAAATATAAAAATTTTGGTAAGTTTTTTATTTTAGCTAATCAAACTACTGGCCCAAATTATCTATACAATTTTGCAATTTTGATGGCAGTTTGTTTATCCCTTTATTATAGAAGTCTGCCGGTCGAGAGGCGGTGAAGTCAGCGAAAGCGTTTTGTACTGCTTCACGGGTGTTGAACTTTTTCCCACTTAAAATGTTTTCTAAATTTTGTAAAAAGGAGAAATCTAAGCAGATAATTAATTTTGAAAATGCTGGTTATAAAATCTCCAATGTTATAGATAAAGAAATAATTATTAAGTATATTGCTTGGTACCTAACTTGAATTTTATTATTTGTAGAGTAATGTCTTCAGCGAGGAAAAGAGAAGAGTTTATGAATCAGTTTGAGTCAATAGTGGAGTGGGTGAACCAGACGGTTAAGAAGGTGGAACTGAAGTTCAAGCAAGAACATGAGCACAAGGCCGCTCTGCACGCGGAATACTCGCGGCTGCTCGACGTGCAGAGACAGTACGCCGCGGCCTTGAAGAAACTAGCTGGGGAAAGGCAAAAACCTCATTTATAAGTTGCAATTTTTAACCGACTTCAAAAAAAGGAGGAGGTTCTCAATTCGACTGTATTTTTTTTATGTTTGTTACCTCAGAACTTTGGATTGGGTGAACCGATTTTGATGATTCTTTTTTTAATCGAAAGCTTGTCATGTGGTCCCACAAAAATTTTATCGAGATCTGACAATGGCATCTATGTCAAAAGCATATAAGTCTTAAATTTGCATTAAGTATGTGCGTGATAAATGGACGAATAACTCAATGTCCAACCGATTTCGACGATTCTTTTTTTATTGGATGTACTTCATTTAGAGTCGGTTATTTTTTTTGTTAAAATTTTAGATTATTTTAATTTGCATCCATACCAAAGTTAATGAATTTTTCTGGTACCACTAACTAGTTGGAATTTCGATAATACAGTCACACACAATCAGTTTAAAAATTATGGAATTCCAATTTTAATGATATGTTGGCGACCTATGGCTTTGGTGTTGCTGATGTTCATGGGCGACGATAGCCACTTACCATCAGGTGGATCATCAGCTCGTTCGCCGGCTATTTCCATTTAAAAAAATGTTATTACATAAAACATAACAGACCAATTAGCTTTGCAAATAATATGTTCCAATTGAAGTAAATGATTTCTGGATTATTAATTTGTAATTTAATATCTTTAAATAGGAATTTGTAGAATCGCAGCCCCAGATCTACGATCAGATCTCATACGTTGCCAACTCGGTATCAGGTTTTGGGGCTAAACACAGTTTAAAAATGGGGGCTATTGCTTAATTATCAGAGGTGAGGACGTACAAGTATGTTAATAGTAATTTTTTCCACTACGTTTTATCGTTTTTTCGATGGATTGCATCAAAAAGTTCGTGGAAAACCTGAATTTATCCCTTTTTTTTCAAGATGGCGGAAATTGATTTCGGGGCTAGAAATGGGGCTAGGTGCTAAAAAATTATTTGAGGGCGTAAAAAGGGCTAGATCTAGCCCCGAAAGGGCTAAATTGGCAACACTGGGTGGGAGCGGTGTCGTATAAGTCAGCTACGACCTTAAGGAGTTTTGTATACAATAATAACTATTAATTGCAAATTCGGTTCAGGCGATAACTAAAAAAGGGGTGTGGCTGTGTCATGGACACGGCCGTGTGTTGTACGTGAATACGTTTATGTAACGGGTTATATTTTTTGAATAAAATATTTTTATTTATGTATTTAGGGTAAAAGCAAGGAAGCAAATAAATATGGCTGCCGACAACTGGCTTACAGTTTGGCAGAACTTAATTCTGTTTTTTTTTGTAAGTCTTCATTGGTTAATAAACAAAAAAATGTACTGGCACCGTCATTCTTATTCATATAGGTCTATGGCGTCTACCCGTACACAAACGTATAGTAAGCAAAATCGGTTCAGCGCTCAGACGGAGCAAGTTCTTTTATTTTATGATTTTGACGCCCCATCTCCTAAAACTGCCGCCCAGGGCAGTGCCCCGGTTCGTCTCCCCTAGATCCGGGCCTGTAGAATCGTAGAAATTTCATCATTGTTAACAAAAGGCAAAATGTACAGTGAACTGACTTTGTAGGTACATATTACAGGAAATTGTCTGTTGCTTATTAACAAGAACAAATAACAGTGGTATGGCATTGCGTCGCTGTCGCAATTAATATAAGATTTTTTGTATATTAAATATAATATAATAATCTAGTATAAGTTATATTACTCGAATTGCAACGCCTGGCAATATACATATATACATAAGTATTCTACTTTAGTTGATCGCTGACATGAGATTTATAAAAATGATGTGTTTACATTCCTAACAACATAATAATTTTATTTAATGGTTATTGGGACACAAGTGTACCTAAGTGCGATAATATCTTGCTATTAAACTATGTGTGATGTGTAGGTACATATATTCTAGTCCTGCTCTTGTTTGCAGTAACACGTGTATACACGCAAGTGTAAATTCCTCACTAATTACACACCTATACATATTTATACATAATATGTAATGTAAATAGTAAGACTGATCATTTATTTGTATTATTTGGTTATGCGGTTTTATATGAGAATAAATAAATAAATATAACGAATACAAGTTATATGAATATAATATTTATTTCATAAACCTGTTCATGCGATCGTAGCACATAATAAATAAATAATGACATAGGTCAATAATATTTTATTATATACTTCGAACAAAACGTTGTTACAACATAGAAACTCGGTTTTTATAATACAGTAAGTATAACTACGATAATTTTTTATATAGTCTGTATCACTATGTCACGCGTGATGTCAGTTTATCAAAGCGTGACCACGTTGCCGTGAGCGGTCTTGTGCGAGGGGGCGTGGGCGTGGGCGTGGGCGTGCCCGTGGCCGTGACCGTGCGAGTTGGCGCCCGTCTTCTTATACATGGTGAAGGAGACTAGTTCCCGGTTAGCGTTGGTCATCGCCATGGAGTGCGAGACCACGTCGTAGCCCAGCAGTCCGTGCAGTCGGTTCACCACCACGAGAGTCAAACCCTTCTGCGTCACTCGAACTGTCCTCTCTTGGTCCGATGAATTCGCTACCACCATACCGAATGATGAGTTGAGCTCCTGAAATTAGGTATAAGTTTTATTTATTTTGGCTTCAACCCATTAATGGCCTACTTCTGGGCACGGGTCTCTCCTATTGAGGAGGCCTAGAGCATACTCCACCACGCTGCTCCAGTGCGGATTGGTGGAGGGGTTAGTGGCCAACCCGAGTGTCGGAAGTTTTCAAACCGCCCGAGGGCCTCCGACTCCGACATGGCTTAACGACTGTTATCATAATATTATGATAACAACCGGGACAGTCGGCTTTACGTGCCCTCCGAAGCACGGAAACGCTCAAGAATTATTGCCACTAGCGGTCACCCATCCAGGCAACTACCAACCACGCCCGCTGTTGCTTAACTTTGTCGATCATTTAAGATCGACGCAAGCCGCAGGGGCTATGAGCGCTTCCTTAGTAGGCTTATTTTTAAAATTAGGTAGGTACATATTTGGTTGACTACTATGTAGTCCGAATTTAATAAAACGTATCTTTAATGCGAAAACTTTTGAACCGATTTTGATGCGATCTTCACTATTTAGTAGTTTAACAATAATGGTTAGGTATAGTTACTAATAAATAAACAGAAATTAAGCCCGCTTGCAAAGTCCGTATATGAGAATAGTAATAACATCACATCGTAATAATATAATTAGTTAGGTAGATACATATAGGCAACAATTACCGATTTAAGTATCAATAATGAGAAGGAAAACTACGAACAAGTGAAGCATAGGTAATTTTATTAAAATACGGTATTCCTACTTTATATCTCCTTTATACGGTCTGTCTCATGTTACTGAAGCATGGTTCAACTTACTCTCACTAAAGTCGCCCTTTCTTCACTTTTGAGCCCATACACGGTAGCCCCATCATCTTTAGATAGGTGCTGCGCACTGAGGCTACCCATTACCATGATGTACGGCATTTTGTTAGCACAAACACTAACTCACTGTTCACTTCAACTTCAATATTCACCGGTGAATGGCTGAGACCATTTTTTGTGTAGTTCTATTATAAACTGATCAAGTTTATGGTTAAATGTATCTGTCGGACAGCGCGCTAAGCATGTAGCGGCTGCGACAGGTTGTGCCGTTGTGTTGTGTTCATAGATATAGGTTGTGTTCATGTGAGTGAACTTTGCCAGGTAAGCAATGTCCGTGCGCAGTCGGCATGCGGCAGTCGGCGTGGACCGTGGTTCACATCACAACACAATGGTTTGTATGTGTGCGACGCGTCGTGCAAGTAAGGTGCTTAAAAAGTACGTGACGTCGGACGTCACATGGCCTTCACGGTGCTTGCACTGCGCACGCGCACGTCCAAGCAATGTCGTGCATTGATCTTGTTAGTCTATTGGATGTTCGCTGAACGATGTTTATTTATTTAGATTATGAAAGACAGTTTTCAAATAAACCAATCAGTTCTGTACCTTTGTAGTTACTAGAGATTTTTCTGTTAACCTGTCGACCACAACTTTGCATCTAAATCATTGAACCACAGAACATCTAATAATTATTAGATGAATTATTAGAACATCTAATAATTATTAGATGTTCTGTGCATTGAACTATTAATTAAGGTAGGAACTTTTTGTTCCTGTAAGGTACACGGATGATAATAATTATGATACTAAATTTCTAAATGAATAATATTATGCCGGATTAGATTAGAATATTACATAGTATTTAATAAAATGTACAAGACCTACCTCTAGTTAGTACAAATAAAATCGGGGTTTGATTAGTCAGACCCAAATTAGATATAGCTAGGGAAAGCGCTTTGGTAACCGGAAATTCAACCCAAATACCAAATAAAAATTTTCAGAAGGAAGATTGTAGATCGCCAGTAAAATTCGAATACCGTAGTCCGTAGGGATTAACTCGAGTGGTAGATTCTTCAACCTTCCGAGTTGGCATAAGATAGGGTAAGTACATAAACCTTTATTCCCAAGAACAGTCTGCAAAGGAATTAAGTATGTAGGGCATTGTCGTACCCATTTAAGTAACTAGGTACCTACATACTACTACTACAGTTATTTAGGAACTTATAAAAAAATATACCTAAGGAATTTACTTGAGTATGGGTTCGTAAAAAAAGGATTACCTAATGCAAATATGTCTAAATATAGACGAAATAAAATGTTTATGTCAAGTGACTTTTTGACGTGAAATTTATATCGATTTGTACACGATTACATGTAGCAGATTATTGGTGATAAGAAAATAATATAAAGATCATGAGCCATTCTATGAGCAGTCCACGAAATATTCAGCTAGGTAAAACCGTTTGTTTTTTTAATTTTGCATACAGGACGTGTTTGTGTAATTAGTAATTACATAGGCTGCTGATCAATGTGCATTTCCCACGATAAGCTCTTCATTATAAATATTTTTAAATCATGAATCAGGAAACGAATTGTTTCTTATTTAGTTGTGTGTGCCTGTGCAATGATCCTCTGTTTTACACCTAACTATTGGTTGGTCCACGTCCACTCAAAGGACTTCCTGACTTTCCTATCCTTACCTGATCTTTCTCAAAGTACCAATTCTACAGTGCTATAGGATAATTTCCCCTTAATAGGTACTACATAAACAATAAGTAAAGATTGCATTGCAGGGAGATGTGAAAGTTAATTTCCATTATGCGGGCACTAAACAATTATATTATAGGTATTTACATACAGTTATTTTTTAGATAAAAAGCAGTTAATTATTTATTATTGTTTACCATCTGTTGTTTTCTTTCCATTATAGTTTTTGAAACATATCAAAAGGCACGGTTGGTATTCGTCCAAACAATGGCTGAATTGGCGACGAGAGCCACTAATGTCAAATGTCTTGAAAGTGCTGGCGTTTTGGGTAAGGGCTTATCAACATTTCTTTGAGTAATTTATGAAAACAGATGAATGATATATGTTGATGATTGCAAAGCAGTTGAGATCGAGACTAAGCTGAAGCCACATAATTATGTCGGAGTAGGCGTCCGAGTCTTTTTTAACGTCTGGCATTAAATTCTGCCCACCGATATAATAATTACATATTGTTTACAATATTCCCCACAACATACGTGAGAGTAAGAGTGTAAGTTAGGTGAGTATGATTTTTATGGTGGGCTATGAGCGTTATCAGGACGTAAAGGTGCCTAATGGTGAACGCACATAATATCCACACCATGCGCGCCACATAATATGTCATCCGCATCGAGCTCTCATAATGATTTCATGCAAATGCGGCGTGTTCGGTGCGGATATTATGTGCGTTCAACATTATGCATCTTTACGTCCTGATAGCGCATATAGCCCGACGGTTCGTGTCGATCACAGAACATCTACTAATTATTAGATGTTCTGTGGTGTCGATCCTATGTAATCGACAAGTAAAGCAACAGCGGGCGCGGTCGGTAGTTGGATGGGTGACCGCTAGTGGCAAAAATTCTTGAGCTTTTTCGTGTGCGGAGAGCACGTAAAGCCGTCGTTCCCGGTTGTTATCGTAAGATATCGGTGTACGCCATGTCGAAGGCTTTCGGGCGGCATAAAAGTTTCTGAAACTCAGGATGGCCACTAATCCCTCCACCAATCCGCACTAGAGCAGCGTGGTGGAGTAGGGGAAGTAAGCCCAAGAAGGGTACCTTAAGGCAAAATTAAAGTTTGAGCATGTTAATAACATAATTTCTAAAGACTAATAAAGCGCGTCACACATGGCGAAGATACTATAACATTTCATCTTAACATAAAATATCGCTCACTATACATTTTGTATGAACCATCACACACGGCTAAGATACGATAATATTTTCATATTACGCATGTTAAGATATCGAGCGATATGGACATTTTATGTTAAGATGCTTAATATATCGTAACATGCCATGTTAAGATCCAAAATATATCGTAAGCTCCTTACACAGAGTGTGCACAATATTCGATGCAAAATGGAATGAAATATATTAATTTTACTTCTTCTTAGCCGTGTTGGTGTTGGCGGCTTAGAATACTGACCCCAATCCCGCGCCGGATGGGTGTCTTAAGAGGCGACTTAATCCGGCCCGCTGGTGGTAGGGCCCTCGGAGGGATTATATTGTGGTCTAAGAGCCGTTGAAGAACGACCTTCACCGATCTGATAACTCGATGGGACATATTTTTTATCAAATATAATTTATAAACAAATATGCCTACGATAACTTGCCTGTCGAAAAGTGTTCATAGCTATTTTTAATTTAATTAATTTTAGTCATTTTTTTTTCGTCACTTTCACTCATGTGATAACCGAATGAGTTTTATCTCAATTGATAGTTTTTAACACAGAGAATATGCCTAGGTAGGCTTGCCTACTTATTTCTGTTCATGGTTACCTGGCAAGCAGGTGTGAACAGGTGAGAAAATATAGGTATTTACACCGATCTGTTAACCAATTGAAATTAATATCATAGGTAGATATATTAATTACAAAACCAATCATATAGGCTTGCCTACAAAAAAATGTTCATGAAATAGTATTGCCAAGTTATAAAGGGTATAGCCGGATAGCCTTGGGAAAAGTGCCCCCAAACCTTGGGGTTCGAAACTATGTCCAAATGATCCTTTATATAGAGATAACATGATGTACAAAATTTCACCCCCCCACTACCCCTCAGGGGGCTACGGCACTCAATTAAACCAAAAATGAATTTTTTTTTTTTTCTCCAAATCTATGTAACTGACGCAAATCAAATTTTGCACAAATATTGTGGTAACTTAAAGTAATAATACAAAAAATCAAGAGCTCTCTAAGTACTCCCTATATTGAAAAAAAAAATAATTTAAAAAATTGGAACATCCTGTATAATGATTTCCTTTCGTAGTAAAAACACCATTTTTTTCCAAATGTGTACCAACTTCCAACCTACGTAATCTCCAAGTTTGGTCTATCTAGCAAAGGTGGAACACTACTTTTAGTTCTACTAAAGTTTTAATGTTTGCTTTATAAGGTAATAGAATCCCACGGTTTTATTTTTTTCTCCAAATCTATGTAAGTGATACAAATCAAGTTTTGCACAAATATTGTGCTAACTTAAAGTAATAATACAAAAAATCAAGAGCTCTGTAAGTACTCCCTATATTGAAAAAAAAATTAAAAAAATGGAACATCCTGTATAATGACTTCCTTTCGTGGTACAAACACCGTTTTTTTTAAATGTGTAATTAAGGAAAATATGATAACTCTTTTTACTTATGTGTCATAATACATAATTCTATTAAGATTACATTGTATCTGTGACAAGTCTATAGATTCAATAAGTATCACGAGGTAACGAATAATTATAGCTTTATTAAAGGTAATAATAACGGTAATTATAGCTTTATACGGAGGAGGCTCATTCGACGGAGTTTCATACGGCGGAGATTCATACGGGGCAGGCTCATGCGTCGGAACCTCATGCGGCGAATGGTCATACGGAGGAGGCTCATTTGGCGGAGTTTCATACGGCGGAGATTCTTACGTGATATCGACACCCGCAACGCATAAGGTTGTAACTCAAGTTACAACCTTTTCCGACTATACCACAGGCGTACAGTCCGTGAAAAGAGCTACACGACAGTAATATCGACATATCTCTAGCATTAGTAGTTTCGAAGATAGCCAGTTGAAGAAGGTAGTAATTGTCATATGAAGAAAAGTTCCAGCAATATTTTAGACGTAAAGCGAATTACGTCTCTTATGTTCGTTGTTGAGCGTGGAAGTAACATCTCTTACAACTTTTTGACGGGCATCACAATACACGTATCGGAACCGTAACTTAAGATACTGCTTTGTCACGGCTTAGCTGTACTGAGCACTCCGTGTTTTAATTAAAATTTGTGGTTATTAGGATTTCATAGTCAAAACGGAAGCCTTGTGGTTTCGTCATGTTCGTACGTCCGTCCGTCCGTCCGTTCGCAGCATAGCGCAGAGACCTTTAGTCCTAGAAAGCTGATATTTACCCGTACCAGCCGTGCCGTACCAGCTAAATGATGTTGTTGGATTCACTATATCACTATCTTCTGTGTACGGTCAGTTTAGCTTGTTTGTTGTTCTTCTCGCAGCGAGCTGGAGCTTGAGAGGAGATACAACCGTCTGAAGAAAACATGGTACTGGACTTGGTTTTCAACCTCGTAAGGTGACTTTGCTAAATAGACAGATCCCTGGCGAATACTTTGGAGCCCTGGTTTCACTCAATTGTGTTTTTTACATGATTTGTGTTGTTCTCACAAATGGCATCGCCTGCACTTTATAATAATAAGACCGAGAGTTTATGCTGACACAGTAAGAGATTTACCACTGGATCTTTAAATAATTCGATCCTACCTCGTGGACGGTGGTTAAAATGCTGGTATTAAACTCATCCACTGGGGTGACAGGTGTTGGGCGAAGCGCAGACTTCATAAGGCGCAACCGTTCCAGCTTCACGACGATATTTAATGTGCCTCTTACAAGACGGTTTTGGCTTCTGGTTTTTAAGCTGCCATTTGTCCGCCAGAATGAAGTCCATCTCACTATTTGTGGAACCATCGGGACTTATCCATGTCCACTTGCGTTGAGGCTTCTTTCTGAAGAAGGAGTTCATCATAAACAGATCTTTCCTCTCTAAAAAGTTAGCCAACAAGTGTCCTCGACGATTCCGCCATCTAATTCCGAAGGGAAGGGACCCACTTTTATCTCGGCGCCATTTTGCCAGTCCCCCATCACAACTGTGAAATAAGCTTTAGAGGATACCTCTGGATCTACTATTGTCCTAACACATAACCTCAGTCTCATCGTCGGGGTGTCGGCGCATATGCCTGTACAACCTTCAACAAATAACTTTGAATATTTCTAGTGTTAGGTACCTGCGATACCCTGGCTGACACGCCCCAACTTGCACAATATTGTTGACGAGGGGTTTGTAGATGAGAAACCCGACACCACTTTGCATCCTTGGTTGGTCTTTGGTCATTTGGTTTATCCTGTGGGTAATAGAACAAGTTCCCGAATTATTCATTCCTGCTCTTTTATCTTTCCATTGGTCCTGTGTCCTGGAGGTATAATTATGTTGCCAGGTGCCGAAGTCGTCATTGGTAGCATGAGCAATTAAACTTATTTTATCTTGATAATTTATTTTATAATGTAAGCTTTATAATTAATATTAAAATTCAAGAATATAACTTACTTCCATTATAAGTAGGCTACCTTTCATCACTAAGACGGCTGTAACTAGCTAGATACAACCTTATCGCTGCTGAAGTTATCCAAAACCTTGGGTTGTAACTAATGCTATCTCAGCTTCTAACAGTATTTTTTGTGATATATACGTATCAAACTATAGTATTTACCCCTATAGAATTGATGCACATATTAATTTTTCAGCAAACCCAATACTTTTTTCGTAAAAAGCATTCAAATACCTAACTTTTACTTTTTTGCTTATTCTGAAAAAGACGGATTTCAAGTTACAACCTTATGCGTTGCGGGTGTCGATATACAGTGATAGCCTAGCGGTTAGAACGTTGGTCTCCCGAACGCGGGGGAACGGGTTCAAATCCTGGCACGCACCTCTAATTTTCAAATATTATGTGCGTATTACTAGTTAATTATCACTTGCTTCGGTGAAGGAAAACATCGTGAGGAAACCTGCACACTGGAGAGTTCTCCATAACGTTCTCAAAGGTGTGTGAAGTCTACCAATCTGCACTTGGCCAGCGTGGTAGACTATGGCCTGTACCCCTCACATTGTGAGCGGAGACCCCGAGCCCAGCAGTGGGACAATTATGGGTTGTTGCTTTGCTTTTTTTAGCTTTATATTCGTTTTTGTAAAGTATATTGTTATGAGTCAACTGTAATATGATGTTTATTTTAAATTGAGTTTAATTTTTTTTGGCAATACATGTCACCAACCTCAAATAAGTTTTACTTCAATCGCGCGTAAAGATTACACGCGCACACTTTTTTTTGTTATCCATTCATTTGCCTCTATTAACTGCACGCCAAGTTATTGACTGTCGTGGCGGATTTTATCTATAAATTGGATATTATTTCATCCGCGTTATTATCGTCACTAAGGAGGCTTTTTACGTAATTGTTATTTAAAAAACAAGCAATTTTACATAATGTACCGATTTTAGGTAAGATTTTACTATCAACTTTAAGGTCGAGTAAATGATATTTTTGTTTAATTATTCCATTAACAGATTTTTCTACCCATCTTACTTTGGTATCGAGCTACGATTGATTTGATTCTGAAGTATCAAGCTGTGCTCTACTCGTATTTTCTTATAAAGCAGGCATTAAAACTTTAATAGAACTAAAAGTAGTGTTCCACCTTTGCTAGACAGACCAAACTTGGAGATTACGTAGGTTGGATGTTGGTACACATTTAAAAAAACGGTGTTTGTACCACCAAAGGAAATCATTAGACAGGATGTTCCAATTTTTTAATTTTTTTTTTCAATGTAGGGAGTACTTAGAGAGCTCTTGATTTTTTGTATTATTACTTTAAGTTAGCACAATATTTGTGCAAAACTTGATTTGCATCACTTACATACATTTGGAGAAAAAAATAAAACCGTGGGATTCTATTCCCTTATAAAGCAGGCATAAAAACTTTTATAGAACTAAAAGTAGTGTTCCACCTTTGCTAGATAGACCAAACTTGGAGATTACGTAGGTTGGAAGTTGGTACACATTTGGAAAAAAAATGGTGTTTTTACCACGAAAGGAAATTATTATACAGGATGTTCCAATTTTTTAAATTATTTTTTTTTCAATATAGGGAGTACTTAGAGAGCTCTTGATTTTTTGTATTATTACTTTAAGTTACCACAATATTTGTGCAAAATTTGATTTGCGTCAGTTACATAGATTTGGAGAAAAAAAATAAAATCATTTTCGGTTTAATTGAGTGCCGTAGCCCCCTGAGGGGTAGTGGGGGGGTGAAATTTTGTACATCATGTTATCTCTATATAAAGGATCATTTGGACATAGTTTCGAACCCCAAGGTTTGGGGGCACTTTTCCCAAGGCTATCCGGCTATACCCTTTATAGCTTGGCAATACTATTTCATGAACATTTTTTTGTAGGCAAGCCTATATGATTGGTTTTGTAATTAATATATCTACCTATGATATTAATTTCAATTGGTTAACAGATCGGTGTAAATACCTATATTTTCTCACCTGTTCACACCGGCTTGCCAGGTAACCATGAACAGAAATAAGTAGGCAAGCCTACCTAGGCATATTCTCTGTGTTAAAAACTATCAATTGAGATAAAACTCATTCGGTTATCACATGAGTGAAAGTGACGAAAAAAAAATGACTAAAATTAATTAAATTAAAAATAGCTATGAACAATTTTCGACAGGCAAGTTATCGTAGGCATATTTGTTTATAAATTATATTTGATAAAAAATATGTCCCATCGAGTTATCAGATCGGTGAAGGTCGTTCTTCCACGTCTCCTCTACTATTGGTAGTATTGATTTTAATTGTTTATTAATACCATTATTACTATTATAATTTCTCCAGGGGTTCGCCTGGATAGCTACCACCAGCATGAGTCAGCCGCCAAACGACTCGTCGTGTTCCGGCTGGGGGCTTGAGAGCCAGTTCTTTCTTTCTTTTTCTTCTTTCTTTCCTGGCCGGCAACGCATCAGTGATGCCTTTGGTGTTGCTGATGCCCATGGGCGACGATAGCCACTTACCATCAGGTGGATCGTCAGCTCGTTTGCCGGATATTTCCATAAAAAAACCTATTCTCTCTGTTTTTGTTGTTGGAACGAAGTTCCTTATCGCGCGTTGTGAAAGGGGGCCAGACGGAAAATTTCGACACTTTTTGATTTTGCGAATGACGACACTTTTTTTGAAGTGATTCAGTTAGTTTTACAGAGATGGCGCTGTACAAACTGCGTAAC
Organism: Thymelicus lineola; assembly: GCA_963932265.1. Lineage (NCBI taxonomy): Eukaryota > Metazoa > Arthropoda > Insecta > Lepidoptera > Hesperiidae > Thymelicus > Thymelicus lineola. The sequence goes on along the minus strand of OZ010694.1, from coordinate 9,165,178 downwards.
TATATAAGGTAAATGAAACTAAGTATCCATAGCAAATTCAAAAAATTTAATAGTTTCCTTGAACTTACGTATGTTATAGTATAAGTTGATAGCGTGATTCAGAATTAATTTACTAACGCCATCTATCCGCTACTAACCAAACTAAATATCTTAAGTCTGAACAGGCGCTGTACAACAATACAATACTTAAATCGAAAGGAACTTCGTTCCATCCAGGTGTCCCTTGACACCTCTCATGTTTTTGTTTTTATTATTAGTACGCAAAATATTGGAAACTATAAACTTTCCTTTGACTTTTTAAAATATATTTGAAACATTTTCGATGAAAGGTATTCGTAAAGATTAAACTCACCGCGGTCTTTCCTAAACTTTATATGATTAATTTCTACCCAAATTGTTCGGTAATGGCAACGTGCGGCAGAAATTTTTAAGTCATATTCGAAGTCAGAATCATCATCCGATGAGCTATCCAATAAATCTAATAGTAAGGCCGTATTATTAATATTAGACTATCCTGTATATAGATTGCGGGGAAATAACCCCAGTGTGACCCAGAGCTATTCGAGCGGATATAAATATTATCGTATCTTAGCCGTGTGCGATACCATAAGATACTATAATATTTTATAGCAAGGCATCTTAACATAAAATATTATCGTATCTTCGCCGTATGTGACGCGCTTTAAGTTGATGCGTGTAAGGGAGTTTAATATAGTTTGATAAAATTAGGTCATATTACTTAAAACTACACCAGCAAAATTATTATGAGCAAATAACATAAACCTTTAAAAAACTCATTTTGCCCGTAGGGGGGGCCTAAAATGGGTACTGGCCTCGGGCAAAACGGAAGGCCGACCTAAGATGGGTAGGAATATAACAATGTCCAATAACACTGAAGTCAGTTGTAGTAATTAGTCTTTATTGTAGCCAGGCACCATTGCTACTATATATATTAAAATAAATTTTCATTCATTCATTCATTCATTTCATTCATACTTATTTTCTTTGCTTCTATTTTTATTCTTTTCTATTCAAACCTCGGGGGGCCTAAAGAAAGTAGCAGACGCCTCTATTTAGGAGTGTTGCGGTCTATGGCCTTATACGGAGCTCCCGTATGGGAAGAAGAGCTGACTGATAGAACCATCGCCCTTTTAAGAAAACCTCAGAGGGTGATGGCTATCGGAGTCATTCGAGGATATCGCACCATCTCCTTCGAGCGTGCGTCTTGGCGGGATGCTCAAGCTTCGTTATATGATTGGCGATCAGATCCGGGCCCGGTGTATTGTACCCTCGCTAAGAGAAATGGAAGAGTGGAAGTTCCACGGTCAACAGTCGATAACTGAAAGGTGGAAAAAGCAGCTGGCTGAACTCAGAGCCGGATGCTGGACTGTCGAGGCTGTCCGTCCGATCCTGGAGGATTGGTTAAACAGGTGGCATGGGTTGTTTACCTTTCAGCTCATACAGGTGCTCAACGGACATGGTTGTTTCGGAAAGTACCTAAGTAAGGGAACCGACCACGGGGTGCCACCATTGCAGCTGCGTCGAGGATACGGCGCAACACACATTGTTAGTGTGCCCAGCCTGGGAGGATGAGCGCCGTGAACTCGTCGCAGAAATGGAGGACGATCTCTCGCTTTCGACCATAATAAGAGCAACGGTCAGAACCGAGAGGTCTTGGGATGTGGGACTTTCCTTCTGCGAGGAGGTTATGTCGCAGAAAGAAGCTGCGGAGAGGGAGAGGGAGATATCATCTAACCTCCCAATCTGCAGCCGGAGTAGGACGTCGGAAGAGGGCCTACCAGGCCCTTCCCCGTCCTCCATGAATTGATGTATTGACGGTGGACACGGTGTCAGCCGTCAGTGAAATAAAGCCTCGAGAATGTGCGCGCAGTGTATGATCCGCGTGCCTTGTAGTGAAAAAGGGATGGTTAAACTCCAGATCCATGCTGAGAAAGGGTTCTCAAAAAGGACCAGCACTTCAGGCTCGCGGAAGAATGCGAGAGCGTACCCGTGATCCTGACCGACGGTGTAGAGGAGTACACCCGTGGTGGTTTTAGCCGGTATGAGTCCGGCATAGCCAATAGTATTCATGGCATCCATGAAGATTTCCCCACGTAAAAAAGGGGCAAAACGAGTAGGTACTCATTTTGCCCTACCCATTTTGCCTTTTAGCTAGAAGTTTGCATTATTTCAAAAATAACCTTCAAATATTAACTCTAAATCCGTGTGTTGAGTATGAAAATATACTTGAATAAGTTTATTTCGATACTGAATTAACACTATTAGACAGACATTTAAGCAAAAGCAAAAATCAATGTGAACTTATCTTGCAATTTTTTATCGAAACAGACGAAAAAATATTTTTGGTCACTGCGCACGTGTTTCTACTAGCTTCGTTTTTTAGTGACTGCCTCAGCTCAGATGGAGCGGGATGCGGAGCGACTGTTGCACTGTTCGCAGTGAGTCCAGCGTTCAATCTGACGATGTCGCATTGCCTACCCTTTTTAGGCTGGGTACCCGTCTTGGGCTTACTTCCCCTATGATCTAGGCCTCCTCAAGGGGAGTGCTCAGTAGTGGGCCATTGATGGGTTGAAGCCATTACGTCCTGAAATTTGAGAATTGGCATGTCTCAAGTTAGCTGATATATTTACCCGCTCACTGTACCTACCTACACACTAATACGTACTCCATTTTATATATTTTATCCGTCAGAAAATGAGTTAAAGTCTGGCGGCTCTGGGCTCTTGAACCATTAAGTTGCTATACCAATTTGATAACAACATTGATTGTTTAATTTTACTTTGTCATAGCTTTACTGGCGCGAGGATATCACTAGATTACCCTAAGAGATTACCATAAAAAGATTCTCCTTAGAAGTTGTTTGCCCTGTCTCCTAAGAATCCTTAAGAATCTCGAAGTTATAGACCAAGTTTGAAATCACAAATAAAACCAGTTAGGTACCACGCTAATATCGAGAACGAAGCTTGAAGAATAATATAATCTATAGTCTATACTAATATTACTAGTATAAAGTGGAAAGATTTGATTGTTTTTGCATTGAATAGGCTCTGAAACTACCGAACCGATTTGAAAAATTCTTTCATTGTTGGGAAGCTACACTATCTCCAGGTGACATCTCTAATAGGCTATATTATATTTTTTTTTACTATTTTTCCCGAAGCGAAGCAAGGGCGATTACCTAGTTATTATAATAAAATTATTTACCCACTGTAGAACTGCTCCGGCCGCTTCTATCAGACTCCTGCAGCACGGTGCGGCAGTGCGCGGTGGTGGCGGCGGCCAGGTTAGCTGAGCACGACGAGAGCATCGCCAAGCAGATCCTCAACGGAGGCATGGTCGCCGTCACCTTCGATAACCTTACCAAGTACAATGTATGTTTGGCAACGTTACTATCAAGGAAACACTAGTCTTTTTAACCGACTTCAAAATAAGGAGGAGGTTCTCTATTCGACTGTATTTTTTTGTTTGTTACCTCAGAACTTTCGACTGGGTGAACCGATTTTGATGATTCTTTTTTTAATCGAAAGCTGGTACTTGTCATGTGGTCCCACTTACATAAATTTGAACGAGATTTGACAATGGCATCCATGAGAAAACCATATACCTAAGTCTTAAAGCGTTAAGTATGTGCGCGACAAATGGACGAATAACTCAATATCACGCCAACCGATTTCGATGATTCTTTTTTTATTATTATTTGGAAAGGTTGTATTTCATTTTAAGTCGGTTTATTGTTAAAATTTTAGATTATTGCCTTTCAAGTTGAACATTAATCACAGTATAGAATTTGATGATCAAGAATGCAATGATGCCGATGATATTTTGTTTTGTTGGAATTTTAAGTTAGTAGGTACCTGAAATGACCAAATTAATCAGTAATTTATGATTTCAAAGTCATACTTATTGAAAAGTCATACGATAGTCTATCATAAGTAGGCTACGTAACTAGTAGATACCTAACAGTAACTTACTAGTTACAATAGCCCCAGTTATCATTATCAATATTACAACATTTTTTTAACAAACTTACCTATAGTAATTCAAGGATTAATGTTCATTTAATTTAGCTAGGTAGGTACCTACTTTAAGAAAATGATGATATTTGTCATTATACTGTTAAAATGTCGTCAGGTGTACTACAAACGGTCGGCGTTGTATCTCATGAGAGCCGTAGCGAAGTAAGTATGAAATTGCATCCAATTTTTATCATAATCGCTCCTCCGTGATTAAAATTACATATTATGATATTAATTAGTTAGGAATTTATGTAATTTATAAAAGGGGTTGACAGTTTCATCATTGGTGCTACACACAAGTCAAGACCAAACATTTCTCTTATATCAATGTTTCCGGCCGGGAATCGAACCCGAGATCCTTCGCAGGTGGGGTCACTGATTATACCGCCTAGGAATTTAGTCTACAGGGTCCTCACTTCCGAAAACTGTACATTTGCGAAATGTTAATTTACAAATTCACAGGCATTCTGAAGAATTGGCATCAGCAATTATTCGCCTGGGTGCATTGGAACACATAGTATCATGCCTTGAAGACTTTGATACACAGGTATAACGTCATAAACCCCTACTATAATAAAATCAAAGGGTAAATTTTCTGTACTTAAATCGAATATTTTTTCGAAATTTTTATTAGGGGGCACTTCAATAACGTGTTTGAGCACAAAAATATTTTTTTTATAAATATTGTCTGTCTGTCTGTTTGTCTGTCCGGGCATCACATGAAAACCCTTGAACGGATTTCGATAACAATTGGTAATGTTGTTACATATACGCTAGGTCATATTTTAGACAACTTTTAAAAGACAACAAAATTAAAAGGTTTCCCGGGAAAACAGAATAAAAGTTTGTATGGAATATTTCTAATATCAACAGATTTACTTCAAATTTGCACTTAAATTGATAGAATATGTATTTTTCACTTTTTCAAAATTTTGCATGAAATAGAAAATAATAATGTTAATATTGTTTATTTTTCAAAACCCGCTCCCGGAAGAATCCTTTATGATTGTATTGTGGATTTCAGTATGTAAATTTCTAAATGTATTTCAATATAAATTCACCTTTCTACAGGAGGTAAAAAAAAGTAAAACAATTTCCGCGTGCGAAGCCACTGGTAACAGCTAGTAAATTGTTTTTCACAATGTTTCGGTACTTACATTATACGTAAATAATTACTAAGTCGTGAAATATTTAAAGTAACTTACTATTATTGCTATGGATTATAAATTATTACTAAGACTTCCTATTCCATTGAACCTTTTGTTATAAGTAGGTATGTTATTGCTAAAGGTGAAGGAAAACGCCGCTTGGGCGTTGGGCTACATCGGGAAGCATAGTGAGCACTTGGCGGGTCTGGTAGTTGACGCTGGAACCCTGCCTTTACTGGTGCTGGCTTTTCAGGAGCCTGAAATGAGTCTCAAACAGGTGAATCGCAGTTCGTATTGTTTAATGGAACTTACTTGATAAGGGGAGGTAAGTAGTTAGATATGTTACCTACTACCATTCGGTGTAATATGAGGGTTTGAAGGTGTAAGAAACTCTGCATTCCTAAATTCAATCCTGCCGCTTTTTCCTGGTTTCCTTTAGGTAAAACTCTATAGTAATTCAGAATAACTCAGTAAATCAATAGTAATTAATTAGATAAATACCTACAATTATCATTAATTCTAAATCAATTTCTTAGGTAATATTTTGAATGTTGTAAAATAAAAATTCCACCTTGCAATAACGTCGTCATAAAATGATTACAGATTGCTGCTGGAGCTCTCGTGGATTTAGCTCAGCATAAGCCCGAGGCAGTTGTAGACGCTGGAGCGATTTGCCATCTAGTAAGAGGTCTTGAAAACCAGGACCCAAAATTAAAGGTAAAATATTTTATACGGTGTTGTTCAGATCAGAAACGAATGTTTTTCGTCGATAGACTATTGAGTGTTATGCTTGTCCATATGCGTTAACTGTCAGAGAATCTGCGCCACTAGACAAACGCTTCCTTCAAAATGTTACTGCGGAAAAATGTTAAAGTGCATTTCCGCGCCTAATGTCATTTCCATACATTCTGAGGGTAGCGTTTAGCGTGAAAGCTAACAGAAAAGTTTTGTCTAAACTAAAGCATGGAGGATAGAGTTCTATACTCCATGGTCTAAAGGTACAGATTCCCCGACTGTTAATGGCTGCATAATAGATAGATAGAGGTTCTGAGAAGTTTGCTCCCTCTGGGCCATTGTGATAGTGTCTAGTGGTAGAGACTCCTATTACAGCGTGGGTATCTTTAGCGTAGCACGCTGTGTGCCCTGGGCGCGGTAGCGAGCGCGCGCACGGAGCTGGCGGAGGCCGTGGTGGCGGGGGGCGCGCTGCCGCCCGCGCTGCTGCACGCCGGCCACGACGCCTCGCCCGTGCGCCGCGCCGCCGCCGCGCTGCTGCGGGACATCGTCAAACATTCCGTCGATGTTAGTTCATCATCATTATTAACATTAGGGTTGCTAGATAATAAGATTGAAATATCTGGAGAAAACTTCAAAAAGCCGGCAAATGAGCTGACGACGAAAAAAAAAAACGGCTAGACCGCGTGCTGCGGGCCGCGCGGACGCCGCGGCGATAAACGTGTTCTGTTGAATTGAGTGAATTGTCGGGACATTTCGTATTTTCTCGGGGTTGTGGATATCATGTGAAATGTCGGGACAATCCAGACGAATCCCGACCATCTGGCAACCCTAATTAACATTCGGGTACAATAGATATCAAACCTGGTCGCAGTGGGCCTTGGGATAGCTGTCCCATGCCCGATGTCCCCATAATCATGATTATTAGAGCATTGTCTACCGATGTCTAATTAGGTTTCAGATAGTAGAAAGCTGATCCCATCATCTCTGAGATCCGAGATGTCACTACAATACCTATTGATAAACGATGTGCCAGCGCATTTCTTAAACTGGTTGTGTTACTTTGTCTTGTGGGTACTTGTACGCTGAGTGAGAGTGGCATGCCACGGTGAGAAGCTACATATTATTGTTTCCGAAACGTCTATTTCTGAAAATTAAACCTTGGTTCTTGTCTCAAAAAAACCTAACTAGCAATTTTCAAAATTCAAAATGTATTCATATAGGTATCACTGATACACTTATGCACGTCATATTTTTAATCTACCAGTTGCAGTCGGAAAGGTGCATTATCATGGAGAAGAAAAGCCGTAAAGAAACTCCTCAGCACATCTTTTAAAAATAAAAATATTTCAGCCGAAATTTTTTTTAAAGAGTTATCCGAATCGTCGGGGTAGTTTTCGAGAAACTACCATTTTCGAGACATACAGGATTGATAGGTGATAGATACATCTAAGATACTATTAATATTGAGTAAGTTGTATAAATAATAATATTATAATACAAATAATATTGAGTAAGCTCTCATTGCAGTTGGCGCAGCTTGTGGTGAATACCGGGGGGTGTGGTCCTCTCGTGGAGCTGCTGGGTGAGAACGCGAGTGGCACGCGCGTTCCTTCTTGTATGGCACTGGGCTTTATTGCCGGCCAGTCGGATCAACTTGCAATGGCTGTAGTAGAATCCAAGGTAAAAGTAATATACACTATTTTACCTGAATCTGGGTACCTTATAACTGTAACTGGTCTTTTTTCAACGTGTAAGAATGGTGGGTATGCTCGAGCATATTTACTCCAGTAAGTTCACAACATTATATGCTTTAGATACCTAAATGACTGGTAAGACTGGTGTTCACCTTCTACTACAATACACCTACCTGGTTCATTTAGAACCATTCTCTGATTCAACTTGCTGTGTTAAGATTAATGTTGTAGTGTACTTGTAAATTCCAGTAGCCATTTCTGCTCCTCAATATTCTAGTCTAGAGCATTACTACACTAATAGGTTAACATAGTAAAACAATTTCCTTATTATTAGTATTGGCTAATGTAAACTTCAGGCAGTCCCAGTTCTGGTGAGCATCCTCCAAAATGAAGATGCAGAGGAGGCGGAGCTATGTGCAGCGGCATGGACCCTCGGCCATATCGCCAAGCACTCCCCGCAGCACAGTCTAGCTATTGCTGTAGCTAATGCCTTTCCGAGGCTTTTACAGGTGATCAAACAACATGAACTTCATTATAAATAAAGAAAGAAAAATTTTGCTAACTTAAAAAATTATAAAATACAGTCCAAATAGTTGCCTTCCAGAATGTAGTGGGTGAAATTGGTTACATGTGCCGGCATGACTTCTTTACCATCTGTGTTATAAAGTATAAGTCTGTTCTGTTATAAAGTAATAAGACCATAATAAAAATATTATAATAATTGATTGAAACTTAACTTTATGTTAAATGTCCAAGTTAATTTTATAAATTTTATTGTGTAAGTGTTCACATCGCTTGTATTGTATATAGTTTTTATCATATTTTTAACCTGCTCAAAATATAAAACTATTACAGCTATACACAAATCCTAAATCATCTGGTGAAGTTAAAGCCCGAGCATCTTGTGCCCTCAAACAATGTTTACAGTGCTGTCTACATCGACCTGCTCTGGAGCCCCTCTTACACGCGGCACCTGCTTGCATTTTAAAATATGTATTAGCACAATATGCCAAAGTAAGTAAATATTATTAAGGCCATAATATAATTTCATGTTTCATATTGATATGTAATTGTGTATTATGATGGCACAAAGATTTAATACAATCCGATTTACTTAGTATCAAAAATATATTCTATAAATAATTAATAAAATATAACCATATCTTAGTAGACTGGTCCATCATCAAGGTTGTCATCTTCTTCATCATAATCTTCACCGTTATCAAAGTAGTTGTTAGCATAGTCTGTCCCATCATCTACTTCCTCGTCCTGCTCATGTTCATCTTCTACGTCCTCATCATTGTCATCTGGATTCTTTGTATTGTCCTCATCCTCTATCGTTTCAATATCCTCCATGGAGCCTTCCATGGTTTCTTTCTTTTCGAGTGTCTGGAGTCGTTTGACGATCGTTGGATCATCGAGTTTGCGTTTCCGATTAGCTGGCTGAACACGTCGCGCCTGGGGTTTTAGCTCGGTTGGCATATTTGCCCAAACACAGTCCAAAACTTTACCTTTCTTCGCATCTAATGCTATTTTATACTTATCAGAATATCTTTCGATGCCATCTGTGCGCGTGTTAGCTTTTACGTACGCCGGTGACTCGTGTAAATACTCGATAAATTGGTCCTTGACAATTAGCAAGTAGTCGGTAGCAGCATCGTAATTCAGTGGTAAAGGTTTAGTCTCCAATTTAGGGAATAATGGTGGTGGTGTAAGGATTTGGACGTTGTCTCCACGACCTGTACCCAAAGCTTGGAGTTGGTCATGAGTTAGTGACAAATTTGAACCGCGTCCCCTTCCTCTTCCTGCCATTTTCTATCCTTTTCCAATTTTTTTGCACTTAAAGTAAATTATGTTATTTTCTTATTCATTTTATTACCTACAGTGAATAAGTAGATTAATACAATAAATACGTTTTGATTTATGTTGACATTTGTTACACACATGGCATTGTTTTGACATAACAATTGACAGCCATGATAGTTTTGACATTTATTTGTTTATGGTTATGGCTTCCCGCCCACGTCCGATAATCGGTGACCGATTTTTTGTAGGAGAAAAATAGAACGTACTGATAGCAATGGTGCAACGCACACGTCCTACAAAAAGTCGGTCAGAAATAAAACTGACTCACCGATAGTCGGTACAAAAATCGGTCACCGATTATCGGACGTGGGCGGGAAGCCTAAATCATTGCTTGATGTTTATTAGCATGGATGTATTACTCAAACTGGATGAGTAATTTTGTAGAGGTACCTGAGGAAGGATGACGTCATAAGTGTCATAACCGAAGGACCATTTTTCTATTGTGTCCATGTTATCTATAGTCCCAGGATATATCATTCGATTATGATTTTTCAAAACATCTACGATGAATAATAATATTATAAGTAACGTAATTGTGTGGTAGTTTGCAACACTGCGCCAAAAAGTTAATGCAATTTTTCAGATTGGTAATTACGGTCATCGGGGATTGTGAAGACTGTGGTCGTCGTTTTTGTTTGTGTTGCTTAAAAACTGTTATCAATTATCAGTGAGAAAATTACAATAAAAACAATTGCAATATTTAAAATTCAATATTTTGAAGAAATTTTAATAAAATGTTTCATTGCAATATTATAACCTCTTACCACGAGAAAAATTACCAATAAAAAACATTTTAAAGAACCATGTCAAAATAGGACATAATTTTTCTAAGTTTGAACACTCTACCCTACAATTATGAAGGACAACATCAATCCGGACTGTGATTGGTCGAATAGTCGTTAAGATATGACGTCATCGAACTTTTCTGTGCTTCAGGTACCTCTACAAGGTCAGCAATCCAAATAGTGTAATATATCCATGGCTTTAACCCATTAATGGCCCACATGTACTGGGCACGGGTCTCTCCTCTTGAGGAGGTTTAGAGCATACTTCACCACGCTGTTCCAGTGCGGATTGGTGGAGGGGTTAGTGGCAACTTAGAGTTGGCGTTAGGGGGGCAAGGTTGGGCGACGGCGTGGGGCGCCAAATTTGAAGGGGCACCACATTTGGGGTGAGGAGCAAAAAAAAAGGAAAAATAAAATTCTTAATAAACGTTCCCATTGGTTCAGCAAAAAAGAAACTCGATTTTGATTTTCTTACATAGGTACTTATCTGGGCGCATTATTCTTGCCTGGGGCGTCAGTGGCTCTAACGCCAGCACTGGTTAGTGGCCAACCCGAGTGCCGGAAGTTTTTAAACCACCCGAGGGCCTCCAATATGGCTTAATGTGCCCTCCGAAGCACGGAAACGCTCAAGAATTTTTCGCCACTAGCGGTCACCCATCCAACTACCGACCGCGCCCACTGTTGCTTAACTTTGTCGATCACGTCTTAGGATGATTCTTCTATACCTACAGTACCTGCACCTATCATTACAAGTGCGAACCGCCATTTTAGATTCGTTTTTTGAATAGCTCTGGTTATAATAATAATTTCAGATACTCCCGAATGATGCAAGAGCCAGGAGATTATTTGTTACAACTGGTGCTCTCAAAAGAGTACAAGAGATAGACGCAATTCCAGGGACGTCATTAAAAGAATACATTAATATTATTAACAGTTGTTTCCCAGAAGAAATTGTAAGGTAAACATTATTTGATTAAATTAAAATATTCAAGAACTCAGTTTTTGATGTGAGAAACTGGAAACCTAATGTGACGTAGCCACGCCATGGTTCACACACTGATTCTCTTCTCACACGACTCGCATGACCACATAAGGCATGGTCATCATGTATATTTTGAGTATTCTGACTGTTCTCTGAGCATAGTCAAAGTACGCTTTACAAAATCTCACCCTTGCATACACTGTTTTTCACTTCAAAATAAGCTATTAAAGTAATGATAAATATTCAATAAGATATGTAGTTTCAATGTTTCACACGCTAGGCGTTCCGCGCCTGTTGTTATTTTTTATTGTTCTTTGATTTTACTTCCATGTTCTAGTATTGGTTTTTGTATATACTCTACCTGTGTGTTTTTTTGCAGATACTACACCCCAGGTTATTCGGACTCCTTATTAGATAGAGTAGAAGCTTATACACCGCAGGTAGGCATATCATATTTTAAATGTACTTAATATAGTTAAAAAAATGCCTAAGTCTATATTTGCCCACCCAATTTTTGGGGTGGTAGTACTGGTAGTAGAACATCTATAGCACACGCCCTAACTCAGAGTCACTTAGGTATAGTTATTTAAATCGCTCCTTTGTACAGAATTTGTATGGTGATTCTTTATTAAAGTTACCGTTGGTGACTCTGAGTTTGGGCATAGACTTATAAAGTATACACACACTACCCGCGCCACCCTCCTTCTCTATTTCTGCCATGTAGGTGATGTAGCTACCTAAAATAATTTGGTTCCGGTGGGAATGGAGTAGGATGAAGGTTACACCTATACAAGAGGCGACAATCTATTCTTAGGGGTAGTCCTAATCATTAATTAGCCCGACAGCAGAAGTGAGTAAATAATATTATTACAGTGAAACCTGGTTAAGTGGGACCTGGATAAGCGAGAAACCTCTATTATTGATAGTTGCAATGAGGTCCCGGTTCTTTTTCATTAAATTACCTCTGTTAATGGGACTTTTTCAACCTGGTTAAATGAGGTTTGAATTCTAAGACTTTTTCGATGTTTACCTCTATAATTGAGACTCTGTAGCTCAAATACCTGTATAAGTGAGACAAATTAATCAGGTTTTAACACGTTTTGACATGTTTGTTTACATACATTTCGCGTTGTCTTTCGCGCATGCTTTGTTTGTCAGTACTATCTCAGGTTTTGACCTAAAAACAAGGGAATAAAAGTGTACAAAATGTCCAAACGTAAATATAAAAACGTTATCAGTATCTGAAAAATTAAAACTTCTATCAGATTATGATTGTGGAAAGTCCCCTGATAAACTGTGTAGGGAGAATAACATACCAAAGTGAACCCTGTGTAGAATTATTAAAAAAACAACGAGAAAATTCGGTCCCAGGTCACATTCATCTGCAAAAATACGCATTTCTATTAACATTTCCACCTCTAAGAATGGAATAACGGCACATTTCGACCTCTGTAAGCGGGGGCCTCTGTAATTGAGACAACTATAATTTTAAACCTGCTTAATTGAAAAACTGGATTATTGGAAACCCTCATTAATTGGTACATATGTCTTGGTCCCTTGAGATCCCAATTAATCAGGTTTCACTGTATATCATTTGAGTATAATATACGAGTATTTATTGTATTCCAGATTCCAGAGTTGTTTACAGATAGAGTACCAAGTGACTGCCAAAGTGAATTAACGATAGAAGATCATCATTAAATTGTTTTTTAATTATCTTATTGTTATGAGCATCAATAAAATTTCTGTTGTATGTTTTAGTTATTCTTTCCCTAATGTCCACACGATTTTTTGGGTTTTCACTGTACTTCCGCCTATAACTGTTTGCTCCATTGTCATTGATTGGCCGATAATTCTGTAACTAAAGGAAACATATACTTTATACCTTTTGTTACAACAAACAATGCAAATTCTTTTGTGTATAACTGTGTATAAAATAAAAAACTTTACTTACTGCATGTCGCTTAATTTGGTAAGTAATTGCGCTCCCTGCACGTCTACTTCCAAAGAGTGAAGATCATGTTGTGAATGTGTCTCAATTTGAATGTTAAGGAAGTATTTTTCTAGGACAACTATGTCCGACAGAGGAAGATTCTGGAAAATTGAAAATTACAATTTGAATTTTCAAATTGGTTTTGTCCAGACAGAACACATAATTATACCTAGAATAAGATTGATACATGTCTGTGGTACGGTGCGGAATGGGAACTATATAGTTAATGTTGTTTTTGACTACCTACCTACTTAAACTACCTACCTACTTTACATACTTTTGTAAATAAACCGATAAAATTTTACAAAATTGAAAAGAAAATACAGTACCTCCAACGCTGGTAAAATCGAAATGTCGTCGTCGGCCCGTATATACAAAGTTACTCTATGGTTACTATAGTGCGCTGTACATAATGACATGTTGGCTACTATACCTACAGGCTACAGGTGAATTTTTCAAGTGGGCGTGGATGGCCAAATTCCAAACCATGATGAATACCGAATAATTCTTGACAACAAATAATAGACTTCAAAATTAGGGATAACTCAAAAACCATTCGCTAGATTTCGCTCTAAGTGGGACCACATGACAAGCACCAGCGTTCGATTAAAAAAAGAATCATCAAAATAGGGTATTTGACTAATTTTAAAAAACCATTTTAAATTATTCTTTATTACAAAAAAAAACCTACTGCATTGATATTTCTTAAAAAAACAACAGTATTGTTAATAAAAATCAATGTTAAAGTTTAAACTTCCAAAACCGCGCGAAAAACGCTGTTTCTGTCATGGCGGCGGTCTACGACACGTGTGACGTCACACGCTAGTGTCTATACTAAGATTATATAGAGGAAAGTTTTGATTTTTTGATAAACTCAAATCTACTGGACCGATTTCAAAAATTCTTTCACTAATATAAATCTCTTTTCTTCCTGAGTAACATAGGCTATATTTTATTTAAAAAATTGGTGTTCTGTACGAAAACCTAAGCAAAGCGAGGAGCTAATACCTAACAAACACAATGATTATCATTGCAGCTGACGTAATTTTCATAATTTAATTTTAGATTTATTGAATGGCTTCAACCCATTAATGGCCCACTACTGGGCACGGGTCTCTCCTCTTGAGGAGGCCTAGAGCATACTCCGCCACGCTGCTCCAGTGCGGATTTGTGGAGGAGTTAGTGGCCAACCCGAGTGTTGGAAGTTTTCAAACCGCCCGAAGACCTCCGACATGGCTTAACGACTGATATCTTATGATAACAACCGGGACCGACGTGTTTACGTGCCCTCCGAAGCACGGAAACGCTCAAGAATTTTTTGCCACTAGCGGTCACCCATCCAACTACCGACCGCGCCCGCTGTTGCTTAACTTTGTCGATCGCTTAGGATCGACGCAAGCCGCTGGGCTATGAGCGCTTAATATTGAATAGAATGGTGTAAATGATGTGCAGTACCACAAAGTACAAATACGTCTTTAAGTAATCCACACGAAGTTTTTGTTAAACGGTTTTATTTAGCATGCCCTGTTTGTTTGGGTCAAATCTAGCAAGCCTAATATGACCTACTTCCATAATATCCTAAAGAGTTGAAACTTTACACATTGCTTTAGTTGTGATGACAATGTATTTTTGTGATAAGAATGACCTGATACTACACTTAGGTCTGGCTCCAGCCGAGGGAATTCCTTAATGATTAACAGCACAGTCCCAATTTTTTTCTTCAGTATCTACATTAGACAATACAAAACCATGTACATATTTATAATAGTTGTTTATACTATTATTTATTGACGGCTGATATGGACGTGTGGAAGAGGGAAACATATTGCGCCGACCCCAAATAAAATTGGGAAATGGGCAGGATGATGATGATGTTTAAACTATTATTTGTTTATGTTCCAACGGATCCAAAAATACGAAAACTGGTTAAAATTATCCCGAAGAGTATTTTTTCAAATATCTATAAATGTTTTTTATGTATTGTGTTGTGTACCCTGTGCTGTAAGTAATATGTAATTTTGAATAGCTATGCGCTATATAGTCTTTTTTATTAATATTTTTCGAAACAACATCTCTAAAGACCACGATTATATTAATTCACTACAACATAACGTGAAATAGACAGGTTTAAAAAAATTCTGTGATACATAATATAAATTATTTATTATCAAACAAGATAGATAATAATAGTTTTTACATTTCTTAATTTCGGAGCAAAATAATCAGCGTTATTCTTGATGAAAAATGAAACCATAAATGCTTCGATCTTAGATACCTAAGTAGGTTGCTGATATCAGCTTGCACAAAATTTGACACCATTTTGAGATTTGAATGAGAATATTTATTCCAAAATTATTAAATAACTGCTTCCCAAACAACTCTAAGTTAAGAAAATAACACCCAGAAAACTTAAAACGTGAAATGCAATGAGTGGACGAAGCCGTTTAATATAGCGTTACTTGCGTGTGACGTCATCAATGTTGTAACCAATCACAGGGCGTTTCGGTCACTGGCAAAATTTTCATAAATTACTGTATTTTAATTTCGTGTTATTTGCAAAAATATACGTGATTTGCTTGAAAATAAAGTGAAATATGTTTTTTAGTGCTACTATCTGATAGAATAATAACAATTTGTAGTATATTTTCAATGTTGTCAAATACCCTATTGGTTCACCTAGTTTTGAGGTAACAAATATGTAAAAAAAATAGTCGAATTGAATACCTACCTTTTTAAAGTCTGTTAATTAATGGTCAAACGAGTCTCGGGGGAGGGTTGGACGAATAGCACTGGTAACAACATTGGTGCCAACGTGTTTATCCGGACTAAAAATAACCTTTTATTCCAACTCGCATTTTTTTTAAGCTGAATTTGTCGATTTTGACGCGTAATCGAATTAGCCGGTTACAAAGTTTTGTTGTGGTAAATCATGGTGGCAATAAAGTCAAAAAATATAGCATACATACCATTATTCTGCAAGTAGTATCTCTACTTGTTTCAAATTCAGTAAGTAAAATGTGATGCATGTTTGCAAAATACTAGCGTTCTAACTCACAGAAGTTTCTTTCTATTGCAGTTCAATGTGTGGTGGTGCATTTATACCAGTATGTGTAGCTATCTAATAATGGTTGTTTATCGAAATGGCAATGGTGGTTTTGTAAAAGGAAGTGGGCAATGATAGAAGTCGTAAAAAATTTAATAGTTAATAATTTCAATACAATTTAATGCCGCGTTTCCACGCTTGCCAAGGCTCGGCAAGCGTCCACAAGCACAAGCGTATAAAGAGGGTGTTTGGCTTGGCTTGCATAAGCTTGTGGACGCTTGTATCCGATCCGGTCTAGTGTCGGTTTTTGGACACAGATCAAAGGGCGCTTGCGGCAAGCGCTTGCGACGCGTTCTCATGTTGGCGCGCGCTTAGTAGCCGCAGTGATCTCGCGACGAACACATATTGTATATTTCCTATTTCCTATTTTTATAGAGGCTGGTCGAACGAAGAGAGTTTATCGTTTTTGGAATATTACCAGATATTTCTATGAATCTTTAACATCCACCATCATTTGAAATAAAAGTAGGTTAAACCAAACGTAATAGCCGATACAAGTTCGGTGTCCGCCATGCTTGGATGTACGTAGCACACTGACGCATTCACAAGCGTGTAAACGACTTCCAAATTCCAAGCGAGATTTGTGGACGCTTGGAGCTTGTGGACGCTTGCCGAGCCTTGGCAAGCATGGAAACGCGGCATAATAAGAGTTGTGGGTATTTCATGAATGTCTGGTAGGTACGTAGCGAGCTAAGTGCAGTAGCCAAGCAATCACATCTAAACCAGGCGAACTTCATAAATACAATAATAACAAAGTACTCTGTGAATACACCTGTGGTCTGTCGCCTTGCATGAAAAAAGAGCTTGGCTACAATCAGTGCGGCGTTAGGGGGGGAGGGGGGGGGGGGGGGGAGTGCGGTGAGGCAACGGCCCAGGGCGCAAAATATGCTCCCGGGTGAATTCGCGTTTTTGTATCATTTTGTTGGTTTTTTTAAAAAGTATGTGGAAATGCGTGCAAAACCTTGAAAAAAATTAGCACATAAAATTTCCTTTCTAAGCCTACAAAAGTCCTCAAAATTAGCTAAGCAAATCAAAAGATATTGGGGTCGTAAAATAATTTATAGGAAATGGTAATGATGTGAGCAGCATGGTAATGACTTTTATTTAACGGTAATGATTTTTTGTTGATGGTAATGACAAAAAGCAAATTTAATTTTATAACATAAGTAACAAATGATTATTATAATGAGTGGTAGATGGAGAAATGTTGTGGGAAAGAAATATGAGTGGGATAGGTATTAGGCGCTCCTAATAACGAATCATCTTAATAACATAGAACATAAAATATAAGGACCCATTTTTAAATCTCAAAAAATCTTACACTTAATCTCAAGAAATCTTACACTTAATCTCAAGAAATCTTAAGAAATTTTACACTTTTTCTCATATTAAATTTTTGGTAATCAACAGCCACCGTTTAAACTTTGCTCTGGTTATAATAAATACTTTTAAAAGTCAATCTCAAATTCAGAGTAAATGTAATAATTTGATTTCTTGATTATGATTGCTTTATTTGACAAAATTTTTACATTTGGAGGACCAACAATATTTTGGACAGTAATAGTCAACTATTACAAGTATTTTTAAGTATTTTTTCACCACCTTGGACCACATCTCCACTTACCATCAGGTGAGATTGTGGTCAAGCAGTAACTTATTTGTGTAAAAAAAAAAATTGTTAAAGGAGAATGCCCATTTAGTATGGAGAAATGTACTGACTTTAACATTTTTATGTCTTGATAAAAATACCTTTATTTGATTATGTTATCTTAATAAGTTACACATACTAACTTTAGTCAATGTTAATAGTAGGAAATACGAGATTTTAAACAAAATTAATTTGTATTTAGGTTATAGTTAACTCATAGTAATATGGACTCTATGCAGGCGTATTAAAGTCGATTGCGTATGTAATGTCGATCTTTTAAGTTTCAAATTCATTTGACAGTCCCCAAACACCATGTAGTTTGTAATGTATTATAATCACAGAACACTATTACTTCTGGCTGATTATAATAATTTTTTAATTCATTTGACAGTCCCCTTACGTCATCTAGTTTGATGTATCATAATTATAATCGAATCAATGCAACCTATTGGCCCGAAGGATCTTAAAAGATTCCTGATTGGCCCTTATCCAAACATAAATGGCCCAATGGTTTTCTTTTGTAAAACGGAAGTAAAGTTACTTATTAATTTCAGAAAATTATTCCCAATAAGATTTTTTTAGGAAATAGGGTAAAATAATTGAAATACTTTAATTAAATTTTTTGTCCAAAAATCATTGTGACACAATTATTTTTTTAAGAGTACTGGCTATGGGCATTCTCCTTTCCCAATGGTAAATTATACTGTTTTTTTTGTTGTGGCTAAAAGAGTTACATATTTCCTGTCGATAATAACAGGCGGCTCCATAATCTGTTGTGCAAAGGGTAAGAAACCTATTTAGAAACCTTTTTATTTTTTCATTTGACTTAATATGATGATGACTTATGATGGCTCCTGCAGAACATCTGAAGCAACTTAATTTCCAAAATGTTAGATTTATTAATCCTTTTTGCTATAACACGTGATATTTGGCAGTGGTGCTCCTGAAAGGTTTTAAATTATTCGGAAATATATTTTCTTTCTCTATAATATTTTCATCAGTTATATCAAATATGGTGATGTTTTCCACATTTTGCTAGATTACACTCATGAATATGTCATAATTTCCTACATTTTCGCCGTGATTCACGATAGAATTAGCAGTCTTTTTTACTGTAGCACCTACCCCATCAGGAGCACCTTTGCCGTGACCAGCCTCTGCATAATTGCATCTTCTTTATTTAGGGAAAGTCTTTCGTTAGTTCGCTTATCATAAAAAATGTATTTATTACGGTACTGCGGCTACTTACTACGGTTGAATCAGTTTGAAAATTTATCGTATTTTGTATGAGCGGAATGATATGTGATCAAACAGGTGAAGCATCATGTCTGAGGCAAGTGCTTCCTGAACAAGCCTAGCATAGCGTGTTAACTATTGCGTTGCAATAGCATGTTCCTTTTCTTCTTTTCTATATATTTTATATTTCTGGTCTTTATGTCACAGTTTTCCGGAGATTTTGGATTAATTAGTGGATCTAAAGAGCCTTCACCGATTTCATCTTTTTCCTTTTCATTCACTTGCTTCAATAAACACTGTTTCAGGAATTTTAGGCATATTATGTATCTTTTTATTTTTTTCTGTTTATATATTTTTGAAACTTCGCACCATTTCTTCCTTATTTATCTTTAATTGCGCGGAGACTCTTCATTAATACTTTTGATCTTTTTCTATTTTTTCTTTACATATATCTATCTCTTTATTTGTTTCTTTAACCGGAATTTAATTATTGATTTTAACCGGAACCGAATTTGGCACAAAGCTCAAGTGGCTCCCAATCCGCCTTCGCCGGGATACTCATATTCTTACTTCTCTTTTTTCTGTGCTATTCAATCCTATTGCACCTGATTACTTAAAGTCACTTTTTTACTATCGACATCTTGCTAACGATCGTTTTCTACGATCTTCTACTAATCTAGCCCTAAGTTTTCCAGTGTTCTACTACCTTCTTTGCTAAATTTTTTTCAGCTAGGGCTTTTCAACTTTGGAACTCATTGCCGCTGCCTATTCGCCGTGCTCAATCAATAAATACTTTTAAAAGCAAAGTTAAAGCGTACTTTCTTTCGTCATAAGCTTGAAGACCACTTCGCTATAATTGCTATTTTGTTACCTTCTTTCTAATTTTATAACATTCTGTATATTATTATTATATATATTCACTATAATATTATATTATATAACATTCTGTATATTATTATTATTATATTATATTCGGTATATTAACTTCATTCATTCACTAGCACTCGTACACCACTACTTTGTCTCTTTATTAAAGTGTCCTCTTCCCTAAGGTTGCCTGGAAGAAATCGCTTCCTAAGCGATAAGGCCGCCTGTTGTACCATTATATTTATTAATTGTATAAGATGTTACTGTATTTTGGTGTACAATAAAGAGTTGTTGTTGTTGTTGTTGTTTAATCCACGTACAACTATCATGAATTACTGGTTAAAAAAGGGCATAATTTGGGTTTTAAATATTAACCAACGATGCGAGTGATTTTAAATTGATTTTAATATGATTTGATCTTAAGTAAGGGTTTCCCCGAAAGAATTTGACCTCTTATTTAATCAAAGTTGCTTTCAAAATTGTCATTACCATTTACACAAAATCATTACCATTTACAAAAAAACAAGTGGGAATGATGCTTAAGGTAATGATATTTTTTTCTTTTTTGCTTGAAACTCATTTTAAAAATCATTCATTTAAGAACTCTTTGTGCCATTGAAAATCATGTTCCTATTACACATACGTGTGGAGTAATCAAATAAATGTATAATTTATATTTACCTTGTAAGTGCAATAAATGGCGTTGATTCGAAATCGGGACAAAGTATTGAACGTCGTTGTTTTTCATGAATAAAACTTGTTTTCCTTGCAGCAGTGAAAAATTAGCTTGTTTCACTTTTAACAATGGACCAGACGAGTAGAAACGAGAGATACTTTACAGCGTAGTCCAAATAACATTTGAGAAATATAACGTTTGACGGTACTGACAAGGGGTTGACGAATTTTCGTGACAAAATTTTAATTGATGTTTTTTACTAGGTCTGCAGTGCTGATTCCATAATATTATATGTTATAATGTACTTAATTATATGTTGTTTCAAAATATAAAATTAAACACGCAATGTGTAAGCCAGGTTTTTCAAAAAATATTTTGGAATCTCAATAACAGCAATTTTCCTGCAAATGGAAATGATGTTTCGGGTGTGTTATTCAATTTTTTTATGCAAATTTCTTGAAATTATGTAACCTAATATGTGGGCCCTTATGTAAAAATATGTATAAAAGCAGTTAGCAAAATAAAAAATTATAAAAGTAGTAAATTAAATTTTTTATCAAGCGGAACATCGCTTGTTACGACGTTCGCGAATTCACCCTCCCACACAGCAGTTATGGGCGTTTTTCTCAAACGTTGTTCACTACAATTTTACCATGTCCTACAACTTCTTAGTCGGTTATCAGCAAGACATTGCTTCAAAACATGTTTTTTTTATGTATATCGATAAAACATCTAATAAACTCTATCACAATATACACGGAACTTTACTGAATAATGTAGAATATTAAAAAAATCGCAAAATAGGAATAAAAACATGGCAAATTTTGAGTGTCCACCCTCAGTTACAATATTTCAAGTGAATATTTTTATCGTTCTTATTTCTTTTTGGTATTGATTGAGTTGTTTTTTGAAAAGATTGTATGTCTAAAATATAAGATTCAACCTTAGTGCAAGACTTTAAGAGTTAAACGTAACGTAAATTAACATTTTCATCGTCTTTAAAATCGTGTCATGTGGAAATTCCTCAATACGTCACGTCGGTTTTGGTCAAGTTTAAATTAAAAAACTAGCACAATAAGAATTGATTTTGAATAAAAGCAATATTCCTTGTCCCAAGATACCCGCCATATAAAATTTTGAGCAGCAATCTTGCCGAAAAAGTCGTTCGAAGTGGTGGTCCGTCACACGTCCTAAATTATTGTTCCACTACGAACTGGCTTTTTTGCAGGTAAATGTTATTGTTTTACATTAAGTTTGTGTAGTTTATATCACAATAATTTTATATTTTCTGGTTATAGTTATAGTTTTTAGAAAATTCTTTTGATTTAAGTGTAATTTCGATTTGATTGAAGGCTGGCGGAATACGTCACAGCTATTACGTAACGTGATGTATTAAAGGAGCTCAAAATGTGACGTATTGGAATTCTTAAGCACTGTTTAGATTGCTAATATTTAATCTGATATGATATTTTATTTTAAATATATTATACTGGATATAATAAAGATTTAAACTGGATATAATAAAAATGCTAATTATTTTTAATTGCATTATTTTTAGACTTGTAGAATGGCTTTGACGGCTGCAGAGCGAGCCAAACGGTACTGACAGAAGATCAAGCAGAATCCAGAAAAATATGAAGAACACAAAAAAATGAGTTGAAGAGGTTGAAAAAAACTCAAAAAAAAAAAGATTTAACTGACTATGATGATATGACGTCTAGCTCAAAATATTATAGACATTAATCTTTAATAATAGTTACCTACCTAAGTACCTACCTCTAATTTATTTAATTTAACTTAATTTAATTAGCACGGTTATCACCAATTACACTTTTATTAGTAATGGTTCTTAAAGGTATTGAACGATCTTTAATAATAAAATTGTCATTACTCTAAACATTATATAGTTCTTGTTTATTAGTTAAGTAATTCCAATACAATGTGAGCTAATTTTAAACACTTGTGGCCTAATTATTAATTAAGAAGAGTTCGTTTTGATAATCTATTTGTTTATACAATGGAAACCATGCCTTATGCCACTTACCATCAGGTGGGATTGTAGTCAAGCATTAACTTATAATAATTAAAAAAAAAAAAAAACATGTTTTCCATACGTAACGTCATCTTCCATTACCGTAACATGTCCTATTTTGGATGTGCTTATTAAATAAAATTTTCTGTTTAATGATATGAATAATGTGCAATGTAAGATATTAAAAATAAGGATTAACACAACATGCTTTCAAAGTGTTTATATAAATATGTCATACGTGTCTTATAGCCACATAAAAAGAATTGTTGTGAAGTGATGCGTACATAAAAGTGACGTAATCTTATATATTGGACTTAAATCACATTTATATGACTAGATAAATCTCAATGTAATACATTTATCAAGACTGATTTTAATAAAGATTCAAATAATAAAAGCTGTTATTCAAATACCTGGCCGGTATTTATTTGATAACAACTTGATTTAGTGACGTAAAGGAACCCCTCATTAGCAGAGTACAACTTTTAGTTTAATTTACCGGAAAATATATACATATTCCTGGTAAAGATTACTATTTTCTTATAATTTAATGTATTCTTAATCAATTAAAAAATAACTTCCTGCAAAAATTTCATTTTTGAAATTACGGAATTCCGTTACATAACGAACAACTTTTGATAAAAACGCCCTTATATAACGTTAGACTGTTGTCATTGTTTGTTGTCTAACTTTTTTATTAACCGCTTATTCCCACTTGTCCTGTTGACAGTACTAGTGGGAAAAAAAATCCCACAGAAGTGTTATAAATCGTTAATGATGTTAATAAATCTTATTTAAACAAAATGACAAACGTTCACATTGGTTCAGCAAAAAACTCGTATTTGATTTTCTTGTGGGCGCCACAATATCTTGCCTAGAGGTGTCAGTGGTTACAATTACACCACCTGATATTAAGTGGCGATGTAGGTATGTGTAGCGGTTGACTGCGGTTGGTTAGCTAATGTGTAAGTGTAATGTGTGTGTTTACAGCAAATAAATGATTATGATTAATTTATATTGGAGCTGTATAAGAAGAGTAATAATAAAAACATTTAAAAAGATAAAACAATGTTTATTGAACTAATCATAGTGCTAATAAATCCACATTGTATCTTCTGGAATACTCTTGCACACTTGTAAGATATTTTTCTTCAGTCTTGTATTTTCTTTTAAGTTTATACCTGAAATTAAACAAAATATCTGTTAAATGGCCCTGATGATTTAGAAAGATCAATTATACATTATGTAACATCAGATTAAATATTTCTTCAGTAACATCAAGATATATGCTTGTCAAATTTATATTCATCATTTTGTAACTAATTTGTTTATTCTTTTCATGAGTTATCATTATCATCATCGATCCACAAATAAAAAATATGTTAATTAACATTTAATGTAAACATTTTTTCGAGTATTGGTACAGTTTCTCGAGCCGAGGGAAGTATTTTAAAAATGTTTGAACTTACATGTTCCAGGTCAGCTAATAATTCAGATTGTTTTGATGAGCACCTGTGAAATGAAATTCTATTAAAAAAGTTATTCTTTTTACTTCGAGATTTATTGGTTTTTCTATATCATCAGTTGTTACCATACCATACCATAGTTTCCCCATGGTATAGTGAGACAGGGATAACTTAGTAATTCATCATAATAATATTCTTGACTCCTAACTAAATAGTCTTCTATACCATAATATAAAAACTACCAAACGGATTTTTGTAGTCTTCACCAATTAATAGTGTGATTCCTTAGAAAGATTTACGTGTACAATTCATTATGATTTTATATAAATTGAGCGAAATCCACGCAGGCGAAGCTGCGGGCGGAAGCTAGTTTGGTAAACATGTTTACATAAGAAAACAATAAGCCAAGTACCTGTAGATACTCCAAGCTCAGAAAAATTTTCATTTATTCAATTAAGTCTGGAATCTGAAACAAAAACAAAAAATGTTTAATAATATGATAGCAACATTGTCTAAACAATAATAACATTATGGTACCTCAGTATTTACCATACCATATCTTCCCCACGGCTCAGTGAGACAGGGATAACTTGTTTTTCATCATTTTATCAAATCATATTACAGAAAAAGATTCAAAATATTTTTCATTATAATGAAATCTTAATTATTGTTTAATAAAGTCATGTATGTTTACATAAAAACAATAAGCATAAGTACCTGTAGATACTCCAAGCACAGAAAAAATATAATTTATTCAATTAAGTCTGGAATCTGAAACAAAAACAAAAAATGTTTAATAATATGATAGCAACATTGTCCAAACAATAATAACATTATGGTACCTCAGTATTTACCATACCATATCTTCCCCACGGCTCAGTGAGACAGGGATAACTTGTTTTTCATCATTTTATCAAACCATACTACAGAAAAAGATCAATATTTTTTTTATAGTTGTTAAAGCTGAATTTTTTTTATTACTTTATAAGACTAACGCCCCAACTCACTCAACCAATTCACGAGTAAAGAATCACCATACAAATTCTGTACTAAAGAACGATTTAAGTAACCATTAGTGACTGAGTTGGGGCGTAAGTTTTGTTATTTAATGGAACATTACCTTGACACCACCATCTTGACAAAATGTTCAATTAGTGTATTTCTTCCAACTGAAAATAAATGAAGTCCAGTTAAGTTAAGAACTTCATTAATGAATCATTATTGATTACATTCTTTTATCAGTAAAAAAAATTCATCAATAGAATATTATGATATATGCTTGTAAAACCATCATGTAAGAATAAAATTATAATTATACTATTATTTTGTTATTGGTCTTACCTTTAAGAGATAAAAACATTCATAATTATATTTTTTTGAGAAGTTAAAAATTCACTACCATTTTAAGTACTATTCATAAATATTGTATTTATATGTGGAAGGGAATTTGGCAAACTTACATATTAATATGAATATTGCTTTCGGGTAAATTGACATCATATCATTTGTATAGATTAAGTCCTGAAACAATATTAAAAATTCTTAAGCTTTGAGACATACAAACATTGTGCAGTTCATGTGTTTAGAGAGATAATCAGGAAAATCGATCAACATTAATTGTTCTGACTGGGGCGATATCTTATTCATCATATTAACATATTTATACAATTATAAATTGTGTATGTTAAAAATATTCGGCATTAAGCGTGAATACAAAAATATAAACAAAAAAAACTTACATATTAAGTTTCAGATTGTTTTATTATTGGAATGATAAATCTGTTGTTTTCCATGAAGTTGTATCATCTTGATAAATATATCAATACTGAATTGGAACTCCTGAAACAATATCGACAAAGTTTAAGCTTTGAGACATACAAACATTTTGCAGTTCATGTATATAGATAAATATTCAGGAAAATCGATCAACATCAATTGTTCTGACTGGGGCGATATCTTTTTCATCATACTATAAAAAATCGGCGTAATCTTATCTATACTAATATTATAAAAGGAAAGATTTGTTTCTTTACATTGAATAGGCTCCGAAACTACCGAACCGATTTGAAAAATTCTTTCACTGTTGGGAAGCTACACTATCCCTGGGTGACATGGGCTTTATTATATATATATTTTTTTACTATTTTTCCGGTGTAAATACAAAAATACAAACAAAAAACTTACATCTAAGTTTTAGCTTATCAGATTAAAAAAATCTGTTGATTTTCATAAGATAATATCATCTTGATAAAGATACAAAATATATTGGATTTCCTCCTGAAACAATAAAAAAAATTAAGCTTTGAAACATACAAACACATTGCAGTTCATGTGTATAGAGAGATATTCAGGAAAATCGATCAACATTAATTGTTCTGACTGGGGCGATATCATATTCATCATACTATATTATTATTATTTTTTATTTTGGAAATAACCGTCAAACGAGCTGACGATCCACCGGGTGGTAAATGGCTATGATGGTAATGACTTCAGCAACACCAAAGGCATCACTGATTGGTTGCCAGCTCTCAAGCCTCCAGCCGGAACACGACGAGTCGTTTGGCGGCTGACTCCTCAGATTAAATAAAAGGCAGATATAACATTCGCAAAGAAATGCAACGAATGACGTGAAGCCGCTTTTTCACTATGTGTGCATGACAACCATATTGACATCTAGCAGTGGCATCGTAGAGACACATATTTCTTTGTGTGTGTAAGTTGCCAGACATTGAAAACAAAGTCACAATCTCCCGCAATTTAGTAAATATTTTTTGCCATAATTATTTTCAACTTGAAATATTATGCACAATTAAATTGGCAAATTATTTATTATTATATCACTAGTTATCAAAAAGTATAGATATTAAATATGTCAAATGTTCTTACTTACTATGTACTTAATATGTTGAATTGTTTTAATTTATGTTTTTTTTCTCTTTTGGGTAGTTATTTTTAATTGAAAAATACCAAATTTTTAATACATTTATTGTAATTAAAATACATGAAATGTACGGAGATGGCCATCCACTGAGTAGAAGAGAGCGACATATATAATATACGTCAACTTCATTAAAATGCAATAAATAAACAAAGCAAAATTTGGATGGCCAATCATTATCTTGCCTACTTTAAGGAATAATAATAACCCATTTATCTCGTATAATAGCATTTATCGGTAATCTGCAAAATAAAATAATTTACTGAGTAGGCTAAACAGGAACTAAAATAGAATATAATATTTTCTTTCAATCGTGCATTTTATCGTAGGCAAACGTGATATTTTCAATCAACCAGGTTTACCTATGTTAAAATCCTTATTTTCTCCCTCTAATCCTTTGTACAATCTATCTTATGTATAACCCAGCGACAGGTATTTATGCATTGGCTGCATTTCCTGATATTTAGATTTAAATAAATACAACTATTTACTTTTAAAATATTTTTTTTCTTTATAAGTTTATAATCGATCAATGTTCAAATAACCCATGCATATTTCCCCTTTTTTAGGGTAATCGATTTTCATATATAGCTGGTATACAATTGAATAATTGTCGAGGTTTTGTGTTCCGACCGCACCGCAAAAATTTTATTATAAATAAATAATAAAATAATGAACAGTTACCTATGAAAAGATATCTTATCTTCTTTTCCTTGATTTTGGGAACAACTTTAGCAGTGTTTAAAATTGCAAGACGACATTTTATCTGAGAAAATTATTTAATAAATTTTGACAATTGTGACATGCAAGCTATTTGACGCTTTCATTAGTACTGACTCGGGTTTGTATTTGGTTTTTTAGTTTGTATTTGCTTTGGTAGCTTTACATTGTAGTTGGATGAATATATCTGCCTTTTATTTAATCTGAGGCTGACTCATATTCAAGGGTAGTAGCCCCATAGAGAAATAATAAACATGTTTCTCACAAATATTTGGCATAAAGCGTGAATACAAATAAAAATCTTAATACTTACATCTCAATTTTTAGCTGTAAGTGTTCCATTTTCCATTAAGTTGTATCATCTTGATAATAATACAAATGGTAAATTGTAAATCCTGAAACAATATAAAAAAAATTAAGCTATGAGACAAACAAACATTTTGCAGTTCATTTGTATAGAGATATTCAGGAAAATCGATCAACATTAATTGTTCTGACTGGGGCGATATCTTATTCATCATAGTAATAATATGAATCAGTATCATTATGAATTATTTTACAAAAAATTAAAAACTTACATTTAAAGTTTCAGCTTTGAGTGTGGATTTTTCTGAAAGCAGAATACAGATATTACAATATTGTTAAGTACAAAAATTATAACCCAAACAATTATTTAAAATTTATTCAGTAATGATCAATCATCAAGATTCAGCTAGGGGCGATACAATAATACATCATAATCATTATTTGCACTTTTTTGCAAATTTTATTTCACACTATATGAATATGATAATAATAGTCTACTGACCTCTAATAGATTATACAGGAAAATGTAGCTGTAGAAAATTAACATGTTGGTTGTAGGTTTTCATCATCCTGTAATGAAAAACATAATTTTTGTACAGGTATCTATGAAATATTTGTTACAAAAAATAATTTTCATGTCTGTATTGTAACACTGATCCCTTGAACATATAGCTATGAAGCTGTATGTTTTACACGTAGTGTGCTAATGTTCCTATCCAGAGTCAAGTATGCCAGGTGACATCTGTGCACACATCGGCTTTGGTAGGGTAACGGTAACGCATACATAAAAATACATAATTATTCATTTGACAAAATAATCTGATGAAAATTTCATATTAAAACAATTCAGCTGTATATGATTGTTGTGTAACTTGCATTATGAATAGTTCAAAACACAACCTTGGAGGGTTGAAAAAAAGTTTTTTTTTTTAAATTTTATAAAACAAACAATTAAAATTGTTTTATACAAGTGTTATTTTATGTCCATTCATTCACCATGAAAAGAGTTTTAAAGCTTGTTTTTTTCTTATTCTTTTATACAATGCTTAAAACTTGTTTTAATCTGTAATTTTAAACGTGTGATAAAAAACGGTTTAAATTCAAACTGTTTTAAACAATTTCTTTTAATCATGCCAACCCTGCATCTTTCATAGTCTCAGGATGCATCAATTTTAGCAGTTTGTTGACAAATATCATCATGGTTTCTAATTTTTGTATATAGCCTACGGTCATCCAGAATAATTTGTTATTTTTTTAAATTAAGTACCGTTGTTCTTGACATTATATTACTTTCCACATGATACAAAATTCATACTATCATTAGTATAAAAGCTAACTCTTCATAAGTTTAATGACTTACCATTTCAAATTTTCATGAGTCTCCCCATCTGTAATAATGAAATAAAATATTTTTATTGATCATAATAATATAATTTAACAAAAAACAAGTAACAAAACATTCTTTTAAAATATGTTACACTGATCCCTTGAACATATAGCCATGAAGCTGTATGTTTTACACGTAGTGTGCTAATGTTCCTATCCAGAGTCAAGCATGCCAGGTGACATCTGTGCACACATCGGCTTTGGTAGGGTAATAAACCTGGGTTTACTTAACTACCATTATTTTCTTTATTGTACACCATAAGTTTTTGGCTCACCTTAATACTATATTCTGAATCACTTTCATGTGGATTCAAAATTCAAAATGGAATCTGTAAACAAAAAAAGTCTTTTTAGTTTATATTTTTATAAAACCAATTCTTTTTGGGCTGCTATAGTATATCAGTTATTTACGGTATATTTGAAATCACAAGAATTCATACGAACGAGACTTAATTTAACTCATCATTTAATTATGTTTAAAATAAAAAAAATATATTAAGAGACAGAAAAAATATAGTCTGCCCACTATAGAGTACCATACCATGACCATGCTATGAACATAAGAGGCATGGAAAGTATACAATGTGTTCAATATAAAGTATATTTTTTCCTAACATGGTGATTGTTAAAAGTTAGTGTGGTACATTATAGTGGGTCTTTTATGCAATGCACATACCTTAGTACTGTATTTCTTTTCTTATTATTCTTGCTTTAACTATTACACTGTAATAAAAAGAAACTAATATTAACAATTTTAGCAAAACATAGCTAAAATAATGAACCTATGATGATAATCAGTATTTAGTGGTAAATTTGAAATCATAGAAGTCATACGAACGAGACTTTAATTTAATTCATCATATTTTTGAGGTTAGCCCTATAAAGACAGTGCAGATTGAAGCTTACTTCCCAGACAGAACAAACATTTACATATGTAACAGTTATTAAAGGCTTTAAGAATGTTTCCCTTGTGTATGTTGATGCCACCCAGAGTCCCAGAATAAAGTAAGGTTATTAGTTATAATGCAGATCTTACCTTCATTGATGATGATAGCCTCTCAGATGACCTGTAACATAAAAAAAAATAAGTAAGGAAAAAACACCATGCTTTACAAAATGAACAAAACTCACCTGAGATCATTTAAAAAGGAAATAGCTATTATTTCATGAACAACACAATGACTGTAGCTAAAAGTAATTCTTTATTTGTCTCTTAAAATTAACACTTAAGTTGCTTGCAGACACAAATTAGGAATTACTTCTTCGCTGGTTTGGCAGAGGGGGCCTTCTTCACGCGCACCTTCCTCTCAGGCGTTTTGGGGATTTTCTTTTTGCCGAACTTTCCAACGCGTGCTGCCTTCATTTTGAGGCTCTTGAACACCGCTGTTCTCGCGCGGTTCCTCTTCACACGTGCAGAACTTAGCTTGAATCGATCGAAGTCTGTCATTTGGGCACGCTTCTCCTTGTTAGCGAGCTTTTTAGCCCATTGGCTTTCAGTCCATTTCTCAACAATTTTATCTTCTGTCCACGATTTCCTTACAATGCGGGTGGGCGCAGTGTATGGGTACTTCATGCGGAACTTGGTTAGATGTAACTGATTCAGACGGATCTGTTGCCTCGAGACGCCCGTGACAGGGCCATCTACAAGTGCGCGGGTCTGGTCGATGATATCGACGATGCTCACCAATTTTCCCTTGAGGGGACCCTCCGCCACTAGGGCGACGCGCCCAGGTTGAACAAATCGTGCGAAAGGCATGACGTCCTGCAAGCAAAGAAAACTTTTAGTTGAAAGAGTTCGATTAACACATTAAGAAAAACATTGGCACCAGACTAAATGCCGACACTTTGTTGATGATACACATAAAATATAATAATGTTTTGAAGAAAATAAATATCACACAATGTACACCAAATATCACGTTTCACGTGTTCATCACATATGATGGTTAAAACTTATGAATTTACAGAGATTACAACGGATTTTAATTTCCTAACCTTAGAACGTCTTCACAAACATGAAGCACTTGAGTAAAAGAGTGACATTATGACATACGTCACGTCACTTAACAAGATGTCAAACTCAACACAACGCAAGGCTTGATCATCACGCAAGCTTTTTCATTGTCTATTGATCTCATAGATAATTCCAAGAACTTAATGTTTACAACTGGACTCCGAGCTTTGAAGAGACCTAATACTCAAAATTATCTAAGAGCGCATTAATGATAGCTGCCATTTATTAATATGAACCAACCTTGTACGTACGTCTTTGAGCAAAATGGAATAATTATTTAATTGACATGAATAGTTGGATACTTACGAACAAAGGATTTTGGCAAAATTTGTTAAAAATCCCTATTCGTATTGTATCGTATTCGTATTGCCGTTATTTATAAATCATATTAAACGTTATAATCTAGTAAAAATCCCATCACATCATAATTTATGCAAAATTGAATAAAAATATAAGGCGTCGAATCAATGTCTACACTGACGTTAAGTGATGTGACGGTATGAAAACACTTATAAAACCATAATAATCGATACATTACTGTAATCGAAACTTAAAATAAAAATGAATTTATTTTATTTCTTTCTTTGTGTTTAACAATTAAACAATTTAATTTCTTCTCTTCTATTAGAACATGACCAAAAGTGTTTATTACGATAATCTCTAACCGCAGCCATTTGAACTGATTAAAATACAGTTAGAATATTTATTATTCAACCGAAACCCAAATTTCATACGCTGGATGCGGCGCGGACGAATTAACAGTGAGTTTTTTAGGAAAAAAATATTTTATTATAGTCGTAAATACACAATTATTGAGCGTATAGGTATGATAAAGTAACTTAAGTAGCTCAATGGAGGCAGTATCATTCCAGTTACTTGTGGATATCTAAATGTTTCGGTTTTTAGAATTTACAATTTAATTATTGAATCGATTAGAAAGTCTTACAAATTTGAATCGATTTGTTGCAAAAATTGGTTCTTTCGTGAATCGATTTTTTTTGTACATCTCTAGTGTCACTGCGATGACAAACGACAAATATGCATTCTTAGTTCGTGGGGACTATAGAGACCTAAAGACGGATTACATGACACACACACACATACACACACACACACACACACACACACACACACACACACACACAAACACACATACATACAAACACACACACATTTTTCATGTTAATGTAAGTTAAATATTTCTTAATATTCTGAGTTTAAACTATGTATAAATTTTCTATGGAAGAGCGGGACATCCTGGCACAGGTAATTTTTTTTAAACATCCCAACAACGGGTTATTGTATTTAATTTTGTTAAACTCATTTTTTTCCCGTAAATAATTTTAATTTTTTCATGAGATTGGATGAATATTGTCGACCAATCACAGGCCTGATTAAGGTTGACTATAGATGGGCAATCCACCCACCCGGGTTTAAGCCTGGTGGGTAAAACCCAGGTGTTTTGGGTTTAAAACCCGATAAACACCCAATTTTTTGAGTTTTTACGATTTTTTACCTAAATTTGAATAATAAACAAATGCAAACTGGTACAGTGGGCCACAGTTCCAGCTAACCATTTCCATTTTTAGGGTTCCGTACGAAAAATCTAAAAACAGAACCCTTATACTATCATTCGTGGGTCTGTCCGCCCTTTACAGCCAATTTACTCTGAAAATACTGGACCAAATGAGTTGAAATTTGATACTCGTATGCTTTTTGTGATTCAAAGATGAAGGTACATAGTAAACAACAGAATTTTGATTTTTTTTTAAAGAAATCAAAATTCAATAAAAACTGTTTTGCTAGCCATATTGTTTGGTATATCAAATGAAAGGGCTTGTTGTAAGGATCTTAAATATATTTTTTTAATAGTTCTACAATGGATAGTTTTCAAATTATCGAAGAAAGAATGAAAATGAAAGCCAAAAATTGACAATTCTACCCCGTATCTCTGAAACTAGTGAGCTAGAATTTTGAAAAAAATATAAAGAATAGTTTTCTACTTAAATATTACAGTAAAATTAATAAGAAGTCTCTGATCTTAAGAAAAACGACAAAAACAAAAAAATAGAGAAATAACAATATCGTCCAACGTTATTCTTTGCGATAGAATGAGACGACATGATCGGAAATGGTTAGCTCTCTCTCCCTTTAAGTTAATTTTGATTTCTAAATATAAGCTTTAATATTAATTTTCACATTTCTGATTTAGAAAATAACGAAGTTTCGTACAAACTTACATCCCCTGTTTTTACCCCTTAGGGGATGAATTTCCTAGTAAAACTATTACAATTAATTTTTGTTTGTAATTATAAGCTTATAGATATATTAATTTTCACATTTCTGAGTTGAAAACACATTATTTTTTTGTGTCTGACTATAAGGTCATATATAAATTTTCACCCTTTTAACTTCAAAACTGACAAAGTTTCCATACTAATAAACAGTATTATTATGGAATGATTTTCCAAAAAAAAATTAACTTGTTTTTATTGTAATTTTCTCATTGATAATAATTATTGACAACAGTACAAAACCACATTTTAAGCAACACAAACAAAAATGACGATGACGATGTTTTTATATCATAATAAAAAATCATAATCGAATGGTATATCCTGGGACTATAGATAACATTAACACAATAGAAAAATGGTCCTTCAGTTATGTCCTCAAGTACCTCTACAAAGTTACTTATCCAGTTACAGTAATACATCCATGATTATAAATTATAATAATATAATAACTTCTGTGTCCAAGGATATTATAATATAGCCGGATTAGATATCTTTGTCTGTGGCTACTTTAAAACTTATCGTTGACATACTCTGTGGCATTATAGCGGTAAATTTGAATAAGTTTCTTGTTGCTTAGCAACACAACTTACATCACAAATCTAGTTTATCTTGTTATAATGTTCTGCGTTTTATTTTAGAAATAAAGAAAGATAGAAGTGCTGTATTAAAATGCGATTTAAGTACTCAAAAACACTTTTGGATGCACAGGTAATAAATATAATTATAATAAATTTACATACAAGCCTAGAGCACTACCGTCTAACAGCGTAATTTATTACACAAGTAATCCCATACAAGCGGATGCACTGGCGGTTTTCCCACGACAGCACGACTAATTTTTAAACCGCTAAATGTTACAAAATGGCTCGCGGTTTCATATTTATTGCAGCACAGCTAACTTCCATCCACGATTCTGCCTGCCGAAGAGTGGTGTCCTAACGCAGTAGTATCATCTAAAATTCTAAACAATAAAATGATAAATAGGAATGTTTTGATTTTTTTTTTATTTGTAATGGATGAACTCAAAAACTACAAGACTGACTTAAAAAAATGTTACACCAATAGCCGAGCTGCTACTTGTAAGCAACAGTATTTGTGTAACAGTTCTACTTGTATTGGTGCAGGAGAAAGACAGTCCGATAGCAGATATTAGCTGGTCGCCCAACAATGTGAAGCTCGCGGTGGCGACGAGCGACCGGCTGGTGCTGCTGTTCGATCGTGATGGGGTCCGTCGCGATAAGTTTAGTACAAAGCCTGCGGACCCTGCCGCTGGAAAGAAGTCCTACGTCATTACGGGTGACAATCACCATTTATTATTTATTTTTGACTATAGGGCCGGACAAGTGCGAGTTAAACTCGAGTGGAGAGGTTTCCGTACTTTGATTATGTATGTAACGTACATATTTTATTTATTTTTGCCG
Source organism: Thymelicus lineola (assembly GCA_963932265.1). Classification (NCBI taxonomy): domain Eukaryota; kingdom Metazoa; phylum Arthropoda; class Insecta; order Lepidoptera; family Hesperiidae; genus Thymelicus; species Thymelicus lineola. The sequence goes on along the minus strand of OZ010694.1, from coordinate 9,129,825 downwards.
TTTTTATTGACCATAGACATCTTATAGGTTTTCCTGTAATGTATAGACTCTTCCTGACATCTATTGGCGAGTAGCTACACTAAAGCTAAAGCAGATGGCGTTGTTAAGCAATACTAAACCGGGCTAAGCTCGGTCATCCGGGTACTATCAATTATGCTGTACTTAGGTTGAATATATCACCGAAAAGTAATTTAGACCTATGATTTGTCGAAGACTGAAGTTGATTTTACTACGAGAATATAAAATAATTTAATAAAGACAGCAATTTTTTTACTTTTTTCAGGCTTGTCATTCAGTGAGAATTCTGAGTTGCTCGGGGTTGCTCAAAGCGACAACATGGTGTTCGTGTATCGAGTCGGCGTCGACTGGAACGGGAAGAAAGTCATCTGCAATAAATTCCCCCTCACTGGAACACCTATGCGTTTGTTGTCCGCAGAAAACGGTTTCGTTACGGGCACCAGCGATGGTAAGATTAGGTAATGCATCAATAAGGTCTTTATTAGCTTTGTACTCTGGTATTCTTTTTTATGCCAATTTCAAGATTTTTTTTGTAAATAAAGTTGTATTTTCACAAAAGGATTTCCTAGCTTTGATTACTTCACACTTCCGCTATAGAGAGTAGACGATATCTCCCATTTCGATCCTGATGCAAGAAAGAAGCGCTCATAGCCTGGTGGCTTGCGTCGATTCTAAGTGATCTACCAAGTTAAGCAACAGTGCGGTCGGTAGTTGGATGGATGAACGCTACGATAAAAAATTCTTGAGCGCTTTGTTTGACCGGGTGTTATCATAAGATAACAGTCGTTAAGTCATGTTGGAGGCCCTCGGGTGGCTTAAAAACTTCCGATACTCGGGTCGGCCACTAACCCCTCCACCAATCCGTACTGGAGCAGCGTGGTATATATTAGGTCTCCTCGAGAGGAGAGACTCGTGCCCAGCAGTGGGCCATTAATGGTTTGAAGCCAACTTCTGTTGAACGCCACGGTGGGGAACTTCGTTCCAAGAAACTCTTTACACCTATAAGAATAGATAATGAGAATGATGTTCACAGGAGTCTAGACTGCAAGAGCAACAAGAGCTCGAGCCTGTGGTCGGCGGGCGCGTGCTGCGTGGCGCTGGCTCGCGGCCGGGACGGTGCGCTGGCCTCGGGACACGTCGACGGCACTCTCTACCTCAACGGGAGACTACTACTGCGATACGCCTTTCCCCCCACAGCGTTGGTCTTGCTGCCACCCTATGTTCGTAATTTGAATTTTGCCATGAATCGTTAAAAAGTGTTGTTTTTTGTGTGGGTGACTGAAAGCCACTGCAACCATTTTGACATATTGTTGCCGAATCCTTTTTCCAATGTATATGTATCAGGTCACTGAGGAGTACCGATTCGATTAACTGCAGTAGAATAATATATTCTATTCACAATATCTAAAATATACCATTTAATCTACCTTCTATTTATTGGTTTCTTCTCTTACAAACTAGGTAGATATAGGTATCATATGTTTTTCATATCTTGTTAAATTCGTGATTAATTGTTATGACCTTTATTCACCAATAAGCTGTAGATCAGAGTGGCTGAGTACAGCGCAGGACTCTCTAATAAGAAGGCCCTTGTCCTGCAGTAGATTCGTAATTATAGTAGTCGCAGTATCTATAAGCACTCGTTGACATTATAGTGCGAGCAGGGCGAAGCACATTGCGTACTCACTCGCACTAAGATCTTAGGTCTAAGATACTGAGACCTAAGGTACTGCGAAGGATTACTATAGTAAATATTATTTTGGCAGCTTCTAGTGGGATCTTGCGACGGGCGCGTGGCGGTGTACGAGGCCCAGCGAGGCGCCCTGCTGCGTACCCTGGAACCTGCGCTGCCGCCCGACCGGAGGGACTTCACTGCGGCGGCCGCCAGCCCTTCCGGACAGGTTCTGTATCCTTCACTGTGAGAGAGTTCAGGTCTATTACCTTGATGTGATTTATCCTATTTTCCTACTAATATTAAAAATGTGAAAGTGTGAGGATGTTTGTTACTCTTTCCAGTGCCGGATTTATATTTTTATGAGTACCTTTCTCAAATAATAATTTTCCATTCATAGTACTACTAGTAGGCACTGAATTAGTCACTAAGAAAGTGCGTAAACAAACAAGAATTACAATTTTTTGCGACACTTTTTAATAGCAAAATCATCCATAATATATTATCATCTTTTAAAATCTGCCGCCCCTAGGACGCTGCCGCCCCTAGGTCGCGGCCTATACGGCCTATTGACAAATCCAGGACTGATTCTTTCATGTAAAAACATAACGGATTGTCATGAAATTTAGCAGTCGGGTAGACCATGATCTGCAATAAGACATACGCCCCAACTCAAGAGTCACTAACGGGTAATTAAATCGCTCCTTAGTAGGTACAGAATTTGTATGGTGAATCTTACTAAGGAGCGATTAAAGTAACCATTAGTGACTCTGAAATGGGGTGATAGGTAACGCAAAACGTTATTTGGGCAATATTATAATCATTCATTAATGAGGTATCACAACGGGTTATCGGTGGATAACTCGGGAAACGAACAAACATTAAAGCGACTTAGGTTTATCATCACAGAACATCTAATAATTAGTAGTAGGTAGTAAGTAATTATTAGATGTTCTGTGTTTATCATTGTCGTGGTGTGGTCGTGGTCGGATGTAGGTATGTTGTGGATGTGGGTTGGAAAGCTAGAAAAACCGCCGTTGGTCAATGCGGTTGAGCTCTTGTTTAACTATAATACCTACGTAGACCTATATATTTTTTGTTTAATAGACGATCTCTAACTGCTCTGGTCTGGGGTATATTAAGTTGGGTTTTCCCTACTTGAAGTACATTTTGTCTTATTTCCGTTGATATAGACTAGATGGCGCTGTACTAGTTTCTGAAACACGCTAACAAATACACTTTGGCATTTGTATTAATAAATTTTAGATCTATAATTTTAGTATTAACAAGTTCCAATACGACAAGATTTTTGTCGTATTGGAACTTGTCGAGGCTAAATTATAATATTTACAGGCTGCAAAAGATCGTCATAAATTTAATTACCCGGCTGTAGTCTGTATATATATACGAGTATATAATGTAATATTCCGTGTTCGTATTGGAACTTAATAATACTAAATTATAATATTTACAGGCTGCAAAAGATAAATCTTTTTGCGTCATAAATTTAATTACCCGGCTGTAGTCTGTATATATATAATGTAATATTCCGTGTATGTGTATGTATGTAGTATTCTTTATTAGGTACCTCATATCTTCGAAACCGCTGAACGAATTAATATAATTAAGATATCGTTAGATGCGTTTTGACAGTCCGCAAGTGTTTCTTAGGCCGACCTTGAGAAATTAGGAAAAAACAAAAAATGTGGCTGTGAGATGTAATTGTGTTACTTTCTTGACTACACATTATGTGTTTATAATATTATAATGATATGTTACTGTACACACTACGGTCCTCCGGAGAGAAACAATTGTTTTTGTATCCTTTTTCGGGTGTACTTCCTTTCAGCCCAATAAATACCTCCGATTTCCCACGGCTCGTGCCCGGCTCGGTGTAGCATAAATAATCCCTAACTATAAATAATCCCTATGAGACAGCGGGCCTTACTTTACAAGGTATGTTCGTGCTAAGGATATTATAGTCTAACTGGATACCAAACTTCGTAGAGCCGAAAACGTATCTGAAGATGGATGACGTAACATTGGATCACCATTTTTAACCAATCACAGGCCGGATAGAGATTGTACTACATAATTGTACGGTGTCCACTGTCCACTGTCCAAAATTCCTTTTTTTTTCGAGGGGGAAATCTTCGATAAGGTACTCGAACCCCAGTTTGCGGGTTATGTAGGATTTTTACCTACTAAAACCCCCTCGTCAGCCATCCATGGTGAGGCTCCGGGATCTCTCATGAACGCACCGGCGTCCATATTTACATAGACCTTACTTAGACTTACATAATGTCCTTGGTTCGTGCACTGTCTACAGACGGTAGTATTCGGCGTGTTCGATGGGTGTCTGGTGGGCGAGGTGAAGGAGGGCGGCGGGGGTGGTGGGGGTGGCGGGGGCGGCGTGGAGCTGGTATCGCTGTCCGTGCCGCGGCTGTACGCGGCGCGCGCGCTGGCCTGGAGCGGGGACGGCACGCAGCTTGCGCTCGCCTCGCAGACCGGCGCCGTCATCGTGCTCGAGGCTGTGCTCAGGTACAGACGACAAAAGAATTAAGTACGCAGGGTATGATTCTAAAACCCTCTGTAATGTTTAATATTACATAGTAGCTGACCCGGCGAATTACCTATCGCCTAACAATCAATTAATGTAGTTTGTTGTGTACAGAGACCATTAAATTCCCTCTCCCTCTCCCTCTTGCTCTCCGGAACAATTTCTTCATACAATATGATTTTTGCTTAACTTAAACTGTTTACGCAACGCACGCAACGGAAGCTCTCAAAAAGGGATGTTTGTTCCCGTTTTTGCAACATTTTCCATTGATGCTTCGCTCCTATTGGTCGCAGCGTGATGTTATAAAGCTTAAAGCCTTCCTCGATAAATGAACTATCCAACACAAAAATAATTTTTCAATTCAAACCAGTGGTTCCTGAGATTACCGCGTTCAACCAAACAAACAAACTCTTCAGCTTTATAATATTAGTATATTTTGTTTACGTTATTATCAATGGTAAATCATACACGTATACAGGTAACATTTAACATTTAACATTGATAATAACACAAACAATCAGTAATATCAATAACTAATGAAGTTTTAGAATCATGCTCTGCATACCTAATTCCTTTGCTGACTTTACATACGTCTATTAACGGAAATTCGGGTATATACATGTGCGAATATCTAGTTAACTACAACCTATTCAATAACCACCAGCAAACATAATTTATATTTTATCGAAAAATAACTATCAAATCTGGAAGTACTTTCAAATAAAAAAAATTCCACACCAGTTGATAAGCGACAGAGTTTGCAGGTAACAAACATACTTATTAGAAGTCCGAAGAACAGTGATTCGTTCTCCAGACGCTGGGTGTGGCGCGACACGGTGGAGGTGCAGCACGTGAGCGCGCGCCAGCTGCTGGTGACGCGGGTGGCGCGCGACGCGCCGCCGCTGGCCGTCGCCACGCACCACGCGCCCGACATATTCAGCGTGCGGTTTATTGGTACCACCCAATGATATTAAACTATAGACACGTTATGCCCTTACAAATCAACCAAAAAATCTGTTCCGACACACGCACGTTTATCTTTTGTTTGAGAGTAAATTTTTGTGATTCTGTACTAAGGAGCGATTTAAATAACCATTAAGTGACTCTGAGTTGGGGCGTTAGCCTCCTCTAATAGAAGAGACGAGAGACTTGTGTTCAGTAGCAGGCCATTAATGGATTGAAAGCGTTGTTAACTCCCGACGCAAAAAGAGGGGTGTTATAACTTTGAAGTGTCTCTGTCTGTGGCATCGTAGCTTTATAACGAATGGATCGATTATGATGCGGTTTTTTGTTTTAAAGCTGACGTGATCAAGATGATCTTAGCTATGTTTAGTGTAAATAAAACTAGCAGTAGTTATTTAAATTTTAAAATTTATAGTTATTCGCTTGTGGGGAGACATAGCACTACAAGTACACATTACGTTGACGTCACGCTGATTTGAATCACGCTATCGAAGTTTTCAGCATCGCTTAGGTACATATTATATAATACATAAACGTTCCGACTAGATTTGGAACTCAGCCGTTCGCCAGGCGGGAGATCTTTGCTAAAAGTAGTTGTGGGTGGAATAAACCCTTTGTTTAACCCTTTGGTAATTATCGTGTATTTAAGTGAAATTGTATTTGCTAGGTAATGGTTGGTACGCGGTATGTCGTACTAAGAGCACGTTGATTCTTTGCGACATCGCACGGGGACTCACAAGTGAGGTAAGTTTAGGATTAATAATTTAATTTAAGGATTAAAAATATCTTAAATAATTCTTAAATAACTAATATTTTCGGAGTAGTTCGATGGAATATAAAAAAGATCCGCATGAAATAGGAGTACTTCATAGCCTCATTAGTTGTTTCGCAGAATGCTAAGAGCAGTGCACCATGAGCAGGAAAATTTGGCTTGGGCCCAAGATGGCAGCAGAATTAGCAGAATGTAACACGCTAATACTTTTGCTATTGATTAAAATGAATGGTATTATTCCTTCCAGCTACAAATACCTTGTGTAGTAGCTAGCCTTACTGGCTATGAAGCGAGGGGTTGGCTTCGATTCCCAACCGCGACAGATATTTAATTTTATGTGACAGACAAATAGATCCGGGTCCTGGATGTTATAGTGATGTTTTTTATATTGTATTTAATTTCATTTGACTTACTTTTTAACCCCCTACACAAAAAGTGGGGTGTTATAAGTTTGACGTGTCTGTCTGTTTCTGGCAGCGTAGCTCCTAAACGAATGGACCAATCTTGATGGGGTTTTTTTCGTTTGAAAGCTAACGTGATGTTGATGGTTATTAGCTCCAGTATGACGTTTCAAGGTCATCAACTCTAAATGGGGGGGGGGTATTTTTATTTAATAATTAATGCATACATATAGACATAAACACAACAGTTTTCCTATTCCGAGATTGCTGTCATAATGCTATCGTGTAAGATTCCCTGGAGCGGGGGCGGCGGGGAGCGCGTGTACCCGGCGGCGGGGGGCGCCTGCCTGCTGCAGCGCGCCGGCGAGCTCAGCGTCGTCGAGTACGGCGTGGACCGCGTCTTGCTCACCGTAAATATACAATAATACTATAGATGATGACATTACATACAGCGGATTGTGATGTAAAGCGTGTCGTCACAATTCATCCGTATGGCTTCTATCCATTTATCCCTTACTGATAACCAGTCTCTCCTCTTGAGGAGGCCTAGAGCATACTCCACTACGCTACTCCAGTGCTTATTGATTGTCATTGAGGGGTTAGTTGCCAACCCGAGTGACGCAAGTTTTCATGCCGCTCCTTTGAGCCTTTTACTCCGACATGGTTTATCGACTGTTATCTTACGATAACAACGCTTACGATAAAAACTGACGACTTTACGTGTCCTTTAAAGCACGAAAACGATTAAAATTGTTTGGCACTAGCGGTCACTCATCCAAGTGCCGACCGCGTCCGCTCTTGCTGTAACGAGGTTGATCACATGAAATCAACACAAGCCGCCGGGCTATGAGCGCTTCGCGATATGTCTAGAATGTCGGGTCGGTCTTCACCTTTGGTCATTTGGTAGAGTAGCGTAGAATTTATGGTTTGCTACGTCATAGGTACGTACGGAGCATGCGAATCCGCACGTAATTAGCGTGCGTCTGGACGAGGGAGCGGGCGCGGGCTCGAGAGCGGGAGCGGGAGCGGAAGCGGGTGCGGGCAGACGCCGTATGGCATACTTACTGGACCGACAGACTGTGGCTGTTGTGGATCTGGATACCGGTACCGTTATAAAATCTCGTTTCTTATACACATACAGTGGCTATAGACACTAGACACCCATAAGGAAAAAAGCCATTTACTTTTAGAATATAAAATTGTCCCACTGTTGGGCTCGGGTCTCCTCTCACAATGTGAGGGTTACAGGCTATAGCCTACCACGCTGGACAAGTGCTGATTTGTAGTCTTCACACACCTTAGAGAACCTTTGAGAACATTTGAGTACTCTCAAGAGTGCAGGTTCCTCACGATGTTTTTCATTCACTGATGCAAGTGATAATTAACTCATAATTCGCACATAATTTATGAAAATTAGAGGTGCGTGCTAGTATTCGAACTCGGGCCCCTGCGTTCGGGAGACCAACGTTCAAACCGTTAGGCTATCACTGCTATGTACTGTATGAGGCATGAATCAACTGACTACCACGGGTGTTATCTTCGTCGCCATTGATTAGTAATCACTGTGAGGCGTGAGCAGAAAAGTATAAGACACAAAGGAATGGACTGAGCAATACCCGCATGAAATTCACCATTCTGTAGAAAGACAGAAAGTGATTGTGCAACCAATACCTATCTCTTTCCTGGATTCATCCGCTCCTGCAAGGCTGTGACGTGGACCAATCGGAATTCTAGAAAAAGACAACTACTGGCCGCACTACTACTCCATCTCTGTCACATTTTACTGCCCGTATTTACTTTATAGCTGGATAGGGACCGCTCAGTCCATTCTCTATGTGTATGGTCAGGATGATGTCTGGCGGTGGGTGTGTGTGGGTGTGGTCAGGAGGCGTGGTGGGGCAGTGGTGGCACGAGGCGCGCGTGGACTGGCTGGAACTGAACGAGGGCGCGCAGTTGCTGCTGCTGCGGGACGCGCGCCGCCGGCTGCTGCTGTTGCGGCTGCACTCCGGGGATAAGGTGAGAGGGGGAGGGGGACAGGGGACTGGGGACTGGATAGCATTATGATGGGACATTTTAGGGACTCCCTAGACGATATACATGGTGAATTTTTCAAGTGGGTGTTAATGGCCAAATTCGAAACTATGAGGAATAGCGAAAAGTGGTAAAAGGAGTCTCGGGGCTGATTTCGATGAAAACTAAAACTGCATCATAAAATTTTAGAAAAATCTGTTTTCAGGAATGAAATTTTTGGAAAATCAACTCACCATGTATTATTACAGCATTTGATAACTGTTGCTGCTACTAACAAGAATCAAATTCTAGGAAGTAATCCATCCATCCATCCATCAGCCTTTGGAGGTCCACTACTGGACATAGGCCTCCCCTAACTTGCGCCACTCTGACCGGTCCTGAGCCTTCTGAATCCAGCGGATACCCGCTGTCTTCTTCAGGTCGTCAGTCCACCTGGTCGGGGAGCGTCCTATGCTCCTTTTTCCGAGACGTGGGCGCCATTCAAGGACCTTTCTTCCCCAACGGTTATCGGTCCTTCGCACTATGTGGCCAGCCCATTGCCACTTCAGCCGGCTAATTCTTTGAGCTATGTCGGTTACCCTTGTTCGTCTACGGATCTCCTCATTTCTGATTCGATCACGTAGAGAAATACCGAGCATAGCCCTCTCCATAGCCCGCTGCGCTACTCTGAGCTTGTGGATTAAGCCAATAGTAAAGCACCACGTCTCGGATCCGTATGTCATCACTGGCAACACACACTGCTCGAACACCTTCGACTTCAGGCACTGAGGTAGTGTTTTGGACAGGGTAGGAAGTAATGACGTACAATAAAGGAGAATGCCCATTTAGTATGGAGAAATGTACTGACTTTAACATTTTTGTGTCTTGATAAAAATACCTTTATTTGATTATGTTATCTTAATAAATTACACATAGTAACTTTAGTCAATGTTAATAGTAGGAAATACGAGATTTTAAACAAAATTAGTTGGTATTTAGGTTATAGTAAACTCACAGTAATATGGACTCTATGCCGGCGTATTAAAGTCGATTGCGTATGTAATGTCGATCTTTTAAGTTTCAAATTCATTTGACAGTCCCCTTACGTCATCTAGTTTGTTGTCATGGATATATTATACTTTAACTGTTGTATCATAATTATAATTGAATCAATGCAACCTATTGGCCCGAAGGATCTTAAAAGATTCCTGATTGGCCCTTATTCAAACATAAATGGCCCAATGGTTTTCTTTTGTAAAACGGAAGTAAAGTTACTTATTAATATCAGAAAATTATTCCCAATAAGGATTTATTAGGAAATAGGGTAAAATACTTGAAATATTTTAATTAAATTTTTTGTCCAAAAATCATTGTGACACAATTATTTTTTTAAGAGTACTGGCTATGGGAATTCTCCTTTTCAAATATAAAGATTTGTTAAAATTTTCCGTGATTTGACGCTAAGTACTGTGATAACGGTTGATAATAAGAAATATTTTATTGAAATTAAGTATATTTGTAAATTTTGCAAAACATTGCAGTGTTGTATTAGGGGTTATACCTACAAGCTAAATTTAATAACGGAATAAAGTTTGTTATGTAAGGCATTAAGCAGTAAAGATGGTTGTTAAAACTAACTTCTAACAATTAGGTAAGTACACAACATCAATAAACTAAACGTATTTACAGGAGATCATAGGGAGTGGCGTGAGTTTCGTGCAGTGGATCGAATACAGCGACGCTGTCGTTGCTCAAACGCCGACTCACTTATTGATTTGGTGAGTAATTGATGATCAAACTAATATTAGTATAATAAAGGTTGTCTTTTAAGGTACTGTGTTGTACAAAGTATGTGAATGAATAAAGTAAGCAGGCACATGCTTCCACTTTGAGGTCTTTGAGTCCCAAAGCACATGCCTCCTGATAGTTCTTTTTTACCGCTCCCCATATATGTAACCCTGTAGTCAGGATATAAAACAAAAACGTCGGGTAATGTTTAATATTATCTGCACATCTATTTTTTTGCCGACTGTACATACACGGTATTGAACCAAACGTTGACTTGAAGCCCCGCAGGTCCATAGATGGTATTAGACATACATAAACTCGCAGGTCCATACACGGTAGGTATTGGCTTCAACCCATTAATGGCCCACTACTGGGCACGGGTCTCTCCTCTTAAGGAGGCCTAGAGCATACTCCACCACGCTGCTCCAGTGCGGATTGGTGGAGGGGTTAGTGGCCAACCCGAGTGTCGGAAGTTTTCAAACCGCCCGAGGGCCTCCGACATGGCTTAACGACTGTTATCATATGATAACAACCGGGACCGACGGCTTTACGTGCCCTCCGAAGCACGGAAACGCTCAAGAATTGTTGCCACTAGCGGTCACCCATCCAACTACCGACCGCGCCCGCTGTTGCTTAACTTTGTCAATCACTTAAGATCGACGCAAGCCGCAGAGCTATGAGCGCTTCAATATATACAATATACACGGTATAACCTAGTGTATTAGTGTTCTCGGTCCATTCCCCTGGGCGCAGGTACAGTGCGTGGGAGCCGGACAGCGTGGAGCTGGCGGAGTGCGGCGGCGGCGCGGCGGTGGACGTGCGCGACGGCCGCGTGCTGCTCGCCGGCGGCGCGCGCCCGCACGTGCAGCTCGACGAGCATCGCCTGGCCTTCAGTATGTTGCACCACTTGCTACTGTTCACCAGTGGAATCTGTATTTGGGCAACATCAATAGTTTTTATGATGTATTCTGTAGTGTCTATGCACCAGCCGAATTGTGGCTAGCTGCAAGCGAGTGCAGACACTGCGTCAGCACACGCACACGTCAGTGTGCTTCGCGTATACCTATTTTAACTATTAAGGAGTAAAACTACGCGCACGTCTGCAGTGTCTGCACTCACATGCAGCTAGCTACAAACTGACGGCTACAAACTGATGTCGTAGACTCTACAGTAGTCTACAGATGGATGGTGGCCAACACTATTTGTCATCAGGGACTGCTCACACTTAATTTAGCATAAAATAACTTCCCTTCGCTTACTAAAAATATATTATCCCTATTCGAACAACCACTAGCTTAACATTCACATTATTTATAAATTGCTGGCGATTGATGGTGTCGGTGAATACACCGGTGTACGTATGTATATTCACAAAATCTTTCTCACTAACATACTATAAAATACGTGTATGCAGACACAAGTCTCCGCAGCGGCGAGTTGTCAGCGTGCGCGGCGTACCTGGCGGGCGCGGGCGGCGCGGACGTGTCGGCGCTGTGGCGGCGGCTGGCCGAGCGCGCGCTCGCCGACAACCAGCTACAGGTTACTTCTCCGTGGGGTCCGCCTGGCTAGCTCCCATCCTCTTGCTTGAGTCAGCTACCAAACGACTCGTTGTGTTCCGGCCGGGGGCTTTAATGGGGGGTTTGAGAGCCAGTTCTTCTCTCTTTCTTGGCCGGCAACCGGTGTATCATGCGGCGGGTATCCATAGGCGATGACAGCCACTTACCATTATCAACTCGTTTGTCGGGTGTTTTCATAAAAAAATCAGTCTCTCCTCTTAAGGAGGCCTAGAGTATATCCATCATGGTACTCCAGTACGGATTGATAGAGGAGTTGGTGGCCAATCCAAGTGTCGGAAGTTTTCATACCGCCCGATAGCCTCCAACATGGGTTATCCACTGCTATCTTACATCCACTGGTATCTTACAACAACTACCGATCGGGCTTGCTGTTGCGTAACTCGGTCGATCTCTTTGGATCGACAGGAGCCGTTATAAGTGCTTCTCGATTTAAATGATGTCTCTTAACTGTTAAAGCAACGACTGTTTGAATAGCTTCAAATTGTACAAATATTTTTATATAAGTATTTTTCTCATTAATTTTATTCCGCTTTTACATTCCAACTTTTTTTTCAAATGTAATATTCCTGTATTATGTTACAGCTGGCGGCGAAATGTTATCGTGAGGTATCGGACGAGGCGCGAACGTTTTATCTCGACAAGACCGTTGAGTTGGCGACTGCGGAGGGACAGGGCGATGTAGCCGCAGGTATCGTCTAATAAATCCATTTTACTATATTGTTGGGGAAGTAAATTATGTTCTGTATAGAGCTTTTATAATGAAGTCTCAGGTAGGTCGTTTTAGTTCGATCTACTGAGCACTAAGTTATATTTCATATTTATTTTATCTTGTCTTCTGTGTCATTGTCTTCTGGTGATAACTTTTATCGATCCAATTTTCTCTTTTTATTTTAAGAGCGGCCACATACACTCGGAATTGCGTTTACGAATTTCGATTCGAAATATCGATTCGGGATTCCGTAACGTATAATTTAACCAATTACAGAAAATCGGTTTTGTCAATGTGATGTTACAAATGAATGCTTTATAACATGTCACATGTTGTATATTATGTGACCACATTTTCAGGGTTGTCCAGTCCATTGGTTCAGGCTCGCCTCGCAATATTCGCCGGTGACTTGGCGGCTGCGGAAGAGTGCTACGCCAAAAAGGCTGGCAAGCCGGATCTGGCTATTGCTATGTACAAAATGTTTAATAAATGGCCCGAAGCCATAGCTTTGGCGGAGAAAGTGGACCGCGCGGCCGTGCCAACCCTCAAACAACAGCACATGGATTATTTAACATCTACCGGTGAGATTTTGAGCTGTTCATAATTCTTACAATTTGAACTACAGTTAGATTAATGACATTATAAAAAAAAACAAAGTTATAGGTTTTCGCCTCGAAGGACCATTATTTAAAATACATATAACATTCATGAGGGGATGGGGAAATTATTTTTTTTATTATACAACGGCGGATCCAGGACTTACATTTTGGGTAGCCCTTGCCTTTGATCAGGCGAGATTATCTTTATGAAATTTAGATTATGACACGGCGTGGTAGCCCTTCTGAAATTGCCCCGACACGACGAACTTGTAACATCATACCAAAACGAGTGTCATGCCTGACATTGTTAACTGTTACTGCCCACTCCACCTCGCAGGCAGGATAGGCGAAGCGGGCGCGGCGCTGGCGGCGGCGGGCGACGTGCGCGGCGCGGTGCGGCTGTGGGCGCGCGGCGGTCGCGCGCGGCGTGCGGCTGCGGCGCTGCTGCTGCACCCGCAGCTGCTGCGCGACGACGACCTGCTGCGGGCCGTGCGAGACACGCTGCTGCAGGTTACACTACAATACAATACAATATTCTTTATTGTGCACACTAATAAATTACAAAAACAGAGAAATAGGGATGTTGACTAATTTTAGGATTCAATTTTATTTTATAGATAGAACTGAGGTTCTATAATATTGAGATATTCACGAAAAAAATATTATAAAAATAATAATGTTCAATTTAAACACAAAAAACCAAAAACGTCACGTGACGTCACTAAACTATATTCAATACTATCTGTCTACTAAGTTTGTTGAATTTCCATATAAAATTGTTTCAATGACGTCATATTCTCAAAATGGCGTTTGAGGTCACGTGACAGTGAGTACAATTTTAAACATTTTAAATTAATGATATTTAATTTATTGTGATTGATTTCAATAAAATAATCATATTTTAGGCCTTTAAATGTTACCACTAATATTTTAGACATAAATTTATATTAATTTATAATTAGCGTCAACATCCCTATTAACAGCAAATGAAGTTATACACAACAGGCGGTCTTATCGCTACAGTACTACCCACACACTACACCCTTACACTACTTGTTGATATACTGGTAGGATAGAGGACGGGAGATACACTGCTGCTTAGAGCGCTTGCTGATGTAGTGGTGGAAGGAGCGGATGATAGAGGGGAAACAATGTAAGGGAAGCACGAGATAGTGGAAAATAATTGTTCCGAAATATGTAAATTAAAAATTTATACTTCCTGGGATATTAAGAAGGTTAACTTAATAAAAGATAAGACACGAATGGTTTGCAATGTATTTTTGCAAACGTATACAATACATAATAAAATTATACATCATTTTTGTGGTTTATATCCTCTAGGAAGAGTGGTGGGAAATGGCTGGGGAGTTGTCGGAGAAACGAGGGGAGACAAAAGCTGCGGTCGAATACTACGCGAGGGGAAACAATTATGCGCGAGCAGTTCAACTTGCTAGAGAGGTCAGTAGTTGGTATCTCAATCTGTAATCTACAAAAAATATTGGTACATTTTTAAATACTTAGTGTGAAACTATTATAATAAATGGCCAATTACGAAGTGATCCTGTAACTCTAACATTATCACCAATTGAAGCGATTGTGTATCCGATAGCACCCCATCATTGGTTAAATTACACTCCGACACCCTTCGAGTGGCTAGTAGTCTTAAGGACAACGTTAATCAGGTGTATGATTAGTGAAGTGGTTCATCCTATGTCCCGGGATCCATCTTCAGGTACCTCTTCTTATCTTGTCTGGTTTTTCCTTTTTCGTTCGTGATAAGAGCTTTTACTTTATATTGACGACCCTGTAGCCTAGTTGGTAGTGACCCTGCCTGCGAAGTGAGGGGTCCCGGGTTGGATTCCTGGCTGGGGTAAATATTTATGTGACAGATAAATATTTGTACTCGGGTCATGGGTGTTATTATGAAGCGATATACGTGTCGTCCATGACACCCGCGACACAGGTAAAAACTTACTGTGGGGGTATGAGTGTGTGATCGACACGTCGGGGTCACCAGTTTGGCAAAGGGAGATCTCCCGCCAGGCGAGGTGTGTTGCCTGGGAGGCGGCCGAGCCCCGACTGACGTTGTCGGAGTATTCGTATATATGCCAGTGATTTTAGAAAACTTCGATGGCGTGACGTCACCGTGTGACATTTGTGCGCTGTCGCCACATATATATTGGTTGTTCCAGGCGTGTCCAGGTGAGGTGACCCGGCTGGAGGGCGAGTGGGGCTCGTGGCTGGGCGCCACGCGGCAGCCGGGCGCCGCCGTGCCGCACCTCATCGAGGCGGGCCGCACCACGGACGCACTGGTTGCCGCACTCAAGGCACATCACTATCGGAAAGCCTTGCAGATTCTACAGGTACTTTAATGTCGTGTCCTAACTCATGTAAATAAAGTAGGTCGTTATTGTATTGTTAAGTCCCTGTCATACCTGCGTCCTAACGTGTCAAGAATGTCATTAGTTACACAGGTGTGGCATTGGCCGTTAGCACGCTACAAGAGTGCCTTGTTACTGTTATTAAACGTTAAGAAACAACTAGGTTTCTTCGTCACATCAAAGGATTTTTATTGCTGGTCAAATCTGCAGCCTAACGTGTTAACTAAGCCGCATTCTATCGTAGCAGGAGCATTAATGTTTTTGTTGTTGTCCACAGGTCATAGACGACAAAGACTCGGTTCGAGAACAGTGTGAGCAATTGGCTGAGCATTTCATTTCTGCGCAAGTATGTAATTTCATTTAATTATGATTCACATATTCCTTTAATTTATTATTAGCCTCACGTAATTAGGTATATGGTGGAATGTGAAATATTCCCACGATTTAACAAGTGATTAAACATTGCAAAGGAATGGGAAACAGCGGAACAGATCCTGATATCGTGCGGCATGGTGGAGCGGTGCGTGCGCGCGTACAACGCGGCGGGCCGCGTCGCGGACGGACTGAGGCTGGCCGCCGCGCATCTGTCGGAGCAGGACACGCGAGATATATACATCCCGCTCGCACACCAGCTGCGGCAGGACGGACAGCTGCGCAAGGCTGAGCAGATTTACATCGGACTCGGCGATCCTGATGAAGCTATATCTATGTATAAGGTAAGCAGCCAGTGCCTTGTGTGGACATATTTAACGCTTAAACGCTTACACACTCATAACTGTGGGGGGGGGGGGGGGGGCAAGGCACAGTAGGTTTTTACCTGTGTAATCAAAGAAATTTTCTCAGGAAGCGTCTCAGTACGAAGCGATGCTGCGGCTGGTGGCGGCGCACCGCGGGCCGCTGCTGGAGGCGACGCGGCGGCACGTGGCGCAGGCGCTGCACGCCGCCGGCGACCTGCGCGCCGCCGAGAACTACTATGTGCAAGCAGGTGGGCAGTGGGCAGTGGGCGTTTCGTTACCCGTTTCCGAAGATTTATATTGATATTGAATTTGATATTGATATGACGGTCCAACAAGCAGCGTGCAAGCATCATGCACGTATCACGTAAAGCGGTCTCTAGATGATCCTATTCATTTACGTGCTGCATGATGGATCATCATGCAACTCATGCAAGCCATGACAGAATTATTACAGCCTAAATAGAACAGAGACATTAATATTATGTTATGCTGCATGATCGTCTAGGTCCGGTGTAAGCGAGTGTCGACCTTTTAATATGTTGTGTTGTGATGTATCAGGTGACTGGAAGAGCGCGATAACGATGTACCGCAGCGCGGGGCAGTGGGAGGGCGCGGAGCGGGTGGCGCGCGCGCACGCACCCGCCGCCGTGCAGCAGCAGGTGGCGCTGCAGCGCGCCGCCACCCTGCCCGCCGCGCCCGCCGCCCGCCTGCTGGCCGCGCGCGGGATGGCCGCCGTCGGGGCGAAGTGGGCGCTGCAGGCGCAGAGGTATGACCTTGTATACACCTAACACTGGAAATAAAGCAACCTTCGTAGTTCACAGTTGAGTCTTTAGTAATAAATAAGTAATTTGATTTTCATAACACTGTCTTGTTCTCCAAGTGAAGTTACCCAGGCCTACTACGTTACAGTTATGAGTGTTGCCGTATTCAATTTCATAAAGTGTTAAAAAATTACATGTCTTCACATTTACCCGACGCACTATAATCGTTTAATATCAACAGCTGTCGCCGTCTAATTGCATTTATTTATATCATACTTATTTACATGAAAAAAGAAAAGAACGGAAATATTAATAAAAAGCTGTTGTTAACCTGTAACCTGTGTATACGAGTAGATGTGTCGTCCGTACCTAACGTACCGGTGCGTACAGATGGGACATAGCGTCGGAGCTGAGCGAGCTCGGCGGCGGCGTGTCGCGGCGCGAGGTGGCGCGGCACGAGGCGGCGGCGCTGGCGGGCGAGCGGCCCGAGGCGGCCGAGGCGGCGTTCCTGCGGGCCGGCGCGCCCGACGACGCCGCGCGCATGTGGCTCGCGCGCGGGGACCACCGCCGCGCGCTGCACGTCGCCGAACAACACGCGCCGCACATGGTACACAACACACATACACAGTCATACACATTACACATTGATGATGTGGCGACAGAGCAAACACGTCACACGGTGACGTCACGCCGCCCTGAATCACGCTATCAAAGCTTTCTAAAATCATTGGCATATATACGAATGCTCCGACAACGTCAGTTGGGGCTCGGCCGCCTCCCAGGCAACACACTTCGCCTGGCGGGAGATCTCCCTTTGCCAAAATATCTAGAATGACGACGAGCTATGTTAGAATGGGATGGGATAGGACAGGATTGAATATAATGCTCTATATTGTGTAGGTACACACCAAATAGGTTGTTACATTAAAACGTTAAAAATATGAGGTGCAAAAGTTGATCTTATCGCTGCGCTCTCTTCCAGACAACCTTTGGGAAGAGGACATAGTGATGAGTGTGACAGACAACACTTTTACGTAGGCGAGGATACATTATTGCGATGAAGCAATGAAAAAAAATGGCATTACGTGATATCAGATTAGTTACATTATTGGGGTGCATCTTCGCCTTGCATCTTGTAACTATTAAATGCTGCAGCCAATAAATCAGCAGTTTTGTTAAATCACTAAAGTTTTATCTCATCAAATCTATCAGTTGATTAGTTAATTTTTCGTTAATCAGCCTTTCAGAAACCGGCGGTTAGTAACGAGATTGATGTTATGTAGATCGTAGACCGCTGTCAATCAATAGCAATCACCTTAACCCGTTAAATAAGGACTATTTCGGTAACATTGAGTAATATAGGTACGAGTATTAACAAGCAATGATATTAAACTATAGATACGTTATGCCCTTACAAATCAATCAAAAAATCTGTTCCAACCGAGCTACAACACACACACGTTTATCTTTTGTTTCATTACACCAATCACTATTACATTGGTAAATTATGTAAAAGGGATGGTACTACTAAAACCATAATAGTGAAAAAGACAGCTAGACGGCCTCGCTCAGAGGCAGCTATCAACTGTCTGAATTGAAATCGCTACACTTATCTAAATTAGACTGACATAATTTCAGCGCCATCTTGGCATATCTTGTATATAATATCATTGTTAACAAGTCAAAGTACCAAGATAGTGTGTGGTGTGTGGTATGTCCAGGTAGAGGAGGTGCTGGTGGAGGGCGGGCGCGCGGCGGCGGAGCGCGGCGACCTGCAGCAGTTCGAGGCGCTCATGATCCGCGCCAACCGCCCGAGGGAGGTCGTGCAACACTACAAGGACCTCGGTCAGTCATACCTGAATCCCTGGCATAGTTGTGGCCTGACGCGTTACTTAACGCGTTAAGAATGACGTTGGTGTGGACAATAGTTAGCGCGCTTAATGGGGCCGAGCGTGGACATTTTGACGCCATTACGCGTTACATCTTACAGGATAGTAATAAATAATAATTTAAGCATAGAATAAGAGAAAACTGTACCAACATTGAACTACTCCTCCTACTACTCACTATTATAATGTTAAGATAAGAGCGATCAGTCTCCGCCTACAAACTGTTTTATGATTTAGCGGGTTGTTTAAAAACGAGTTTTGTTTTTTAAGTTGGTAGATAAATAAATAAATAAAAATGTTAATATTGTCAACCAGAATGATCCAACGACTCCGTGTATGTGTAGCAATACCAAAACCAATTCCAACACTAATATCAATATCAATATCACCATCGAAACCATATCGATATGTACAGAGTTGTGGGAGGAGGCGGCGCGCGTGTCCCGCGAGTACCTGCCGGACAGCGCGGAGCCCGTGCCGCCCGCCGTGCCGCCGCTGCTGCAGCGCGCCGCCGACCACGCCGACAGGTAGCTAGCTCTCTTTTATGGAAGTAGCCGACGAACGAGCTGACGATCCACCTGATGGTAAGTGGCTGTCATTGACCATGGATATCAGCAAGACTAAAGGAACCACCAAAGAGAAAATAACAAGAGCGAGAGAAAAAGAAGAATGCTCCAAACATTGAAGTTTAATGCACTAAAGTACCAGAACAGAAATCGCAAACAAAATTAGTGTCGCACCGGGAGGTTCTCTTTTCATAATTAAGCCTCCGTTCTCCTTTCAAAACCGAACGAATCCATTGAAAATTGAAGCCCATTGGTGCCAATAATCAATCGGTGTCAATCGTGTTCGCGGTATCGATTCTATACTGTAGTAATAATAGTCCAATGTGTCTGTCCGGTGTGTCAGAGGTGAGTGGTGGGAGGCGGTGCAGCTGCTGGCGGGCGCGAGCGCGGCGGGCGCGGCGGGCGGCGCGGCTCGGCTGGCGGAGCGCGCGGCGCTCAGGGCGGCACGTCTGGCGCGCGACCGGCTGCGGGGCGCGAGGCGGCGCGCCGCCGCCGACATGCTCGCTGAGAGGTATGCGTACCAACATACAGCTATGTCTTGATCATTGATTTATATTAGATACTGTGCAAGGATAGGGCCAACGCACACGTGGAAAACGTTGCACTTAACTTGGTCCAATTGGTCCTACGCTCAGTACATAATGCGCTGATATTGCCTAAGCAAGAATGACATTAGTGACAGCCGTTAGGAATTTAATAAAGAATTTTAAAATTTTTAAAAATATTTCTTGGGCTCTTTAAAACGATAAGGTTTTTGTATTCCTTCCTTTTGTTCCTTATGTGTATTATTTTATGGTATACATACAGTAAAGTATTGAATAAATAAATTAAGTATGATAAAGGTTCGCAGCGATCGGGCAAGGGGAAGTGGGCGAGCAGCTCCGCGCCGCGCTCGCGGAGGGCGCCGGCGAGGATGACGAGGCTGGTAATTAATCCGATTACATCAAATAACGACTATTATTCAAACGCTTAGCCACTTTGCAAGGATTAACAGTTGTTCTATCTATATTTAAGAGCAAAATTGGAAAGTGGTAAAAAGTTTTAAAATATCCCTTATTGTGTACGGTTACACCAGATAAAATACACGTTGAAGATGACATATTGAAACAATAATTAATAAAAAAAACATACCACATGTTAAACTGGGATGACATTTTTGATTTTGGTACACAAACACAGTGTACACACCAAACAACAACAACAACAATTCATTATTTTACACTAATATACAGTAATAAATTATCATATCGTAACAAATGACTTCAATAATGTATGACCCAGGATCTTCATCGGAAGTATTGGAGGAGGAGGGTGAGGGGGAGGGGGAGGCGGTGGTGCAGGTGGACGCGGCGGGGGTGACGGGGGCGGCGGGGGAGGAGGAGGCGTTGGAGCGGCTGGCGCGCGGCGGGCAGTGGGCGCGCTGTCTGGCGCATGCGGGCGCGCGCGCGCCTCACTACGCGCTGCGGTACGCCGCGCATCTGTTCAAGACCAACCCGGTATATACCTCCACCAAATAATGAACCAAATGATTGCTCGCTCAGCCTTAGTGGATAAAAATCCAAATATAGTGAATAGGCTTTTACTAAGTTAATGTGCTCACCACCTTGGACCACATCTCCACTTACCATCAGGTGAGATTGTGGTCAAGCATTAACTTATTTGTGTAAAAAAAATGTTGTGACTTTGATTTCAACAAAAGACTAATTTTTAGCATATCAATCAATAATATTTGACGATATGAGCATTTACGCTATCACAACTTGACAGCGCTTAGAAGGCGTCGATATCGTCAGCGAAGAGGTGCCGGAGGCGCTGTCGCAGGCGTTGGACGCGTTGCGGCAGTACGTGGTGCCGGCGGGGGCGACGGGGGCGGTGGGGGCGGTGGGGGCGGACGCGGTGCTGGCGTGCGCGGTGTGCGCCGAGCTGCTGGTGCGCGTGTCGCTGGCGCCGCGCGCGCTCACGGCGCTCACCGACGCCGCTGAGGTTATGGTCGCTGCTGGTGCTGACGACAGAACACTGCAGGTATCATTAACAGACTTCAAAAAAGGAGAAGGTTATCAATTCGTTGTGTATAAATATATTTATTTTTAAGGGGCTTATTTATATAAGAATAATTTTTGTACTTTATTTTGACATTTGTACGCCGCGCCGGTTCCACCGTCAAAGTGTGCTGGATAATACTGTTTGTGACGTAATATGTGCGCATACTTTAACAAATAAATTCATTCATTTTATAATTTAATGTAGGTATGACCACGTATGATGAATGAATCGCGGTTTGGAAAATGTATTAAGCCTTTATTTGGCTTAAAGCTGTACCGGCTCTGAACGCGTTTCAATAGTATGAATGCAATGTATTATACAATCGACAGGCGCTGACGCTGCTGTTAGCGCTGCGCGTGCCGCAGCTGGCGGGCCGGGCGGCGCGTGCGCTGCCGCGGTACACCGACATCGTCGTCGCTGACGTCGGTCAGTTGCATGCCTTTACTATACACTATACAGGGTCCCCTAACGATGAACGCACATTTATCGGCATCGTAAGCGCTGTCAGCATCGCATTTGTATGAAATCATATGAGAGCCCGATGCGGATGACTTAAGGCATATGCGATGCTGACAGCGCTAACGATGCCGATAAATGTGCGTTCACCATAATGTATCGAGTTGGTGACGAAACAAACGACCGTTAGTTAGTAATGGTTGATGCTAAACTTATTTATTTTAATCTCCAGTTACCTACAAAATCGTTTTAATCTCCTGAATTAATTATCTTTGACATATTATCGTTTACTAAGTGACTGGTAATCGCCCTCGTTCTGCTACGGTTTTCGTACAGATTATAGCATATGTTGATCAAGAATAGAGAATTCTATTGGTGAAAGAATTTTAAAATCAGTCCAGAGTAGTTTTTGAGCCTATTCGGTACAACCTAAAAAGGCTAATGAGGCTAACTAATCTAATGAGACCCACGGTATACCCACTAAAAACCCCCCCATCTTCCTCCTCGCCGTCTTGTGACGGGGTTACGGGAACGCTTTCGCACACATCCGCGACCCCGCCAGCGGCAGCCGCCCACAAGCGGCTCCATCGCGAAAGCCCGAAGGCCCTCCACGATGGGCGCACCAGATGGTAAGGTGCGCCTCCCTCCTCGGCCTCCACCAGTACTGTAGCAAACTCCCCCTGAGTCTGCTACTAGGAGGCCATGGATACCAGATGACTGGTACCCGGTGGAGGATCAGGTCTGTGGTTCCTCCACCGACCACACCTCGGCCGCAGAGGATAGGGCAAGCGGCGCACCGTAGTACCGACATACCTCTTCCTCTGCGGCTCCACCAATGCCGTTTCGGCGGAACGGCCCCGCCAGCTCGCAGGGGGTAGGGAGAGTGGCGCACCGTAATACAAACACGCCTCTCCCCCTGCGATCCCTCCACGGCCGCAGAAGATAGGGAGAACGGTGCACCCTATCTTCCACGGTCCCACCTCCTAGCGCGTCCGCAGCGGACTTGTTCAGCCCGCTGGGAGCGCCCTCCTCGGGCCAGCCGGCAGCCCAAACAGGCCGGCCCTGGTTGCCTCTTGGCTTCACCGTGGGTGACCAGTCCTCGGTTACTAAGCCCCCCCGCCACGACAAGGCGAGCAACCCCCGGGGGGGTACCTCTTTATAACTAACATAACTAAAGATTATGTTCACTTAAGGCTTTGTAAAGCAACCAAATTTCTACCTTACAATGAAATATTAAACAGTATTATTGTTGTATTTTTTTAGAAATATTATTATTATTATTAACTTGAATGACAGTAAAATTGATTTGAAAGACTTTCTAATATTGTGATGGTAATGGTGACTAGCGTACTACCTGTGCGGCACGGCGGTGCGGGCGGAGGGCGAGGGGGGCGCGCGCGAGGCGTTCGTCATGCTCAACCACTGCCTCGACCTCGCCGAGGCCGCCGACGATGACTCCGCGCACTTACTCGACTACACTGACTTCGGTAATATAGTGGTTATCGGTTCATCTGTCGTCCTTTTGAAGGCTGGATAAAGTTCTTATCTTCAAGATATCTACGATAATGTTGACTTACTTATACAACCGTCTCTGCACGCAACTATAGCCGAGGTATACCGTCCTTCTACCACATTTACTCTCTTTTGTGTGTGTGACGTTACGCGGCGGTGACGCAGCGAGCCATTTGTAAACATCGAATGTAATATAGGTAAAAGTATCTACCTCTTTTTTTTAAGATCATTGCGTGATATTTATCGTCCTGAAAATTTAAATGCAATATTGTGCGTTGTAGAGTGTACAGACTGGTCGCGACAGCCGCTGTTACTGGAGAGGAGCGCGGTGCGCGGCGAGCCGCTCGACGAGCTGCGTGACTGGGTGCTCGCCGTGTCTATGGACCAGGCCGTGGATCAGGTACGATTAATCTATCCGCGTGAAGCTGTGAAGGCCACTAGGGCCAACAGCAACTATCCATTTGAAAAAAAAGGTACGATTATACTATACTTGTGGCATAACATTAGACGTGTCCTGTTTAGTAAACAAACTTACACTGTCTTTTTATCGCTATCTGTAATTTAAAAATAAGGCAGACACGAAAATAAATGAAAATAATTTTTAGTTGCTGTATGAATGCTACGCTCTGTTTCTACTGTACACTGCTACAGGCGTAGCACGCTCTCTACAGGCGTAGCATGCTCTCTACAGGCGTAGCACGCTTGCTACGACAAGACATTTTGTTTTCTGATGTGATTTCCGCACTAAAATTATTTTGATAAATACTTACCCACAACCATCCAACTACACACACATAGGTATAGTTGTATATCCTTAATCTGGTTTAATAAAAAAAAACTATTTTGTCAAAGCAGGCATGTCTTATTATTTTTGTAAACACGCCATAGTCATTTAATTATAGTTGTTCGATATTTGTTTCGAATGAAGGAAAATCTTGTGAATCATGTTCAAGTATTTTAGAATACCATGGTGTTTTAAAATTTTTGTCATTTGAAATAGAATTCTCCTCTCATTTTATGGGTTGTCTGTAAGAAATCGCGTGTAAGCGATAAGGCCGCCCATTATTATTATTACTATTGTATTCGTACTTACCCGTTAACTGTGTATTTTTTTATAAATGCTTTTACAATACAATACAATACAATATTCTTTATTGTGCACACTAGAAGTACATAAAATATTACAATTTTAGTATTATTTAGACACAATAGGCGGTCTTATCGCTGTAATAGCGATAGCTTTTAGTGTGTACAAACAACAGATAGTTTGAATAAATAATAAATAATGGTAGAGGGCGAGGTACGGTATATTGTATTGTGTGCCAGAGTCTGCCGGTGGACGCGCGCGGGCGGTACGCGGCCAGTGCGGGCGACGAGCCGTGCTGCGTGCTCACCGGGTACCCGCTCGGCGCGCGCCTCGTCACCTTCACCAACGGTAACATATCATATTAACATCAAAAGACTTAGGTATGCAAGACAAAAGAATTAGGTATGCAGGGCATGATCCTAAAACCTTCTGTAATGTTTAATATTACGTAATATTTGTGTTATTCTCAATGTTAAACGCTACCTGTGTGTAAGGTATGATTTAACTTTGCTAATTATTATGTAATATGAAAATTATGCAATTAAATTATTACAATAATATAATTAAATAATATATATAATATAATTAAATAATAATAATAAATAATAATAATATATATAATATAATTATATAATATAATTAAATAATATAATTAATATTATAATTAAATTATGCAATTATGCAATATGAAATATTAAACATTGCGAAATCTTGCCCTGCATACCTATCTCTTTTGCCTTGTGTATCATCCGGTGGCTCTGCTCGGTTGTCGGCTAATTACATAAGATCTTAATATCATCTATCGTTAGGTCGTTGCGCCAATCGCGAGTGGTGGTCCCGTGTGGTGCAGGCGGCGCAGGGGGCGCAGGGGGCGCGCGCTCCTGGGGCCGCCGCCGGAGCCCTACTGAGTCACGTGGCGCGCTGGTGCGGGCCCGCCGACTACTCGCATATATAATTATGTGTATATGATATAATTATGTTATATGATACATGCAATTAATAAAGTTATTGATGTCTATAAATTTTGTTTTTTATACATTACACGTCTGGACTGCTTAGCAAGTAAAATATACGGCAGGGATTCTTGTTATAAAAAACTATGTTGTTATTTTTTAGTTGTAAAAAATTATCTCTGAATGGCTAAGCTAATTTCTTGTACAAAATTTCAGTTAGTATGGCTCATTATAATATAATGTGCTTGTGTACAAAAATTGATAAATAAAAATATATGAGTAGGTATAAAAAAATTACCATATCTGGTCTGGTCTGGGCTTGTGTTAGTTTGTTGTATTAACAAACACACGGATTTTTCTTGTTATTGTACGGGAGAGGTGTTAAATAAAATAGAAAGAATCAGTGTTTATATTGCTATAATAAAACCCACTTGTTATCACATTTATTTTAAATATACTTTGACACATACATATATTAATGACTATGTAGATCGATTTCAATTTCACAATGATTACTGAAGGAGTAAAATACTTTATAATAACATATATTATATTTATAATGTATAGATATATCAGAATTAGTTTAAGATACATGTTAATATGAATAAATGTCATCACAATACCCTCAGATCAAAGAGAAAAAGGTGTTACAAAATAGCAAGAGTATAGAGTATAGTCGGTAGAAGTATCTCAGTGCAGTAATCATCGCGAGAGTTGAATATAGAAAGGAGATCTGGTAGAGGGGCATCCGAAGGGATACCATAGAGTATACAACGCTTAGATACGTAAGAAAGGTAAATACACAATAGGGATATTCGATACCGTATCACAATGCGCTGCGTCGCCGCCGCGCCTACATGCGAGCCGCGCAGCCGCGCAGGATATGTCGTGCAGTGTACAATAATTATGTACGAAAGCGGTACCGGGGGTCATAGAGGCACAACAATGTTACTCGATAAATTTACACACTTCAACCTTACATAGAATAATATGTTTTACACTAACATATATCGATAGTAAGCGTAAATTAACCAATCCCAACGTTCGTTAGAATCGATAGTTATAATATAAATGTTAAAATATCTAGATTTCATGATATAATATTGTATTGAATTATTTAAATATATTTTTTACAGCTTTATAATTTCGCTAATATAATAAAATGAAAATATAGTGTAAAAATATACTCAATGCTCGGTTAGGTACCTGTATTGCATCATGTTAACGTTAAATATAAAGTTTATATGTCTCTCTCTTAGAAATTGTACGATATTTTGTATGACAGAATTAAATTAAGGCGTTGTGTATAGGGTTCCCCTACCTATATATAAATTTTCTACATGTTTTACTGTATTGTAATGACGAAAGATAGAATATTGTCAAGCGCCACTAAGCTAAGACAGCACTGGAAGAACACAGTAGTAACGAGATTATGTAATTGATTATAGATCTCGCGAAGATATGTAGATTGTATCTAACATCGACAGTAACTATACAGGGATACTTTTGAGATATCAAAAAGCGTAGCAGATATAAATTTCCTATGTAAAATAAAGATATTATTATGCCATACTTATAAAATTATATATTTTATAGAATATTTATTAGTATGTAAATTTAACATTTTTATAGCTACATGATTAGAACAAATTTGACAAGTCTAAAAGTTCACTACTCTGTGGTTCATCGAAGAGGATAAGGTTTAGATTATGTTATAAATGTTTTGAATGGAATTGTATAAATATTATAAGTAATTTTAACTTTATATTATACGTTGAAAATTTTAATCTGCAAAGGTTTTTGAGATTATAAAAGTAGCCCTGTAGGTTACAAGCTAGGCCACGGGCGTACGGGAAGGGACGCCGGACGCCGTCCTATACACGAGTAGTACGACACTATAGATTGATATAAATATCTGGAATATAATTAAGATTATTCTCATTTATTGCACAACACGATCCGAGTGACTAAATCTACCTCCAATAAGATTTACGAGTATTGTTACTCAGGATGGTCGAGTCTAACCACAGAGAACTAACCTACGATCTGTAAGATACACTTTGTGACATCTACTTTACGATAATATTCAGAGATGTGTACGTTACATTTGATGCTAGTATTATAAAAGATTATCACGAAAATAGTTGTGCGTAGAAAATTTTGAAAACAATTTAAATAGATATTTACAGACTTTGAGGATATACATTGTACTTGATATAAATAAATAGTGCCAACGCTGTCGGCGTGTAGATTAGCTTTGTAGGGAAAAATTCACTAAAGCACAACCTTGGAAGAATAGTACCTACCTAGTCAAATTTATATACTAGAGTTACTTAAGAAATATATGAGTCGTATAAGGCAAAGTTTTAAAGATGAGGTTGTATAAGATAATATCAAATACACGATATTTTTCTCAATACACTTACTTAAAACAACGAAAAGTAAATTAGAAAATACGTGTTACATTTCCTATTCTATGTCTTATAGCCGTGAAAGTTTCATTACTAATACGGTCAGTTAATCTGTAAGTCTATCTGGCTTTTTATAAATGAGAATGTACCTAATATGCTAATACTAATCCAATAACTAAAGCAAAAAAGGTAAAGAGTAAAATATAGATTGTATCAAATTCCAAACATAATCGTAGAAATACAAGAAGACATGTAGCTCTTAAGTGTCTGAAATAGAGAATAAATATTCTTATAAATATTATCTAAGAATCAATAATTATAAAGCTATACTACATTACCACATATAAAATTTCTACAAATGCAAGTTATACAAATATACTGCTTCGAGGTTCAAAATTGTATTTTTATTACTGGATTTCAGAAAATTTTGTGTTATCTATAATATTTTTTATGTGTGATTTATTTATTTTGTTAATAATGTGAGCTTAGGTTTTAGATCCAATCCATTTTAGATTCCAAATATTTTATGGTACACGTCCACAATTTAATCTATTTAAGCATTTTTAAGCTCCTTTTTGTAATATTTATCCTAAAAATGTTGATTACATTATACAAAGGTTCACTTTGAAATCTAATATTACTTCTGTAGTATAACGGGTGTAGTCTTCAAGTGTTATCTTGTAGCTGTTTCACAAATATAAAAACTGAAAATTACTATAATTTGATATCGAAACAACTTTGGGGATAAATGACAAAATATTATTACTCAAAGAATTTCATTTCATTAGGAGTCTGCCAAAATTATTGATTTTTATTTACAAAAAACTATCCGACGACACGTAAAGACTGCACCCTATATAAACTTTGAAACATTTCCATAATATATCGGTGGAAGAAACACGAACCACAGAAAAGAGCTAATCACATTAAAACGTTAAAATTTTGTTAACTGTCGTTAACATCTATTCACTAATACTATTAAAAATCAAACACGACGACGTGAGATGTGCCTGGGTATTTAAATATTTTTATAAATACGTCACGCTACTTAGGTTTACTAAACCTAATACACGCTAGTATTGAAGTTCTGGTCTAAGTAGAGTTGGTGACAAGTTACGGCCTCACAGGGCCATTTATAGGACTTCCTAATATGGGTATAGATTTTTATATCATTGCATTTTTAAATTCATATGCAATTTTGTACTCGCAAAATATTTTACACAAGTGCTAACAGCTAAACGTATTCCGATGAATTAGGCCTTCGTTGCCTGTACAAGCTACACACATAGAAACAAAGT
The DNA here is from genome assembly GCA_963932265.1 of Thymelicus lineola. NCBI lineage: Eukaryota > Metazoa > Arthropoda > Insecta > Lepidoptera > Hesperiidae > Thymelicus > Thymelicus lineola. The sequence continues at coordinate 9,100,662 of OZ010694.1, read as the reverse complement.
ATAATGCGTAAGTGAACCTCGTAGCCCATTTCGCAAATAAGTTATAGAACCTGTGACTTGGGGGGCAACAGCAGGAGGTGCAGCACATCACAAAATAGATACACCCAGAGGGATAACTCCATACGAGCGCGTTCAAACAACGGACACAGACATCGTTTGCACAGAAAAGCGTGGTCGATCCACGTGCAGTATTCACTGTTATTCTATGTGTCTATGAGTGCGTTGTTTGCACGCGCTTGTATGGAGTTATAGTTCGTGTCTCTATTGTGTGCCATCACGTCGTTGGGACATCAGCCGTCGGGGGGCGCTAGCGGTCGCGGCGCTCCGGCGACGGCTCCCTGGATCAGTCGGGCGACTCGTCGGCGGCGAGTGCGGTGGCCGGGAACAGCGGGTACCAGCCGTAGGTGCGCTGCGGCAGCGTGAGCGCGTCCAGCGAGATCTCCGCGCCGCCCAGCGCCAGGTTATGCTCGAACCCGCCGCAGCGCTGCCACAGCATCACCACCAGCGTGCGGCCCAGTGCCTCGCTCGCCTGCAACGGTTTTTAATTTGTTCATCTATACATAGCTATACATAAAACATATGAGAAAATTATTTTATAGGTATAACAAAGAGGAAGTTAGCAAACGAGGCAAAAAGAATCATGTTTACACAATCACTAGACAATTGGCACTCATTATGAGTTTAATATAAATGGTTACGTAAACGATCGGTCACTACTAACCAAACCAAATAACATTTACATTAATAAGTAACAGTGTCGTACAATCACTTCGTAATTTATTGTTCATGCCTTCATGTGATCTCATGCGGTGGGACGAGTAGGTGTTAAATTAAGTTACATTAAGTTAGGTACATTGTAAGAGGCAATATAAAAGGAGACCCGAACCCAGCAGTAGGACAGTTACGGGTTGTAGTGATGATGATGATGATGATGAAACTACACACCTGGTACTTGAGCGTCTGTTTGAAGTGCGGCTCGGTGGTGCGGCGCACGACGCGCGTCTTGCGCTTGTGCAGCCACTTGTCGCCGTCGCGCAGGTAGCACTTCACGTACGAGTCCGGCACCTCGCCGTTCACACCGTACACTCGCCGGGCGTGCGACACCTGTCACACAGCCACCAATCATCACTCACCACCCGAACACTTGTAATTTACACTCGATATATGTATATGTAGATATTACGAAAGATAATAGAGGAGTTTAAAATTTTGTTCGAGATACGATACTTGTTCAAAATTATCTACTACAACCACGAACTGTGTTTGAGTTATAGTACGCTTTCAAAATAGAGACAGTAAAAGTATACCTTCATGCAACGCATTCGAGCTACGTAGGAATAGATTCCGTTCACGGACAAGGAAAATGAAAAGCATCGAGCGGGTCACCGCGTTTTTCTCCGTAAACGGTGTCAATGCATTATTCGAGCACGCTTATATAGAGTAATCCTTTTATGTGTATCTATTGTGCTCCAGCGATATACTAACTTCCAGTTCCAATTGTCCCTTGATCATGATGATGCTGATGTTGATCTCCGCGTGCAGCGGCGGCAGGTGGTCGTTGCGCGGCGGCAGCTGGCCGGGCCCCAGCGGGACCGCGTCGTCGCCCGCCGCGCCCAGCTCAGCCGGCAGCGCGGGCACCGCCGCCCACATGCTGCCCTTGCGCCCCGTCGCCGTGCCTGCCCGCACAACACCGCTACCAGCCGCCCGATACTGCCCCATACCCGCTACCGCTCACTACCGCTCACTACCGCTCACTACTCGCCTTCTACGCTACTAAATTTACTCTAGTTGAACGTAATTCTTACTACTGAATGTATTTTTGTCTGCTGTTTTACAATGAAGGCTAGTGATTTTTATGTAAATGCCTGTTTAACTAATCAAATATTAATAGTTGATAACTGTCGTGAAATTGAACAATAAATGCTACACTATATTAATTTATTCATCGAAGATGTCTTAAAAACGTAATGAGCGGTTGCGGGTACAATATTTGGTAACGATATATTATAAGCTACATTGGAGTGGAGTCTAAAACCGTTTATCGCTTTAACACATACGTCAATAAGTAACATTAACTAAAAGGGTAACAAAAAGAGAACCATTCAAACGAACACCGAAATAAAAAAATCACATAAATTAAGCACGTCAAACAGCTTCGTGCCAACGTTATAGGTACAATTTTTTAACATATAGATTCCAATCGATCTGTCCTAAACACATAAATGAAAGAAGAAGCGTTTCCACTTGTGCAGCCAAAAGTGTAGTCGAGACTAATAGTTGCTTTAAGCAGATCTCAACTTATGGTATAAGCATTCGGTGTCATGAACAGCCATCAGATAGTCATCAGGAGACAAGATCGTGAGTATCGTGACCTGGTCGTACAGTACAGTAAGCCACCGCCACGCGATCACCAGCTACGGCGGTGACGCCTACCAAACATTTACTCCACGTTCAAGAAAGGTAAATGGAACGTATCAAACAAATCTGTGTAACATAGGAACGTTAATCTACGGCCTAGTAAGATATAATATTTACAAGAAATCTAATAGAATGCGCATCGTAACAATGAGTGACATTCGCAAAAGTAATGAAATCCAAGACATCCTAGGCGACACAATGCCATCGAAATGAACGTAGACGGGCAGCCGAACAGACGGTACACAGAAACAGATGAAGTGAGCGTGATCGCCCCCGGACGGGCATGCGTCAGGACAGAACAGAACAGATAGTGAAGTGATGAGAAGCGTCGGGCGCAGCCACATTCAACGGTGCGTGCGCGCGGCCGTCGCGCAAGCGATGTATGACCCATGCTACTACGGGCTGGCGCGGCGCCGCACGTAGTCTCCCGCCGGCGCCGCTCGCCGCCGATTGTACCTCGGTAGCATCGTGGGCCATAAACTTACAATATCATGCCATATTAGAGATGTATCTGTATTGCTCTAATGTTAATAATCACGATTTACTTGAATAAAAAAATTAGATAATTTGCGTGCATTAAGTCACTTTTTTTCTGATCCCCATCATTCAAAATGGGAATCGAGTTCGTCATCTCTGATTAGCATACTAAGCCTTTGTAAGGCATTTGGTAATTTAGCGACAGTTAGTGCATGATAAATTAAGTTTATGGGATCGTATGCAAGCGAAGTAGAATAGGAGGTCGCGATCGGCGCCGGCGTATAGGAGACGCGATACGGAGTCACCGGCCTTCGGACGTCACAAGGGATCGAGTACCGACGCCGCCGGCAGGACGCGGGCGGCCGGGGCGCCGGGGCGGCGGGCGCTTACCGAGGTTCTAACGGTCCGTCGCTGCTGACCAGACAAGCAACATACAACAAGTCAGTACCCGCTATGATCGTACAATTCACTGTGGTGGGATCGTTCACGCTGACAGATTGCTAAGGTAATCGGAGGTGATCTGTGTCGTTACAAAAGGCAGATTAGGGTGTAGGTGTCAAACCTATGCTTAGGCATTGGATCGCTTTCCAGGGCAGCGTGTTTTACGAATTAGTGACAAATTGTTCGTAGCAATCGCCTAGACTATTCGGTGGTTATTAGCTCTAAATAAGTGTGGGAAGACAATGCATACTTTAAAGTACATATTTCAATCGAAACAAATTTTTTATTTTGGGCTTGTCCTACAATTAAGTAATAATTGTAATTTTAGTAACTTTAAGAAATATAACATGTTTTAGTTTTTTCAACCCAAAGATAATAATTAAAATGATAGTAAAATATATTACCGAAGTTTTCTGTAAATAAGAAATAATAAGTATTTATAAAATATTTGCATAGTACTCTGTGTACACCAGGAATATTCCGTGATTCATTTGCGACCCGCCAGGTGACAGTAGCGGCTAAGCGTGAGGTTCCATCAAAACGCCAATGAATAATGGAACATTGGTCTCACAGTCACACATCGAGCTCATTTGTCAGCCAAATGCGAGGTGAATGATTGCCAATCAGTTCTGTAGTACGTTACGTATTAATATTACGTATTCAGCTTGCAAATGTGCTCGGCTACGCTTTCATTTTATCTATCGACATGATCAAACTATATTTATTCCCAGAAAATATTATGCGAAAATATTAATGACATAAGTAAATCATAGCCGATAGATAAAATCAATTATCAGATATTAACATGTTAAATCAATCGGAGTAATATGTAGGCCGCATTACTTTGCCTCGGTCACACGAAATTATCTACCCCGATGCCATATTTGGTAAAAAATTTAATTCCCCTTTTGAATCTTCCGTTTCATTCAATTTTACTTAAATTAATAAGTTAAGTATTCAGGTATGAATATGCATTTATCCATAATGCGATTTTTGAAGATTACTATGCAGAGTGCTTCTCTGAGTTATCTTTGTAAATATAACGCCAGTTTTACTCTAATCTTACATTGTTCGCATACAGACAGTTCCTCATATAATTTAGAATTTATCACGCTCTTGTCATAACATTTACTTTGCTCAAAAACTGATGTTATTACTTTAATAAGTATCAATCAAATTATTTATAAGTTTGACCACAGACATATTAACATAAACGCAGTTTGTAATAAAAGGATCTACTAAAAATAAAAGATGCTGTCTGAATTAATAATCTGATAAAAAAAAATTCGTGTGACCGACGCGTGACAGAGCGCCGCTCAAGTGTAAGGTCGAGAGCACACAGTGTGACAGTATGACAGTACGGCGGTACGGTCAGGAGCAGGTGTACAGTGTAGGTGTACATAAGGCGGGGTACTCACGCCTGGCGGTGGAGCCGGACAGCGAGAGCGTGCGGCCCAGCTCGCCCTTGACGGCGCGCAGCGAGCGCAGGATGTCGTCGGGGTCGCGCCGCACGCACGACGAGCGCCGCCGCTCCGTGCGCCGCGAGCCCATCGCCGGCTCGTGCGCGCCCTCTGCACCACACACACACACACACGACACACATGACACATGCACACAACATTATTATTAACTTTTATATATTAAGCCATGTCGGAAGCCTATGGGCGGCATGAAAACTTCCAAAACTTGGGTGGGCCATTAACCCCTCTACCAATCGGTACTGGAGCAGCGTGTTAGTGTATGTTCCAGGCCTCCTCAAGAGGACAGACCCGTGCTTAGTAGTGGGCCATCAATAGGTTAAAGACATGCCATATGTGTTGGTGCCAATGGAACAACTCATTAATGCCATAGTGAGACTCTGAATTTGTGCGTTCTCAGCACCAGTTGGGAAGCAAGTCTATCTGTGTGCGTTGCAGTATACGATCATGAACAATGTGTGCACCGATTGCACTATTTTACTGCATTTGTACTATGTTGTGCTACGCCACCTGTATCTCAGCAAAAGGTTTACCTAAATGTTGGTATTAACTAGCATTTGTTTTATTCCACTTATCAAAATCAGAATAATAACTCCATTAATCTTTTTAGAATATTTCAAAGTTCTCCACGATCTATTTCAGTTAAGCTGTTATTTTTCCGTCATTTGTAAGAACACGCTGCGACGTGCACGCGGTTCCCAGGAAACTGTAGCGGTATAACAAGTCGTAGAGCAGGTCAGACACGTGAGGTCAGACACGTGTATAGGCTTCACGTGTCTGCGTCGCGGGGATACACTCACACTCTGTTTGTTCATACCACATACATTACAAAATTTACTCTGTACCGCGCCGTTAAATTTACGTCTGTCTCTCAGCATACGCTTAGCCTCAGGCTTTGGGTCCACGTGGGTGCACGTCATAGACACACTATCCTTAATCGTACTTGCTTCTACCTTGCATCTAGCGTACTAAAAATACGAAACCTGTCCATGTAGCGGCATCATCGCGTTTGCATGCCTTTCATCATGTAACTTGCATGCAATCGTTAAACAAACCGTAAATTACTGCCTTAGTATAGTCAAAACTGTATCGCACCCTTATCCTGTTGCTGGAAGGAGGAGCGTCGCGAGCCGGGCAGCGAGCGCGAGAAGTCCTTGCCGAGCTGGTAGACCTCCACCTCGAGCGTCTCCGACTGGGAGGAGCCACGTCGCGATCCACCCACCCACGCGTGGTCTGGGTGCAGCAGCGACGCGCACTCGCCGATACTGTCCATGTCGTCTGGGTTGTAGGCAACGAGAAAAAACAGTATTAAGTTACTTTCTTTCTTTCTTTCTTTCTTCAAGTTAGCCAATTGTACTGTGATTTTGTGGTCAGTAAAATTATCAAAATTAGAGCCGCATCATTTTCCGCGTAGGTTAGAACATTTTTTTTACACAAATAAGTTAATGCTTGACCACAATCCCACCTGATGGTAAGTGGAGATGTGGTCCAAGGTGGTGAGCACATTAACTTAGTTTAACTTATTATGTAACTTTTATTTTAAAAGATGTGCCGAGGAGTTTCTTTACGGCTTTTCTTCTCCTCCATGACAAAGCACACTTCCGAAAAGCTGTTAGATTAAAAAATGACGTGTATAAGTGTATCAGTGATACCTATATGAATAAGAAATTTAGATTTGATTTGGTTTGAAATATCTTAAAGCTTAGCGTAGCACGTTACACCGTATAGTGCAGTCATTGAAGCGAAAAATACGGTGTTACCTCCGAATTTTTTTACTGTGAACCGATTTGCATGAAATTTTGGAATTAGGCTTATCTAACCCTTAACTTCAAAAGTGAAAATAATCTGAACTCCGCAAATTATTTTTAAGGGGTGTAAACAACCCCTTAATGGAAAAATTAACATTGAGCCATTTTATCGCTAGAAAACATGTGTAATAGTAAGTTTTGAAATTGTAAAGTGTTTTCTAACACAATTACCTCATATTAAAATCATTTTCAACCCCTTGAAATTCTTACAACCCTTGCTAACAACCCCTAAATTAAAAAAATCACAAAAAATTACTTTGGTATGACATAAAAAGATGTAAGTATAGAGTAAGTATTATTTTGTTCTCTATAATAATTGTCAAATTTTTAACCCCCTTTCAACCCTTAAAAGCAACCCCTTGATAAAAAATTGTAAAAATTTTTTTTGATTAAATGAAAAGGATTTAAATATTATTCTACACTCTCGAAAGTGATTATCATAATCTTCAACTTTGCTACCCTTAAAACTACCCCTAAATTAAAACAGTAAATATATATGATTACATATTTAAAAACTTACTGGTCATATTAAAACTAATAAACGGAGCACGCACAGCTGATCACCTGGCTTTTTCGTTGGCCCCTTCACTCAAATGTGTTATATATACATGTAAGAACGTTGGTATGTATTCATGCCTACGTTTCCAAAATATATGAGCCATATTATGTATATATATACACGTTACAATAGTTTTGGGTCTCTATTATACTGCGTACTTTCACATTGCTCCAAATATTCACACTCCGAAATTTTCAGTTACTAAGTAGAAAAAAATATGATAAGTTTTTGGACCATAACTCCTTCAATTTTCATGCTATCACAATTTATAATAAACCATTTTAAAGGTAATTAACAGAGCTACAACATCCTTCATTGCAATATTTAGTAAAAAACCTTTTTTTTAAAACGGTGAAGGGTTAAAGGGCTTAAGAGAGACTGTGATTGCGCTGCCGCGCGCTCTTTAAACAATCATATCTCCGTCAATTTTTGTTTGACAGAAATAAAAAAAAAACCAAATTGTTCGTCAGAAAAATACCTAAATTTTTCATCCCTACACTTTTTTACGTATCTGTCGTCATTTTTGAGATATTATGAAAAAAAGGTGTTTTTTTGTAAATTTGAAATTTTTTCTTTTTTTTAATCTTGATTTTTTTTAAAAATATGCAGCCAAACTGATACAATCTATTAAACTCTTCATAATAAAGTTATTTCTAGGCGGAATACGATTAATTTTCATTTTGGCGGAAATGGCACTTATGAAACCCATTGATTTAAAAGAAAAAATATTAAATGGTCTTCTTATTTTCAATACAGCTCACTTATTTTACGTGCAAAAGACCTTTAACAGTGCTCATTTTAAAGCTTATTTCAAGCACTACAAAAACTTTCTTTATGGCAGAATGCATAAAATGCATCTGTTCGCCGCTAGATGGCATTGAACACATAGATTAAATTTCAGACAAAATAAAAAACGGCTTTGATCTTCAATATCTAGCTTAATATTGCACTTAGAATGATTTAAAAAAACTAAATTGTTCGTTTTTTTATCTGCTACAATTTTGGTTCTTATAAAATTTTCGATAAAACATATATTTTTGGAGATATTTGCAAAAGACCGATGAAAAACGTGAAAAAATTGCGATTTTTCAATTGCCAATAACTTGAAAAGTATTGGATTTTTTGAAAAACTTTATAGGTGATTTTTTGCTTAAAATTAGCCCTTCTATCGATATCCGAGGTTATTTTGAAAAAAAAAATGTCCACCCCCGAGAAGGGGTGGCAACCACCCCCAGGGTGAGTGCGGAGTTTAAATCATTTTCACTTTTGAAGTTAAGGGTAAGATGAACCTAATTCCAAAATTTCACGCAAATCGGTTCACAGTAAAAAAATTCGGAGCAATAATGCTTCAATGACTGCACTAGTACACCGTAGTAGATATCTACGCTGGAGCCTACGTCGTAGCATACAGCTACGCCATAGCTACGCTATAGCTAAGTAACACTTTCGTTGCGGGAGATTTATTCGATCTCTTGCAAGACTTGCAAGGCTATCTTGAACCCATTGGTTCATTGAACCAAATTTTGGCTTTGAGGAAGATATAAGTTATTTTCAAAATTGTTGTTTTAGGAGACTGATCAGGTCTCATACGTACCACAGGATAGGTTAGTTTCGAGATCTTTTAGGTCTCCAGCGCAACAGATGAAAGTTATTTGAAAAGGATGCCAAAGGGAACGTGGTAAAGCGGTTACCGGACACAGAGCGCTGCGAGGCGAAGTCCCCGCGGCGCAGCGCCCGCGCGCCGGCCAGCGAGCCCCGCGGCGACGCGTTAGCGGACCTCGTGCCGCGCTCCTCCAGCGTCCACCACACGGCGCGCTCCTCTGCAAACGCTTTCTCTACTTCCATCTGGAAATTGATTGCTCATGTATGCACTGTGCAGAAGTTTTTTTCAAATGGACAGTTGCTTTTGGCCCTGGCGCGGGCGGCCTTTATACGCGGATAGATGGGCGATCTTGGAAACGCTCAGCCGAGATACAAAAGAGGGATTCCATCGTTGGCGTTTTATCTCCGTTATCATAGAATTCTTTCAGCTGCATTAACTGACGAGAGACTAAATGTATCAGGTTTGAATAATTCCCCGTAGTTCTTATGCTTTAGCTTTTGATAAATATTTTCCTGACATGTAATCGCAAACATTAATTTGTGGAACGCATTACGTTAATTTGTGGAAAAAAGTAACTACTTAAATATAATATAATATGATGTCATATAGCCTATAGCCTTCCTCGATAAATGGACTATCAAACACAAAAAGAATTATTAAATTCAAACCATTAGTTCCTGAGATTAGCGTGTTCAACCAAACAAACCCTTCAGCTTTATAATATTAGTATAGATAAGGCCCTCTGTCCACGAACACGCACGTCATATGCACGCCTTCGTTAATTGTCG